>JALXJV020000010.1:10864385-11317693 GCA_024633595.2 Lepomis macrochirus
ATACTTCTGGTAATCCAAACAGCCATGTTCAGCTCTGTTATGTTAAGCCTTTCATTCCAGATTTTGGTCAAACAAAAATACTAGAGATTTGCCGCCATACGTCACGATAAGGATCATGTTCGTCTACTCTGATTTACTCCTAAAACCTCTATTTGTTTATAATAATCCATGCATGTGATGTATTCAGCCGCTAAACCGTTCAGTTCTGTGTCTTTGGGGCTAAATGGGGTAATTTGTTTTGTTTTAATAAAGCAGGTGTTTTTCTTGGGTCAGATTGTCAAGGAGCAAATTGCTGTCTAATCACATCACACATGGAAAGTCCAGATGATGGCGGAGAGAGCGCCAAGCTGCATCACTGCTGACCCAGTGCTCGGCATGAGCCCCTGCGTCAACACACACACACAAACTCCATGTGCAATATTAACACAGCTCTGTTTTCATTGCAAAGCAAAACATGTCACTTCATTTGCCCCAGTTTAGCCCCTAATCACAGTGACAGACAGGCAAGAGGGAGGCTCTGTGACGGCCTGAAGCATGAAATTAACTGCAAGACGACAAGTAGACTCTACAGTCTACACCCTCGTATTTTTTGTTTTTTGAGTCACGAAACAGCTGGTTTACATCCAACACATACAGAGATAGAAGCAGACATTATTTATTGGGTATTATGTGGAGTTCAGACTAAATTTCCGCACAATTGTACCACACAGTAGAGTCCAACTTTGCCAAAATAAAGACAGAGAATAACATAAAAAAAAAGGAACACATTGTGCCTATTCTGCTGAACAATGCCCCAAAAACGTGCACTCACATGGCAGCGTAAATAGTAAAAGCAGTCTTCAGGAAAGAGGCAGGCGGCAGAAGGGGGCCTGTGTGGCCATTCAAACAAGCAGCGTGTGGCTGTGGGCCTAGAACAGCCTGCAGTACATTTCCATAACAGGAAAGGTCAGTGTTGTGGCTCCAGGGGATTTAGAGACGCTAACACAATCCTTTCTGGGAGCTCTCTGCTCTGCTGCTCTACCTGTTGACTTGACTGCATTTGGTGCAATAGTCTAATATTACACGCTCTAAGCAAGACTAATTTTTGCTCGATTATATATAGTTTTTGTCATCTTAGAGTTGCACTCTAAAGTTACTGTATCTTCAAAATAAATCAAAGTAATAAAATATGTGTGTATGATGAATCAGGAACCCGTTTTAAACTAAACCTTAATAATAAAGATCACTTATTAGTGATGAGTAACCATCCTCAGACTGCAAGCAGTAACCTAAAGAAAACATGGAGAAATGCACAAGCTTAATTTTAGTTTTTTGGGTTTTTTACATACAAACCATATGATTATTTAGTATGATTCATTTGTATAGATTAAACTAATTTAGCTGCACTTCAACCAGATACAGCATTAAAATTCTGCTTATACCATAATCCAATAATACATTATAATAATAAAACATTTGTTCTGCATAATGACAACTTTTACTTGACACTTTACTTTTATTTCTCTATACACAGGATATACTTCTGAAGTTTTACCTTGAGTAAAAATGATTGCGTTTAGAGAGTAGAGTATTAATAAATATTTTTAAATTAATACTGCCACTTAGTCGCACTATTTGCATCCCGTGACGATGAGACTCTGCTAACATAATATATTATGGATAGCCCTGGCCAACACAGACACTAATAAACATATACATGCAGCCTTGAACTCAACAAACCAGACTAGAATCCATTTTCACAAACCAAACACTTGGTTGACGAACACTACAGAACTCTTTTAATCTCTGCAAACTGCTAAAATAATACATATTCATGTCTTTGTTTTACCGAGTCCACCAGAAAGACGCTTTAATTTTGTGGGCAAGTTTGTGTAACACAAAGAGAGAGAAATATACAGTATGTGTTGAGTGTGTAGCTGCGGCTGGCTGTGCGCTCTGACGTACAGTGTTTGAAGTTGTGTTCCATACAAAACAACAGTAGAGGAAGTTGAAACAGCTTCTGGTCTTTCTCTTGGACCAGGACTCGTGGCCTCAAGGGGCCCATAGGAGTAAAACACTCCTTAGTGCAGCCTCATATACCTCAACACCTGCGGCACACAAAAGCCCTCTGTGAGTGAAACAGTCCCTGAAAAGTCAGAAACTCTCATGTTTGACAAGGAAACAGGGAATGCTGGGTAACAGTGTGTCTTTGGTAATAAGAAAGAACACAGAGATGTGATTTTATTTTATGCTGCGATGTATTAACGCTTATAGAATGGCAAAAAATGTGAGTATAAGTGCTGAGCAACGAATACATTTTTTAATCGAGATTAATCTCATTGTTATACGCAAAACTGAATAATGAATTCTAAAATAGTGCATTGCACTCTTTTAATTTAGATTTACTGTACTGTTATATACACAAAAGTGCAATAATGTGTACTTATAATGCAAACACGGTAGGCCTATTCCATTTATACAGTAGCAACAAAATATTCCTTGTAAATCTCAGCTTAAACATTAATGTAATCAAATCAAATATAAAAAAGTTATTTGCCACTGCCAGGGCATTACCTTTTATCTAGCTTGTTTAAACAAGTTACCATCAGAGTCCAGTTTTCTTGTTTTTTTTTCTGATCAGGTATCAGCAGAAACATTTTACTTTTATCAGGGAGCTACAGTCTATGTTCAGTAGCAATTTGTCCCTGTTAGAGTGAGGTGAAGTGCTTTTATTAATCTCATTCTTGTTGTGTTTTTTATACCAAATTGAAAATGAGCTTTTTTCTATTTTTTTCTTAAGTGTCATTGAACACCCTAAAAACTGCTATACAAATACTGTGTTCTACTTGTTATTGTTAGAGCTTTATTACAGAAAAAGTTCACATCGTGGGCCCTTCACACACCCTCTTTACCTGACCCGCAGGGTCCAGCGCTCTGAGATTGAAACAATATTGACGTTGGAGTGGCTGAAAAGACACAACATAGCTAATAGATATAATTATCTGAGATAATTATCTCCAAAAATAACTACAGATAATACTCCTCTGTCTGAGCACATGTTTGTTGTTGTGTCTGAAGGGATCCTCCCTGGAAAGATGGGCAGTGCCACATCTCCGCCAGCCAAACCCAGCCAGGCCTCACCTTCTGTGGGTGTGGGAGAGTCGGATTGCAGCCTGGCAAACCCAGGTAAGTCTGAGGTTTGAGGTTGCCGGCTGCATGGGTGAATTCCCTTTTTGACATTAGTGTCTGTCAACTCTGCTCTTTGGAAACTGTGGAGTGTTCACCTTGTCAGAGCCCCAAGAGCAAAACCCAAAACAACAGTGGGTAAAACTTTGCATAACCCACTCCACGGTAAGATTTTAATAACATTTACTTGGACTCATTAATTTAAGAAATCGTTATGACAGCACTAGAGTGAAAAGAGTGATTTCTCTGTCTGGTCCAGCAGACTCGAGTCCATTTACTTAATTAAAAAAACAAACCAGCAGTCTCTGTGGCTCTGTGTTTACTGCTGTGTGATGGAGGGCATAAAACAGAAGTAGCAGTAGAAATGCAAAGAAGGCAGGGTGACATATAAAAGCTGGAGGAAAAGAGCCAGAGGACAAACAAAGGAGACATAAACTGATGACAGAGGAGTCAGCTATTGATGACGGCCTGAGAAGAAACTAGATCGAGCTTCATTTTTTAGCTCATACGTTTCTATTTGGTGTAAAAGGAATGGTTCGACATTTTGGGAAATACACTTGAATGGTTTCTTGCCAAGAGTTAGATGATAAGACTGATACCACTCTAATTTAGTTATGGTAAAAATTAAGCTGGAACGAGCAGCCTGTTTAGCTTAGCATTAAGACAAGAGAAAATAACAAACTGTAAAAAATAAAATAAAATTCAATTCAATTCAATTTTATTTATATAGCGCCAAATCACAACAACAGTTATCTCACAGCGCTTTTCATAAAGAGCAGGTCTAGACCATACTCTGAAGTTATTTACAGAAGCCCAACAAATAAAAACTTGCAAACTATTGCATATTTCCCAGTTTCCTGTCTTTATGCTAAGCTTAGCTAACTCCCTGCTGGTTCCAGCTACATACAGTATTTAGCACACAGACATGAAAGCGGTGTCGATCTTCTCATCTAACCCTCGGCAAGAAAGAAAGTAAGCAAATTTCTTAAAATGTCAGACTTTTTTGCATGTATTGTTTGTTATCAGTGCAAAATTACACTTAATCACATTATATGAACCAGGACTGAAAGAGATGAAAGCCAAGGACAGGACAGGATGAGAGAACAAAGTGAGAACGGAGCGTGAAGGGGGCTGTGATGAGCTGGAGGCAGAGAGGGGGAGGGCAGGGAGATGATGCAGCATTGAGTACAGCAGCAGATGAAAAACTGCTGGGGAGATGATCTGAGCTTGTCTTTGTTCCAGTAAGAAGCCCACAGCATGGCCTGATGACTCACCTGCCGTAACACTGCATCAGCCACCGTATGAGATCATCAGGTTAATCTCAACCCCACACACACACACACACACACACACACACACACACACACACACACTCTGTTGATCTGCTTGGGCAGCATCAACCCATATCATCAGCCACACGAAACATCACCTGCATCAGTTATTAAAGATCGATAATTGATGATGATGGGTAACATCAACTTGCAAACTTAATTTAAATGTACTGCTATTTACACAAAAGTGCAACAACATGTAGTTTCCAAACACCTTTAACAAATGTGTTCGGTTTACCAGCAGTATTCCCTTTACACAGTAGCAATAAAATATTTCTTGTAAATCTCAACTTTCAATGTAATCAAATCAACTATAAAACCAAAGCTATTTGTCTTTTATCTAACAAGTTACCATCAGAGTCCAGAGCCACAATCATCACATCATAACAGGCACCCTCTGAGCAACAGGTTCACACATATAAATTTGTTTTCTTGTTGTTGTTTTTTTTGATCATCATTGATTATAAGAACGTTCCTAATACCTAAGATCAACATGCAGTGTGTAGCTATCCACTTCACTATGGCATTTGATCACTTGTCTTGCTTTTGTTTATCTACTTCTCCCACACACTGAATCCAGCGTAGTCTACCGAAGCCTCTCTCCACTGCTTGTTTGGGTGGGTGATTTGGAGGTTGTTCAACATCCCACCCCTCCTGTGACCCATGGTTTGACAGTATGTGCATTCAGAGCCAGTGAGCAACGGACTTTCAAAATAATAATATCATTAAACACTCACATACACTCACACCCATACATGTAAAATTTTACTTCAATGGGGACAGTGAGAGAGTGAGAGACAAAGAAAAGAAAGGATAATCAGCTTAATACTTTGGACTGGCACGCGCTTTGAACAGCTTTCGCTCACCATGTTGGTCACATCAGGATCCTCAGGTCATAACAGGGAAATGAACAGGGTCAGAAGCCTAATAGGATTTATAACTGTATTTTACCACAAACTGCATTTAAGGCAATAAGATGAATTATTAATTTGTCTAATCTGGGCTTCTGCTGCTCTGCAAGAGTTAGAGCGCAGCACAGAGCACGCTGAGTACTTAAGCTGCAGCCCAAACGACACTTTAGTGTTATGGGACAAGCATTGGGTTACATAGGAGAGGAGAAGCTCACTTCAATTATGTTAGAGGGTAGATGGAAGATAGAAAAGAGATGGGAAAGCAGGTATAAAATGAAATACACAGCAGTTTAATAAAATGAATCACTGCCAGTCTGTCTGATTGATGGTGGACACAACGATGCTGTTCTGCTTTTTATTATGCTTATTGCAGTGATGTTGGTCCACATTGGTGCACTGCAGGCCAGTGTTTAGAGGTCTGCATATGTGGAGGGAGTCTTTATTATTGATGCAGCAAAACAAAAGTAGGCGCTCTGAAACCAACACTGGTTAGATGTAACATCAACCAAGAATAAACAACACAGAATTCAATAAAAGTCAAGAAAAAAAACATGAAGCACTGACTAAATGTACTTCTGTCAGCTTCAGCACTCCTCTATATTTACCTAATCTACATTTACCTAGAACCAGCGGGTACGTTTTCATAATTCTCATTCTTACATTGGAGACGAGAGCAACAACAGCTACATGGTTTAAAATATAGTGGTACTGCCTGGTTCTGTTTCTGGAGCTACTGGCCTAAAACACCGACCCACAAACTCAGAGCGTAACCCAGCCAGAACTAAAGCAAACACCAGATTCCCACAGGGGACGTATAAACTAACGTGCGGACATACTCCAGGGAACACAAACCAACGTATGCGCATGGAAAGTATTTAACGTCTTTTCATGCCGAGTACATTTTTCATCCCCCGCTACAAAGCCTGAAGCGCAGCGTTCAGAGAAGGGTTATAAAGGCTGTCAGCGAACTGTGCAGTTATGGTTGCAATGTGTTTATTTAGCCACACTCCCAGAATGCACAGGGCTCTGATTGCTGCTCGACCTGCCTTAGCATGAACTGTGTCGACTTCAAATGAGCAAGACTCAGGGCCTAGCATGAAAATTCCCATAAAGCGTGAGTACAACCTTCAAGGCCCTATTACTAATGGCTTACTCACCATTGTACTTCATATGAAAAGGGGGTATGGTCTTGGTAAGCGAACTGTGTTGCATTTTATTCATCGACTTATTTTGAAAACACATAATAATTATGTCAAGTTCCGTGAAGATAAAATCATCTAAAACCATTTTTGTGCTACTTATGGTTTGCATTTTTTCTGTGAAAGCCATGCATTTACATTCAGGAATTATGTATCCTAATGGTAGTTACTGTTGGTAGTTGTGGAGTCCGTGACAACCAGACTCTTTGATCTTTCCTCTGACTGAATTTCCGTACTTAGGTCACATGATGATGAATGTGTGAATTCCATTTGTTAAGGAAGACCAAGAGATGTAAATGGAAGCTATAGAAAAAGCTACTAAGTAGACCTTGAGTTAAAGTGAATATTATGCATATTAAGCATATTATGCTCATTTTCAGGTTCATAATTTTATTTAGGGGTTGTACCAAAACAGGTTTACATGGTTTAATTTTCATAAAACACCATATTTTTGCCACACTGCATATTGCTGCAGCTCCTCTTTTTGTGTGCTGAACACTCTGTTTTAGCTAGCACATCTCACATCTATTTGATTTTTGTTGGGAGTGGCACCTCCACAGTACCTAAGTAAGGACTACGAGCCAATCAGAAGCGGAGTAGGACGGGTCCTGACAAGCAAGGTAGGGATCCAAAACAAAGCCGCTTCAGCTGGTAACCACGGCTTCGGTTCAGCCGTACATGATCGAGCCCAAGTGTGATCCCAAAACACAGGCAGAACAACCTCAACCTGCTTCACAAATTAGACTGGAGCAAGATGTTTCAGAGTGTTAAATAATTAATTTGTAACTAATGAATCTGTCATACATTTTAACTGTGCACATTTTAACTGTGCACTAATGATACACTGACGAATACAACGTCTCCTAGACATAGTGATACCACCAGCAACATACATTCTATACATTAATTTTCTTTTCACATTTGATTCTTTTTTAGATTGCAAAATATGCCATCATTATTATCAAAACCATACTGCACATTACAGTACATTACACAGTGTCATGTTTTCTTCAATAAAAGATATTCTAATCTCACTACGAATGTGGCATCTTTGGATTTTTTGGGGGGGTTTTATTAGTGAGAACAGCCAGACTTGCTTTAAAACCAGCAGAGTAAAATGTCGCAAAACACAACACAAACACTTGAAACTGGAGTGATCGAACCCTCTTTATTCCACACCCACATATAGCCACTGAATGGTTAGTCACTCACCGCAGTAGCCTCAGCCTACAGACTAACATATACAATTCAAGAGGAACTATGTACTCAGGCAAAGCAATAAGAAATTTACTTCAGAAGCTTACTTTGTAATATGTGTTGCAACCCCACAGCAATCAATGAATTAAATGCTCTAACAGGACAGTTACAGGAATGTAAAGACAATTAAGCATGGCCAATTATTTCATTTGGTCATTGGATTGAAATGACTGGTTGGCCTGTCTGCCTGATTTTAAAATATAAAACATTAAAAAGGCTCTTTTTCAAAGAAAGACAGCTGATCAAATCCCCCTGACTTTCCACAGACTTTCTGAACTGAAAAATTAATTTTGGCTGTTTTGGTGTGTGAGACTGTGCATTTGAGTGGGCGTGAGACAGCTGGCCCAAAAGTCCAGCAGCAGCAGCAGAAGAAGAAGAAAGAGAATTACCCTGGTTTAGACTGTGATCAGTCATACTAATGCAACACTCCCTGCACCATTGACGTTTTAAACACACAGCTTTGTTCCAGCAAAATGCTCTTTTCATCCCAGCTGCTAATGCTTAAACACAGACAGACATCTGATGAGCATCTTGCACTTTGTTTCTACTGTCATGGTTGACTGAATGTGTTTTTACATCACTCGATACATCTTTTTCATTTTGATTCTGTGTGCAAAATTCTCATTTTGAAATCTCACAATGTCACATAATTCATGGCTATCTCACCTGCTACATATTGTAATCTGTATCAAGGACAAGCACAGGAGGCCTAGTTTCACGCACACACACGTAACTTCTGGGAATCACTCTCAGGCAGCAGGGTGTATTTCCAGTTAGTCATGTGACCAGGTCTGCTCAGGGATCTCCCGATCGTCATGTGACATGCTGCCTGCCCTCTCACTCACTCTCTTTCTCTTTCTCCTCCATTTCTTTTTCTCTTCTGACAGTATCCCTTCTTTCTCTCCCGCTGATTTAACACTGCTGCTCACCCCGCTCCCTTGCCAATGAATTTCCACTCAGCTCCTCATATCTAATGGGGTAAAATCCCCTCTGTCCTCCCTCTTCATCACCTCCTCCTCCTCCGCTACAGGGGCTTAATCCACTGTCTGTCCCTGCTGGCTCTTTGTATTATTCAGCGGAGCGCTGCTGCTCACCACAAAGACCATCTCTGAGACGCTGAGACAGAAAGAGTGCAAATAGGGGATAGACAGACAGTGTGGTGGCAGACTGAGGGGGAGGGAGTAGGAGGGTGATAGAGTGATGGCAGCAGATGTCTGACTGGGAGCTTCCCAGGAAACCCCACACTTGTCTTCCTCATCCTCCTCTTCCTCAGCCCTGGCCGTCCTAATCGCATAACCCGGGTATATAACTAGCTGTCAAGGCAGATCAGCTGGAAATAGACGGCATTTTTGACGGCAAGCTTGACCTGATACATAAACCAGCAGGGTGCATGCTGCAGAGAGGATCATGTGTCCTAAGCAGCCATCATGACAAAGCAAATCTTCCCGCAGCCTCGTGCTGAACTGAACTTTAGCCTGAACTGGCAATAACAGGGAAACACCACACTCATTTAATCTAACTTGTCATTGTGGTCTGAGACATAACAAAGAAAAAGTTCAATATTTTGGGTCTGTTTTCCTGCAGAGAGTTAGACGACAGAGTTGATACCAGATCTTCTCATGGAACTTCCAAAATGTGGAACTATTGCTTTAAATTTTGAGGTTTTGTTTGTCTTCTTAACACCTCTTATGACACAATCCAGACTTCTGTTAGCGCCATCCAGTATCTACTGAACACAGCAGTTTCATAGATTCTAAAAAAACAAAGCTCTTCAATGGTCAAGTAACTGTGTACTGATCGAAACCACTGAATCATACTCAGATGAAGATGCTTGCAGCTTCTTATGAAGGCATGAAATGACTTACCATGATGTGGAACATAGAGAAAGATATTCAGATTAGATTCAATAGATGTTTGGGTCTATAGATTTATGCCAAAGTCTAGATACAATAGGAAGAGTTTTAAAGAATTTAGTTTAATCTCTACAGGACTCAGAGAACTGGATGGGATTTTACACATTACGATGGACTGGGAACAGACAGATTCTCATGGAAAGAGCAACGGTCTTGGTAATGAATTATCAGCGGGAGCTTGAGTAACTTCTTGTAATCTTTATTCTGTTGAAGTTTTGAATCCTGCACCAGAAAATATGCTCCTTCAGGTGTTTTCCAAAATTACCATCCCTGATCAGTGTACATGAAGAGACTTAGGACTCACAATTAAAATGTGGTTCTCCAATCTCTGGCTTTGAGAGACCATACCCTTGTGTGCCAGTGTGTGTGGTATTCTGTGTTTGAGGGAAAACCCTAATAATGAGTGCCATGCAAATGTTGAGGGGAAAGGGTGGAAGAAAAGCCCCTCCTTGTTGCTCTAGTGCTTCACTGAACACTGAGGGGAACCAAAGCATATCGGCGCTGCTGTGGGAGGTGACGCAATGTCAGGAACTCAAGGCTGAGGAACTCCTGACCTTTCCTTTCATCTGCACTTTCTGTCACTCAGACACCTGTGCATCACCCAGTGACGACGTGAAATGTGGGAGGACTGGGAGAATGTAAACTGATTAAATAAACAGTGAGAAAAGGGCTTTCAGGAAACATATAGGGTATTACCGTATGGATTTAGGTAGAGAGAGTGAAATAGAAATTAAAACAGAGGAAGGCAGAGCAAAAGACAAAGAGAGAAGATGGTGGATGAAAACAAATGAGACAGTTAAAAAGTTGAAATGAAGATGATTGTGGCAGATATATCAGAGAAAAGCCATACAGAAGAAACAATCACTCCTTTTTTTATATAAATGACTGTATGTGGTAAAGCCATATAGTACTGCTGTGTGATATAAGTGAATGATATTGTGTGTATGGTAACACCCCAGACTGGGACTATTTCTGTGTTGTCTGTAAGCCTGCGTGCAAAGTGTTTCGGTGTGTGTGTGTGTGTGTGTGTGTGTGTGTGTATGATATAGACCATGCAGAGTCAGTCTGTCTGTCGTGGGGCTGTGGGGGATTCCTGTTCAGTCCTTCTGTGAATGCCCAGGGGCTCACTGCAGGGAGTGGGTGGGGCTGCTCAGCGAGTAGAGGGTGGGGGGATGATGTGTCCAATTTCTGTTGTTTATAGTTCACGTCTCAACTTCGTTTCCTCTCTGTCAACCCTCCATCAGCCTCTCTTGTTGGTGAAAACACATAAACCACACCTTAAACGCCATTAAACACATGTGCCCACTTTACAGTTTGTTTGGATGTTGTTTTAAGATAAGAGATAAGATAAGATAGGACTTTACTTATTCCGATGTGGAGCAACTGCAGTGTAAAGTAGGAAAGAGTGGGAATATAAAGACTGCAAATATAAAAAATCATACATAAAAGAGATTAACAGTAAGACCATACCACTGTCTTCCCTTTCTGTCATACCTTGTCTTGTAAAAACAAATAGTGAAACAAAACCATATCAGTGTACATTGTTGTTGCCTAAACATTGGGAGGTAATTCATTTCTATGATGATGTGAACACTGACTCAGTTTCTTTCCTTTCTGCTGTTACTGTACCTGCCAAACCCATGAGTGTGTTGACCAGTTTAGCATAATTTCAATCAACCTCCCACTCAGGTCATGTACATTTAGCAACTCAGCAGTATGATCCATCTAGGTTTCAAACCATGCCTGCTTGACACACAGGTATAAAGCCATAAAAACAGGCCTCATTCTTGGATAGTTTGTGTCCTGCATCATCCACATGTACCTATACATCCTTTGTGTGTAAAAACAAGTGATACAAATGAACAGGGTGCATATGTCTGTGCTGATAATACCGAAGTGCACACATACTTGTCATGATTCTGTTGAATTTGGTACTCCTCCCCTCCAACCACCGACAGAAAACCACAAATAATCATGATACATCTGCGACAAGGACGTGCTATTTTACTTTTTTAATAATAAAAGTGACAAAGCAAATCTTTGTTTTTTCTTCCAAATATTGAATCAGAAACGCTGTATGGGTGCATGCCTCCGTCAATGCCAACATTATTTGTCTTGTGTTGACTGCTCCTCTCTCGTAGTTTACGGTCAGTTAATGCCACTAGCATATTTTAGGATACCTCTTTGCTTAGTGACTTCTAATTTAATGGTACGACATGGCGCTATCTAAATTTCAAAAATTAATAAATTAGGACACATGTGTGACTATATTGTATCTGACTCAGTTTTCCAAGTCAACCGATGTATCAATAATGTATCATCTTCAGTGATTGGATTTCTTATATGTTCACCCTCAATAAGGACAAAAATTATTCGAGCCACTCGAGCCAAAAGGTACTCAGACTCAGACTTAGTTCAAATGATGTGGTAAACAGACTCCTATCACACCCAGCATAACTTCTGCTATTCCTCTGCCACATTCTTCACACTATGCTTTGTTCCTGTATGCTGTTTTTTTATCTTTGTGTTTTATCTCCTCTGCAGATGCTTTGACCTCCACCAACAAACTCTAACCCTACCAACATCGATCTCTGCCTTCCTCTGTCTGAATGCTGAACTCTCAGATACACGTGTTCAGTCTGCAGTCCTCATGATCTCTAGAGACTGCAGGGTCAGGTCAGAGGTGAGGCAGCTACTTCTGCTCTTCACAACCTGACACTCCAGAAACATGACAACTGAGACCAGGATGTGGCTTTGTGCATGCATGTATTTGTAAGTTCATGTGTGCAATTTGACACCTTGAATAAATAAACCGCAGCATGTTTTGCGGAGAAATTGTTTATTTTTACAGAGGACTGGTTTGTGAGAATGTGTGTGAATTGCATGCATGTGCTCCCCATTGAGAATGCGTTTTTGTGCGTGTGTATAGAACAAAAAGACCAGATAAACACACTGTTAAATAAGTGACAATTTGACAGGAGGCGGGGTGTCTTTTCTCTGTGGAGATGGCAACTTCTTTACAGCCCCCTTAATGTGATGTGTGTCGTGTTTCTGTCAGTCTGTCAGTTTGACACACAGAAACAGAGAAGTCATACACACACACACACACACACACACACACACACACACACACACACACACACACACACACACACACACACACAAAGAAGCCCCTGCTGTCAATCAGCCTTCACGAAGAAGCAGGAAACAGACAGGCTATTCTGTCCCTTGGCACAAGTCCCTAAACTGTGGCCTGGCTTCTGCAGAGAGAGCACTGTGTGTCACACGCTACAGATACAGGCAACCCTCTGTCACACACAAATAACCTCTCTCTCTCTCTCTCTCTCTCTCTCTCTCTCTCTCTCTGTCTCGTGCATCTCTCTACATCTTTCTGCCATAAACCCGGCGTTCACATCTGCTTGCAGGCACGTATGTACAACACCCATTCATACACATTGCACAGAGATGTGCTGGAGAACCAGGTGAGCAGGTGACCAAACCCACATTCTGACAGGCAGCCTGCTCAGAGAATCCCCTTTACCAGACTTGTCTAAACAATGAATCAGTTCATCCTAAAGGTGTTAGATGGGGCTACGGTAAGAGCTCTGCGCAGAGTTCTTCCCCGCCAAAGTGGAAATAGTTCTTTATGGACCTCATGTTGTACACAGAGGTATCGTCATTTTGAAAAAAGGAAAGGACCATTCTCAAACTGTCGCCACATAGTTTGAAGCACCCTATAGTGTAGAATATCATGCTGAATGCAATAGTATTAAGATTTCCCTTAACTGAAAATATGAGGCCTGGCCCATGAAGAACAGCCACTGATAAAAAGCATACAAAAATGCTGTGTGTGGAAATGGTATGTGTTCACATACTTTTGGCCATATGGTGTTTCTCCCTTCCCCTAACTCTCACACTCCTCTTTCTTTTCTCACAGCTCCAGTTTCTTGATTCACGCTGTCCATGAAGTTAATATCAGTTAATTTCCTTCTGTTTGTATTTCTACAGCAGTGGTGCTCTGGCAGTGAGCAGAGTGGCTCCTTCCAACCAAGCGGCAACCTCTGGCTCTCACTTCCGATGCAAATATGGAAGTGTCTGAAACTGCAATTCATCGAGTGGCCACTTGAGGCTAGCTGCAGAAGGGAGTGCCCAACTTTTCCCAAATGCCCAACTTTACAGCAGAATAAAACATGTTTACAGCTTGGTTCAAAAAATGGTTTTAGTGCATATCGCTAATTTTGTCCTTCATGACAACTGTGAGGGGGGTGAATTTTTTTATAACTCACCTGTTTAAATTATATTAAGCCTTAAAGTTCTGCATTATTAGGGGCGTGTCCGCTTTGAGTGACAGGTGCCTCTAGCCTCTGCCACTGTTAGCACTCGGTCTGCCCTCTGTTAGCCTCACTCAGCTACACGGAGCTCTGAGGCTCAGCCTTTCGGAGGCTTTTGGACATTTCTACATGCAGATACCGGATGAATAATGGCAGGCTGTGCAGTTCATTTGAGAGAGAACCTCCAGGAACTCCTCCGTGTTCTACTTGGTGAGTAAAATTTATTTATCAATGTATTTTATGTGTTAACATTTAACAGGTATCGCTCGGCATATAGCTTGTTAGCTTAACGTTAGCTCGTTATGCTATTTAGCCAGATACGACCAGCCCCAAGCTGCTAAGTTAGTGTAGGTAAGTAAGTTAGTGTGTTCTGACCGCAGCTTTTAGATCAGCGACGTTTCTGATGAGCTTAAGAGGTGGATCCATAATTCGACTGAACAGCTGTTGTAGGCTACATGCAGAGATTTTCATCCACCTTTTTTGTCAGCATATAATGCGCGTTATGCCTGCAGACAGGTAGCTGGGCTGTAACTAGGGCGATGGTTTAGTTAAGGCGTGAAATTAGGTGTGTGAGAGCCGCCTCTGAGTTTCTTTGGTGGATTAGAATTTGCCAAAAAAAGTTAGTACAGTTCAATAAGCAATAAAAAATAAGATCCTTATAATAAACGTTCAATAAGATCTGACTTGAGTAGTTATTATTACACAGCAGAAACCCGTATATTGCACATATTAGTAAACAGTGTATTTCACATTGCCACCCCTAATTACTGTCACATGCCAGAGAGGTTGTCATGCTGAGGCGATCTCAGAGTTCAGTAGCTTTATGTCTCTTTGGAAGAAGCTGCTTAACTGTCTACCCATTGTTGTCTTTACAGGTACCAGAGGAGCTGATTTCAGATCCCTCCAGATGTGATTATCTGTATCGAGCTCTTCAGGAGAGAACAGCTCCACCTTCCAGCTCTTCAGCTCCTGCTTTTCTTTTTACTCACAACACCTGAACACTACTGACGTGAAATTATGACACTGGGTTCTTATCAACAGATTCTATCATTATAATAACTCAACACATTTCAAGTCAGACAAATCTACTTTTACATTTGTAACCTTGTAATATTGATGTTTTCATTAATGCAAGAGTTTAATTTATTAAACTATTGCTTTTGTATTAGGAACACTTTGTTATAAAGTGTATCAAACTAATTATACATAATAAAATCATTCTTCATTCATTATCAGTTTCATATTTTAATTTTAAATAGTATGATCTAAACTTAACAATATATTTAACAGCTGTAAATAAAAATATTAAGATGTTATTTATAGGTTAACATTTTACATGTTAGTAGAAAGTAAAACATTAAAGGTTGATGTTGTATATGGTTTTATTTTGACATTTCTTTAAGAGACAAATGTGACTTTGACTGAGAAGTTACTCTGTAGTGAAAAATAAAGAATTATCTGCACACTGAATAGTTTTGAAGCCCTGTAGGAGGTATCATTTATTGCGACCTCTGAGAAGGCTTTGTGTGGTTTACATTGTATAGACTTACCTGTTTACTACATATGCATTTGGTCAGCTCTGAGACCTGAGTTTGCAAGGTCACAATAAACCACATAATGGGATTCATAATTACTCTGTGCAGATCATTATTTGTTTTAGCACTTACCCACAGGATGGTTTGGATGTGCCCACATTATTCTGTGTTTAAACTAGACTTATATCAGAGCAGCAAACAAGGCAGTCTTCAGAAACTTCAGGCTCTGTTATACAGTATATGGGTACTGGGTGTTTGGCTCCTTATTTATCTTAAAGTATAAGGTAGAAAGTAAAAATACTCCTGCACACACAGAAGTTCACTGCATAATTACTTTTCAACATTTCATGTGAAACATGTTTTTAACTTTTTAACTTATACTAGACTGATGTTCTTTAGCAAGAGTTCAGTTTTAATGTTTCATGTTTTATCTGTGGTATAAGAATAGCTTTTCAGTAAGTAGTAAAGTGAACCATAAACTGTATATTTTTTAAATGGATCTATGATACAAATATGGACAATATTAAAAAGTCAAAGTAAACAGAAGGAGAGAAGGCCTTTCAACGTCTGTCCACCCCATCAGCACAATGAGGACTCCCAGGTCTCTGCAGCTCTCTAGGCACCAGGTGGGACATCTGATCCACTGTGTAACTGTGGGAGAAAATGGAACAAGGGAGACAGTCTTTAAATGTTTTTGTGTTGTCCTTTGAAGACAGACAATTTTATATTAGCTGTCAAATGTCCAGTAGCCAAGACTAGCAACGTTATTTAGACTCAAAGTTTAAGCTTTGAGTAGCAGATGTGGAAGCATCAGAACCTCAACAAGAATCTTGTGACAAATATAAAAAGTACCTTTCTCTCTCTCGTTTCCTATTCCAGACAATAATCCCACACAAGTTGACACAACCCTGCCGACAGCAGCAACTTTACTCAAAATAGCGGTGTGGACATGATAGCAGCCATGGCTAACATTTTACAAGTTATAAAGTTACAGCTTCCATTATGTAACTAAGAACTCTACCGCTGGCTTATTACGTTTATTACAAGTAACATAATGAGGTGACCGGTATGTAAAAGGCTTAACTGATTAAATTGTTCGTTTGAGCTGTAACGTTCAGTAAACTTAAGGTAACTTTAATTAATAACTGATTAATAGTTAACTGTTCTAATGTTAGTGTTGCAAAATAACGATATCACATTTATATATTAAAAAGCATTTAAAACCTTATGAAGTATAATGTCAATAACAGATATGTGAGTTATTTTAATATTTTACCATGACTGTAGTTGGTAATGTCCGTAAACTGGTAACGACACAGCCGCGCAGGTTCCAACCACCACCGTACAGCACCACAGAATAGCATGTAGCATTAGCTCCTTAGCCTGAGCTAACTCGGTCACGTCGAGCTAGGCGGGAGTGGTTTCAGCAACACGTCACCTCAGCTCCACCTATGACCCGCCTCTTTGCCCATTTTGGTTATCCGGGAGTGACGCGCGGTGACGCGCTGCTAAGATGGCAGCGGTCAGCTCCGGCAATTTTGAGCTTCAAAATGGCTCTTCAGAAACCAATGGGTGACGTCATGGATGCTATGCTATTTTTATATACAGTCTATGCTTCAGACATTACATCACATACACAAACACTCATCTTCACATACAAATCTACAAATGGACTTATACATATAAACCAGTGCAATACTGCTGGTGTTTTTCAGTGTAGCAGGCTGGATGATGATCAGAGTTTCACCCCGTCACCTGTCTTCAGGAAACTGAGTGTGTAGTTGATTTGTCACCAAACTGTGTTGCTGCAAACCGACCAGGTTATCATTGTGTTGTTGGTCAAAATGTACACAGGGTTGGGTTGTCTGACTGAAGATTTGCCCTTGCATGTGAGGCTGTGGAAAACTAAAGCTGGACTGACCAGCAGGGCGCGGCCAGGGACTAGAAAACAATTGGAAAAGGACTGCACATGGAAAGATCAGGAAAACCCCAAAACAGGTGGTTTAGTCTTTATTCCTTTACACCGCTGTTAACTGACATTTCAATTTAGTGAAAAAAATGTGGCTAAATCACTGAATAAATGGATTAATTAACTAATCATCCTCATGAGCCTTCCTCTCAACAGGTTGTGTTTACCCATGCAGCACTGAACAACCGATGCTAGGTTTTCTTCTCATCTAAGGGTCACCTTTTCATCCACAATTCATTCTCACACAGGAAACTTCAGTGGTGAGGCTGGCACTGACCTTCAAGTCAAGTCTTCCAACTCACACTGAAGCTATAATGAGGCTTTTCCTTCCAGAGGCTTCTCTACAGTCACTCCCCAAACGACCGCAGGAAATGGAATTTTCTGAAAGGATCAAAACAAGTTGAGAATTGTAAATGGTTTGAGTTTCCGACAAAGACAATGTGCCAGATTCCAGCGCCTTGAGGGACACAACCATATCACAATGGATCCTCTGTCTGCCTAAAATGTTGGCGCAGGCACACACCCTCTTGTTCACACACACACGCACACACACACACACACACACACACACACACACACACACACACACACACACACACACATATATATCCTTAAGAACCCACACAGATTCACACATGGCCACACACAGCACACACAGTGTTTACTAATAGTTAGGAGAACTTGGGAAACAGTACGGTATTCCAGTGGTTTTCCAGTGGAATCTTTTTCATACCTGTGTGTCAGGGCTTAGTGTTGTACATGCCTCTGCATATCCTGCACTCTGGTCTGAGTGTGTATGTGTGAGACACAGTCCTCGGAGCCTAAAGGCAGTCTTACATTTAACAGTACTCTGCTTTTGTTTGGGACAAGGTTCAGAACGATAACAGTTGGGGGTCAGGCAGCGCATTAGCAAGGCATCTCCTGATCTAATTGCCTCCTCCCAGCACCCAGTTTGACAGCTCTGTAATCTACAGTTACTCACAGCATTCACCATGGTAGGTCTGTTTGTGTATGGGTGAAGATGAGTGCATGTGCACGCGTGCATGTGTGCATGTGTGCATGTGTGTGTGTGCGCGTTGTTTGGCATGGCAAGTTACAGATTAACCACTAAATCTGAAACATCAATCTCCAGACTTTGAGGTGAACAGATTGAGCTCTTGTCCCTTAGTAGTATTCAACGACTGATGAGTAGAATATGATGAGCTGTGAAGACTGTAGGATTCAGAAATATTTTAAAGTACTTCAAATTCTTTACCATGACCTCTGTAAATCACTGGCAATGCACAGTATGTGAGCAAACATGGAAAACTTGATGATGTCCAGCTGCACAATCTAAAGCTGTCACCAAGTCAGGCTGGAAATGCTTCAGTTAAAGTACACAACTGTTCATCACGTAACATGGTTTATGTATTTAATCCACAAAAAGGCACATATTTTGAAGCACATTTAAACAAGTTTTAATATGCCTGTAGAGGGTGTGGTGGACCTGACATATGTGATGAGTGTAATGCTAATTCTTTGGTCGCCACGTATAAACATGTATCCAACTTTAAGGGTACAGATAAAAATCTTACTTCTTAAGAAAATCTTAAATCTTAAGAAAATTTTTTGTGACACATTACTGCTTGCAATGATTTTAAACCTGCTCTCACAATCTTGCCATCTGACAGACACAGTCACACATATTACACTTGGTGGTGGAAAAGAGAAAGAAAGTCTGCTTTAAAGAGAATGCTTTCATCTTTCCCACAGGCAGGCCAAGAGTCGCCTTATCTCTGAGGCTTGGCCCAGCTATCTAGAGTAAACCACAGTGTCTGCACAAGGAGCTAAAATTGATGGTGCCGTCCAATTTCTCTCTGTTAAACATTAGTCCCAGGAATCCCCCTTGGCTTTATGTGTGTGTGTGTGTGTGTGTGTGTGTGTGTGTGTGTGTGTGTGTGTGTGTGTGTGTGTGTGTGTGTGTGAGGGGGGGGGGTGCTTACAGCCATCAGGAGATTTCCAAGAATATAGCACCTGTTCTGGAGAAGTGGAGAACAAGGAAATAAACATTCCTGCAGACCTTCATTCTGAGGAGAATTAGGAGGCACACATCTCTGAGGAATTGTTTGAACACATGTATTTAACAACCATGAAAATAACACTGCTACAGAGGCCTAATTACCAAAGAGACAGACAGATGAAGAGAAGGGGAAACAAAAGTAAGTAATTTGGATGGACAAGCTGTCAGACACTGACAGACAGACATCACTATTTTCTATCTCCTCTTTCTCTCTCTGTCTCACACACACACACCCACATCCCTGCTGGTCTCTCACTCTCACCATCAAGAAGACAGCAGACCTTTGGCTACAATGAGCACCCTTGAAAACAGTTCAATCAGTAAGAGATTTCCTCTGTTGAACACAACACATACACACACACACACACACACACACACACACACACACACACACAACACACACACACACACACACAACAGCATGTACCAGCAAGCCTGAACTCCTCAACTCTCCACAAACACACACACACACACACACACATGAATGCACACACTCCCACCCTATCTCAGACTCATCCTACACTGAAACATAATCAGCAACAGATAGCCAAAGCCAACAATTTGCATCTTTTTAACTTGATTGTGAACAAACTCGAGCTGAAAATGAGACACGGGTACAGGAAATCTGACACAGCACCGTTTATGAAAGCCTGCAGGATCAACTGGTCCATTTTCCCAGGACTCTCTCAAAACATTGTTTTCCAGTCTTGACAGTTAGTAGTGTGTGTGTGAAACAAACCGCCTGTTTCAGCTAGAGACTGCAGCTCTCCGAGTCTGTTTTATTTTGGCTGTATCGTAGCAACAGAGCTGTTTCTGCTTACTTCTCTCTCCACCCTCTGGCCCAAAATGCTCCAGGCTGCTCTTCGGTGTGTGTGTGTGTGTGTGTGTCACACATCTGCTTTGCATTGTGGAGGATCTCTGTGCTGACTGCTCTCTAAGCCCCTGATTTTCTTACAGCAAGCCAGCGAGACGAGGGGGCAGCACGCGGTGGAGGTTGCGGTGGAGTGGGTGCGAGTGCGAGCGGTGAAGATGGAGAGAAAGAAAGCAAAGAACGGGGGACAGATAGAGAGGAAAATAAGAATAAGATAGCAACGACAGCGCTGAAATAAAGTCAGAACATCTGTGGCACATGCAGAAAGAATGTGACTGCTTCATAACAGGAGAAAAAAAGGGAGCTGAAGGGAGAGGTTTAAATATTATGGAGCTATAAAAGTTTTCCAGTGCTTCATATGAGCAGCAGAGGGTTCCATGCTTTGCCTCCTGCAGGGTTGGGTGATCGGGCGGGGCTGGCTCACTCTGCTCTGCTGCTCTGGACCATGATTTGGTATTCTAGGTGAGGCTAAAAGAGGAAGGGCAGGGCCTGGCTGCGATGGAGATGTCTTGCTGCTGCCAAAAGAGGAGAACATCAGAGAGGGAAAACACTGGGCCGAGGAGAGGGGTCACCGGGTTTGCTTGGCTGCTCTGACTGGCTGCCGTGTCTGCACGACTCCATTGCCTTTTAATCTTTCACTCCCCTCGGTCTACCCTTTTATTCTCCACTCCTTCCCTCTATATCATCTCGTTCCTATGGGCATTCCCTCATCTTGATAGCCCTCTCCCACCTATGCCAGCTAATTATTGGGCTTCACTTTGTGATTATTTATGGCACACAGCAGAGGGAGAGTCAAGGCTGAGACGTGGAGAAGGGGTGAGAGAAAGAGTGCGTACATGAGATATGGCTGCAGTCAGTTCCCCGTTGCAGTGAAACATTTGGCAAGGGCACTGAACAATCAAAGCTTTGGGGCTGAGTGCGTGCGTGCGTGCGTGCGTGCGTGCGTGCGTGCGTGCGTGCGTGCGTGCGTGCGTGCGTGCGTGCGTGTGTGTGTGTGTGTGAGAGAGAGAAAGCAGTGAGTCAGTCTGGCATTAACCCAGGATATTAACTGTAGGGTGCTTGAACTTTGGTGAGCTGAGGCACTGCCAAAAGAGCACTGTGTGCTCATCAAGAATGCTTTACAACAGCTGTGCTGTGTGTTTGCATGTGGATTTTGTGCACTTGCACGCTAATATGTATCTATGTGTCCGTGTATGTGTCTAAGCTAAACCATGTTGGAAACTGTGTGTACTGTGTGAGAGTCTTTTCAATCAAACTAAAGTGGAGAAGGGTGCGCCAAGAGAGCACTTTAGTCCTCGAATGAAGAGTGATGAGAATAGACCCATAATTACTAGTGAATCCTCTCAGTCTGCAACCTTCACCCGAAAACACTGATTGTGTGTGTGTGTGTGTCTCATTCATCTGTCTACCAAACTCTGAGTCACATCTGCTAACCTACGTACATGCTCTACAAATGTCACGTGTCATCCATGAGCAGCCGCCTTCACGTATACGCTGACACACACACAGACTTCAGATCCTCAAAAGCCAATCAGTTTTAAAGGCAGGAAAGGCAAGGGCGTACCTTTTCTGGAGACTCCTTCTACTCATTACGTGCGCTTCGCATGCATTGGAAAAGCGTTTCATCTTTCTGTGTCCTACTCCTCCCACCTACACATCAGATTGTGCAACTAATAGCTGTGCTATGACTTTTTGCGGCAATCTGACATATTCACGCAAAACTTCTACAGTTTTTGCCAACTCTGACCTAATTTTAAACTCGACACACCGCTCTACCAGCCACGGTAGTTTATGTGGTGGCCACAGCCAGGTCATCAAAAACATTACTGGAGAGTCTGCGTTCCCCTGACTTCTCACGTGCACGTCCAACTGTTACTGTCTGTCTGCATGTTTAAGGCTCCAACTATAACTTATTTTAATGGCAGATATGATCTGGAGATATATTTAAGTACTAGCAATGTAGCTTAAAGTCTCATGTGCGCACACACACACACACACACACACACACACACACAAAGACTTGTGTCCACACAGACACATGGATCCTGTTAATTTCCAGGTGGATTGTGTGTTCAGAATTTCTAGTTCAAGACAAAAATCTGGTCCTTGTCCCTTCTTGACCTCTACACACACACACACACTGGTAGGCTAAAGGCCTGTGGCCAGTGATATCAGAGACAGTTGGTGTTTTTGCAGTACTTAGTGGCCCAGTATTCCCTTACCACAACAACATCTAATCACCTGCCAGCTCCTGACCTCTGACCTCTGCTACAGAGCTGGGGATAGAGGGGGATCGAGTGCATACCAGTGTGGGATAGGGTGGTCTATAAGCCACTGAGTTGAAAGGCTTTGGTTTGGCTCCAGGCAGGGAGACCTCAACAAAGCCTGTAACCTCACTGCAAACACAAGTGATTAGAGAGCGAGAGACAGAGAGAGAGAGCGAGTGAGGCTGCTAGCTGTTCATCGATACACTACATTAGGCGGGTACATGGATGACTATCTTTTCATTACATATGTGGACAGATGAACCTCCCTGAGGGATTTCCCCTCCCTTCACTTCACCGTCTCTGCATCTAGCCCCATTCCTCATCTTCCCATGTCAACCTTCCTCCTCCCGTTCTGAAATACACCACAAGTCTTCTACCCATCTACCTTGTCTTCTTCGCTCTCCTTTGCTTTTCTATCTCTCCTCTCACTTTCAACCTGACTATCTTCATCAGCTCAAGCCAGACTTGGGCTAAATCATATCTGAAAGTAATTTTTGGCGTTTTGCCCTGCTGTTGAGCAAATGAGGGCTGTAGCAAACCATGTTTTCAGGTAGTTAAGCTGTTAAAGTGCCAGTTACGCAAGCGACAACATTTTCTAGAACTCCTCTTTTTCCCCTTTTCTAGAACAAAAAACGCGACCCAGGTTGCTCTTTTAGAATGTGTCCATCTTCCTCTTATCTATCCAACTCTTCATCTTCCTCTAAACATTTCTTCTCTCCTTTCCCACTCATCCCTAAATAGTATTCTTCTATCTCTCTCCAGCCATTTAAAACAATAAGAAATGGATGATGGTCAATTTATGGGATGGGACTTGTACTGTAAGCAGTTACCATGAAATCAGCCTTTTTATTTCATTACTGGTATACCGAAGGGCAGACACACACACACATACACACACACATACACACACTTATCCAACACGCAGGCCTTGTGTTTTATACGAGTGGTAAAGGAGTGCATCTGTTGGGGGGCATGTAAATTCATTAGCCGCTAAACAGCACTGGACAATAGTGATGTGTTGATGGGAAAATGTACATGTGCATGTGTGTGTGTGTGTGTGTGTGTGTGTGTATGTGTGTGTTCGTCTGATGGGAATCAAGCTCATAGCCCAGAAGGAAAACGATGATTGAATTCTGCACCATACTCATGACTCAGTACTTTATGGGGAGCATTGCTCCTTCTTAGAACCACTAAGTGGAATGAATACGTGTGTGTGTGTGTGTGTGTGTGTGTGTGTGTGTGTGTGTGTGTGTGTGTGTGAGTCTTCTTCTTTATGCAAGCATGTGGACTCACAGTCCTGTTTATTAGCACTGATGCTTTATCAACCATAAACACACATTCCACCACGTTGGGTACATCCAGTAAGCATTGAGGCTTTGCTATTTCCTGTCATTTACAGGCAGATGTAAGGAGGTTGCCAGCACCATTGTAAATGTGTGAGGAGGAAAGTCACCGCTTACTATTTCCAGTCACTCAGCAGAAAAAGGCTCAATCAGAACTCTGTAATAAATTTTGGACAAACAAGCTAAGTGTGAATGCTGGAACAGAGAGGAAAATTTTCCTTTTGTCTGAGACTTATAAATTGTTTGTTTTGTTGTCTGTCTCCAGATTAAATGTGCTGTCCTGGATGGGACTCTACATGAAGTTAAATAGAATAATTAAGGTTAAATTTAAAGAAAAACTATGAGACCAAGGTATCAACCCCAGCTGGTAAGCCTTTGGGCCCTGATTCTGTCTTGTTTTGTTTTTTCTGATCTGCAGAATTAGTCAGTCCAGCTGCTCGGTCACCACTAAAATTAGTGTATGTGTGTACAAACAGTATGTATGTTTTCTCTATACTGTGTGTGTTTTAGTCTAAGGATGAGAGAACAAGACATTTAATGGAGAGAGTTACTGTAAGCATTAGAGTTGAGAAGATCTGTTTAAAAGTTCAAGTGTTGTATGTATGTGTATGCGTCTGTGTGTGTGTGTGCTGGGGGGGGGGGGACGACGACTGTCACTCCAGAGCAGCAGCTGTCTGTCTGATAGCCTCACTCCCTGGCTCCATGTCCCCAGCCTGGTGTGTCAGTGGGCTAACAGGATATAAGTGAAGGATTAAGCACCTGGACATCAAAGAGAGCAGCCTGCCTGCCGTGACATGAGATGGATGTCATCACCTGGATAAGTGAGGCGGGGAGGTTTGGCGGTGGGGTGAGGCTAGGGGGTGAAGCCACAGGGACTGAAAGAGGTAAGATACAGTGGTAGGATTTATGTCCGTGCCAAGGGGAACAAGGAAGGAGGAGGAGGTTAGTGTTGGGTGTCTATGAACAGCAATCCTGTGTAAGTAATGATCTCTGAAAAACAGTAGGCCATCAATCAGCCAGATATAACACAGAACAGGTATAACATGTTGTACAAGACAAATGTGTAAGGGAGAGGAGAGGAGAGGAGAGGAGAGGAGAGGAGAGGAGAGGAGAGGAGAGGAGAGGAGAGGAGAGGAGAGGAGAGGATCCCTCCTAATTGGCAGCAGGGTGCCATGTCGTCAAGCTGAGGGTCACACCTACATGCCAAAGCCTGGGCCGGTTGTCAAGTCCAGCAAGTTGAGGTTCAGTGTTGTCACTCACTGGACTATCTGTCTGTCTGACAGTCTGCCTTTCCTTTAGCCTCTTCTCCACTGACCTGTCTAAACCCCTGTTACTTTTAGTTATGTGTCATAAAAAATGTTACCAATTGATTTTTCTGATGCTTTCTACATTTACGTTACATCTACATTTTAGTGTTTGCCTTTAAAAACACTTTTATCTGAAGATGTGCAACGGTTTACCCATATCACATCTCCCCCTGACTATGATAACAGGCTTTTCAGCCTGCCTCCAAGTGTGGCCCTATAAACATCGTTGGACAACATGTCGTTGTTTCCAGGAGTCTACAGTCATGCTAGTGGCTCCGTGACGCTGGACTAAGCTAAATACTCATAACAGCACACTCACATTATAACAGTGACAGTGCTAACATGATCATGTTTTGCAGACATACTGTTCACCGTTCACCATTGTAGTTTAGCCTGTTAGCATGCTAACATTTGCACAGTAAGTACAGCTGAGGCCGATGGGAATGTCATTAGTTCTGCATTTATTTGGTCATAAACCAAAGAAGGGCTGTGCGATATGATGATATACTGTATATTGTGTGACGATAGGAAAACATCTATTGTTTACAATTATGCTCTGTCGTTTATTTTGTTGTCTCGCAAATTCAACACTTTACAAGGGGACAACCCTTGTTAGTTTTACATTGAATATTCGACCGATATCTGTTGTTAAAATTAATATCCAACTTTTGACTAACTTCCTTGCGGCCCGTTCTCAGACCATGTGAGCAAAAACGAGGAGAGGAGTATGGAAGAGCAACGCAACAACGTAACTTACTCCAGCTGTTCCAGATATGATGAGTGTGAGGTAACGTTTAATGACTTGTTCACAGACATTCAGCTCACTGTGTACTAGATCACTAAGACGTGGTGGTGGTGTTGTGATGTTAGCTATAGCACCAGGAGAGTTATATAGCTGTGTGGAGCTGCTGTGCTGCTCTGGGACCGTCTCATCTTTTCATGTTTATTTTGCAGCAGCAATTAGCAACAGCTTGCTAACCCACAACCTTGCTAACGTTAGTTACATTACTTGTTGTGTCGTTCACTCTATATCATGGTATTTGTCATTGTGTTGGATTGTCCAGAATAGCTTACCCGACCTTTATGATGCAGAGAAAAATCATAATATTTCATTGAATTTACAAAAGATGTTCTATCTCGGGATATACATTATCAGCATATGAAATGATCTATATCGGGATATGAGATTTTAGTCATATTGCACAGCCCTAAAACAAAGTATTGGTCAAATGAAATGAACTTGTTAATGGTGCTAGATGAAAAGTTAAGTGATCACAGATGTCAATAGGATTATGAACTACGAATGTCTTAAAAAAATTCTGTGCCAATCCATCGAGTAGATGCAGATATTTTGCCGGATAAATGAAAACTTTGACCTACTGGCAGTGCTAGTAGAAAAGTCTGGGGATCACCAAAGTCATTAGGATTCATTCACTGAGGAACATGAATGTCTGCACACTATTTGGCAATCCAATTGACATTTCAGTTTCAAACTGGTGAAAGCCATTCTGCTATCACGACTAAAACTGTAAAAAAATAAAAAAAATAAAAAATCTCTTATTGTTTGTCAGTGAAACTTTAAATGAAACTTTTATTTGGGGGATTTAGCAGCAAAAAAGCTATTAAGCAATGTCGAATAAACAGTTGAAAAAATGTATGTTATTTAGCAGATGTTAATGTATATAAGGTACAAATACACACACACATATAAATGTTTGTACGAAGGTTTGGAAGCATGCGTGAGCATTTATCTGCATGTCTATGTGCTGGTATGTACTCTTGTCTCTCTGCCTGTTCTATCAAACCGCCAAGCCAGAACAAGCCAGGTGAACTGCAGAAAGAGTTATTTATGGTCTTGTTATTGGTATCTTACTGCTGAGTTGCTCAATATTAATAGCTGATGCTTCCCTTCGTAGCTGCGTGTGAGAGCTCAGCGGGGACAGAATTATTACTTCTCGGGCAAATGTAAAATTCAAATCAATAAAAATCCCTCCCAGGATCATTTCTGTGGGCGACACAGATATGAAACAACAGAGACGCAGAGAAAGAAGGGCCTGCAGATTGGCTGGTGGAAACAAGAAAAAATGCAGCTATGTAAGCAATGCATTGAGTGAGACTGAGTGATTTCTGGAGTGTAAAAGCAGATCTGAAGACTTCCTTTTTTTTTTTTTTTTTGGAGTCTGGCTCCACGCGTGTGACAGAGTGCTCTTTGTTGTTGAGTCAAGACTGTCAGCAGAGAAGATGTTGGACTCAAACCAGTACAGAAACTATGAAGTGTGTGCATACCTGAGTCTATTTGCGTATGTGCCAGTGTATGTGTGTGTCTTACAGTGTGTGCACCCGCGCACTGTGTGTTTGTCTTACATACAGAGGAGAACAGCTGTCGCTCTCAGCAGCAGACATGTGAATATGTAGGTGGCATTGGATTTCTCTCTTTCATGCTCTGCTTTTCTCTCCTGACCTTCATCTCTTTCACTCTCTGTATAATGTCAGCCTTTCTCTTCCTGCGCATGTTCCTGTGCAGTCTGACAGCAGAGAGGAGACGCCTCTGTTAATGTTTACTGCTTGAGAGTTTGTTGAAGATGTGATTGGAGAGTGATAAACATAAAACATCTGGACAGACCCAACATCTGCTTCCTTGAGGGAGGTGGACGGAGCGAGCAAGGCCACAGAAGAAACACTGAGGGGGAAGGCAGAGAAGAGCAAAGGAAAACAAAGTGGAGAGAGGAGGATGGGGATGAAGCAAAGTGGGAACTTGCAAAAATCAAGTGATGCTTATCCCTTGACGAGATCAAATTACTTTAACACTCAACTGAAATGGCTGCAGACATTTTCTCTCTTTTTGTCTCTTCCTCACTCCATCTGTGTCTTCCTGCCTTTTTTCAAAAGAAGAGCTTAGGAGTCCTGCATCCAGTGCAAGGGTGGGCCATGTAGAGAAGGGAAAACAAAGCCAACGAGGAGCAGATGTTCAAAAAAACACACACATACATACACGGTGACACACACACACACACAACACACACACACACACGTTTGGAGTATAGTTCCTGTCCTAGAATTGAGACCACGGCCACACCCCTTCTACACACACACACACACACACACACACACACACACACACAATCACACAGATGTGAAAACGAGAAGTTAGGGAACACATCATACACAGAAAAGCATCCTCCCAACAAGAAAGGAAACAGCAACTTTGCAGAAACGTGACCATCCTTCCAGGAGCTTGTTACACATTTTGTGGCCTTTCTAAAATCCCACAAAAAGTGTGCATGCATGTGCATTTCAGTCTGATCCAAGGTCACCAGAGGAAACAGCTGCATGGACCTGTGTGTGCTGAAAGGGGCAGGGTTCACAGATAACCTCTGACTTCTCAGACAGGAAGCTTGGAGAGAACCTCAGGAAGTTGCTCTCAGGACCGCTGTACAAAATAGCTTGCATGAACAGCAGCGGAGAAAATAATCACAGCTTCCAGCTGCATGAGCACAATGACTCGAGTGTATGTGTGTGTATGTATCAGCAGCTTTCCTCATGTCTTACAATGTGGCACGGTGCATGTGAAAAAAATTGCGTTCAGCAAGATTGTGCACTGGGAATAAGCCAAATAATAACATGGTGTGTTTTTAATATGTACTAATATAACACCTGAGCAGCTTTTGCATTCCCATGACAAACAAAGTCATCAATCAATCAGTCAGCAGCCCATCAAACTATTTGCCCTGTATGTTCCCAAACTCTTGAGCAGTTTTCTATAAAAACCCCACCTCGGGCTAGAGGAGGAGAAACTGGCGCTGTGCCTCCTTTTTAATGCCTCTACACAGAAAGGAAGCAGCCTGAGTAGTTTCATTGTAAGTCCTTCCTGCTGCTCTTGAAAGGCAGAGCCCATGCTGCACCAAGGCCCGTCCTGTCAGGGATTTGTTTACATCAGTCACCTTCAGCGTATATCCAACATGGCACAGTCATGGCCGAAAAAGTAGGAGTATGTTGGCAGAATGGCACTCAAAACTGACACATGGCTTTGAAATGCCACCACAGTGGTCTACTGTCCAAACAGGTTAACCTCCTGGAGTAGCAGTGCATTCACCACATACGAAGTGTTCTTTATGCGCAATATCCATATGTCACTGTCAAAATGTAATTCATAAACCTGATTCTAAGATAGTTACAATTTCTGCTATTTGCGTGAGAGTGTAACTGTTGCTACAAAATAAAGCACACTCATCAACAGAAACTCGGGCCTGTGAGGCGGCTGTACGTGACACAGAGCTCTTTCGATCTGTTCACATTATGGTTGAGAGAGAGAGAGGATGGTGTTGTCTCTGAGGCTACGCTGGTTTCACTTCTCGGCTGTGCAAAACCACACAAGCACACACATACACATATACAAATATGTCCCCTCACAAAACCATGTCGACACACAAATGCACAGGCACACGCGGCTGAGGGCGGACGCACGTCAAAGGCAAACAATGAAATCCTACTCCCCTATAACGTCACGCGCCCACTGCTAACCGGCATGGCACCCAGACATATAAAGACAGCGGGGTGTTTGTGATGAGCTGAATGAAAGTGTGTGAGTGTCTGAGAGCTCCTACATCGACTGACAGTGACGTTGGTCCATTCTCTTCATCCGTATCTCCATTTCTCAATCCCACACACTAGACAGAAAGAACACAATGGGCAAGACATGAGCAGAAGTAAAGAGGAAATCTAAGACAAACAGGAAGAAATGGGAAAAGCAATAATGAAAAGGGAGTCATTCAGTTCCAGTATAATCACTCCCATACCTATGGGAATATGACACAGCTGTGTTATCGTAGGTGTCTCTACCCGTCAAAGGCTCACGTACTCTGACACACATACATGCACAATGGTTAATTAGTGCCAGTTAGCCCACTCATTTATCGCTATTACGCCAAAATGACTTCCTCTACTGCCCGTTTGAATGCACATCAATCTGGAAATGTCATTTAGCTATGTGGGCTTGACAGACTGGACACAATTAAGCAATTAAGTAAATGTGTCAATCAGGTGCATTTCACTTACCACTACTCACTTTAATTTGTTCCCAAATACAAGCTGAGAAGACCTGACAAATGTAAATGCAGCATTTATTTCCTACACCTGCAACCTCTGCAGCTCATTTTAATCTGTACACATCTTCTGTACACAAAAGGTTAAGACAGCCTTATTACTGACAGCTTTTCAGTGTGGAATTTCAGTTTCTCTGTTTAACTTTATTTGTTGTTATTTTTGATTATTTTGCGATTCAACCTTCACTTTTAAGGAAATGTTGAACATTTTGAGAAATAAACTTATTAAACTGTCTTGTCTGTACGGTATGAATGAATAGTTTTATTCTCATGTCTCTCTATTTACATAGCCCATCCCATTACTTATTTAGACACATGAATAAACAGCAAATGAATAATTCTGGGATGTAAACCCACTATCATCTAAAAGCTAACATATACTGACCTCATACAAATATGAACAGCCTACATATAATAAGACCTCCAACAAAGGAAATTTAATAAATATATACACATACAGCCTCACAAGCATGAGCATAATATCGTTAACAAAACAAAATTAACATTTATGCATTGGTAAATATAAGGATACATCCAGCAGCTTCACACAGAGAAACAGGGGTATCAAATCTGTTCCCTAAAAGAAAAAGGGGTGTCATTTCTGTTCCCTAAAGGTACTTTGGCAAAAAAGTACCCTGTAAGATACAGAAACGGCACTCAAGGTGTTAACATTGGACCTTTCCTTATTTTTAAAGGTACAGAGTCATTGCTGACAGCAAAGGGTACATAACTGTACTTTTAACAAGCTTAAGGTACAGGCAAATGTTGCAGTAAATCAGTGATCCCCCGCCACCAGGACATAAAGGGTTGGTGATAGACCAATGGATAAGACACATGCCTTTGGTGTGAGAGACCCAGGTTCAGTTCCCACTGTGACACTTCTATCAATGTGTCCCTTAGCAAGACACTCATCCCTAGTTGCTCCAGAGATGTGCGACCTCAGATGTAGCAATTGTAAGTTGCTTTGGATAAAAGTGTCAGTTCAATGAATAATTGTAAAGGTACATTTTTGTAACTAAGGGTGCAGAAATGATCTTTTCGATGTAAAGACTGGAATGTACAAAATTTTCAATGGTACAGTGTGAAAGTACTTTGTCAATAAACTACACAAAGTACAAGTTACCATGCATCCATCCATCGTGAACCGCTTATCCTGCTTACAGGGTTGCGCTGGAAGGCGGCATACACCCTGGTGTATGCCGCCTTCCGCCCGATGTACCCAGGTCGCCAGTCCATCGCAGGGCAAGTACAAGTTACTTTGTGTTTTAATATTGTTTATTGTATTCTGTGCAGGCCAGAGATCTTCAGAAGTAATTTTATGCAAGTCTCTTTTTGTGTTACCACTGTTATCCACTGTGCATCAGTTAGAAATAGTAGTTGTTTGTTCTGCATAGACTAAATCCACTTTAAATACACCGTTAATGGAAAGTTAAAGAATTTCTGCTGGGTTGTGAACAGAGCAATATAGGCTGCTTTCTGATACAGACACCAGTGGAATAGTGTGTGTTTACTTTGAGTTGCATTAGTAGAACAACTAAATCTTAAATTTACAAGGTATTTGCCTGATTTTCTAAATTTTCTGCCTAGCTCATTAATATCTGGAACCAACACATGTCTCTTTGTATCATAAGGGCCGGAGCTCTCCTGTGCAACCTTGCACACAACTTGGATGACAGCTAATTTCATGATCATGAGAGTGGCATCGATCTTCTGATCTACCTCTCAGAAAGAAAGAAAGAAAGAAAGAAAGAAAGAAAGAAAGAAAGAAAGAAAGAAAGAAGGGTATTTCCTACTGCTTGGTTTGCAGAAGGCAGATAGAAACATTAAGAGACAGAGAGACCACTAATGTTCCCTTGGACTATCAGGACAACAAAAAAGCCAAACTGCAGACCAAAATGGTCCAAATGCCCACATAAAGTTGAAGACGTGATATGTCTGCAAAATTACCTTTACGTGCAGAAACCATGGCAGAACCACTGAGGAACCCCTTAGCCAAGATTCACATTGTTGTTGACCTGGATTCAATGAGAGGGAAACAAAAAGAGAGAAACAGAGATCTCTGGACATTCATTATTAAAACAGACTGCTAAAATGCATGACGACACCTGATAGAAAGACTGGAGGAGCAGAAAGGTGGTTCTGAAGAACAAAACAGACAGTGAGAGGAGAAGAAGCGAGATAGTGGGTCAGCCTGGCTGCATGCTGACCTCAAGTAACCTGGGTGTGTGGGGGCTGCGTAACAGTTCCCTGGACAACTTTCTACTGTCTATCAACCACAGATATCTATTAGTCCAGTGGAAACAAAGCTTATCGTTATCATTCAATATGACTGCAGTTTCTGTTAATAGTATTGTTATTAGTGTTGAAATTTGGTTTACTACTACTTACTAGTATAACAAATTATTATTAGTGTTATTTAGTGATCAAAGTGTTGCTCACGGATGATTTATTTAAGGGTGTAAAAGGTACAAAACCTGTGACCTCCCACTGTGACCTCTCTCATCCCCACCTTACACTTCAGCTGCAAAAAGACATAAAGAGCCATCTTGGGAAGTTTTGAGAATCCCACAAAACCGACTGGGTATTAAGTATTAAGGAAATGTGCATCAACTTCCCAGAGAGGTTATTCATCAGGCCTGCATTCCTAATTCAGACACAGAAATATATGTCGGCCTTCTGGCCAGACCTCCTGACCTTCAACGCCATAGTAATGGTCTGCCTGACAGAGCCAAAACACACAGCCTGAGTCCCATGAGCCAGTCTGTGTTTTCTCAAACATTAAACATGCACACACACACATACACATAGGGTTATACAAACTCATACATACAAGCACACTAATGCATGCGCGCGCACACAGTCTCAGTATGCGATAAGAGCCGTAGCCCTTAACCTTCTGAGATAGAGGCAGGACTTTAAGTGCAGACCGGATTCCAACTGCTCACTCAATCACTGGTGTGTGTTTGCATGTGAAACATGGACAGCATGTGCCAGTGTGAGCATGCACCGGAGTCAGTTTCGGCAGAGACTTTTTTCTATTCCTCTCTGACAAACCAGTCTGACTGCACACACATCTACACACACACACACACACACACACACACACACACAAACACACACATACACACAAACATGTGCAAGTCCGTTAAAACTGAGAGGTGATTTCGGAAAGATTTCTCACGACCAGAGTGCCCCGAGCTACACTGAGTAAATAGAGATTAATGATTGGTCGAGAGGTAGGAAGTGCATTCCACAGAGTTAGCCACTGATTGCAGTCACCGTGAATGTGAATGTACACACGTACTACATGCTGCAAGATCACAATCTCTTCTGAGAACTTTGTAAGAAATTAGTTTGTTAAAAAGTAAGCACTCCCACTGCACACTTGTCTAGTTTGTACACATTGATTACTCATTGAGACACACGGGCTATTGACTCCTACTGATTTAAGTGTGTATAAAGGTCATCAAAACACCTACACACATACAGTAAAACACAAACGACACATTCAATTACCAGAACCTGTAATGTCAGGCAAAAACACAGATAGCAAATCAGACACTGTATACGAGCATTGATCTCATAAATCCTACACCCTGAGCTACAGGATGCTAAAAGGCTCAATTCACAGCAACAGTGCCTGCTGTCTCTCTTGGTAAATTCAAGCTATACTTCTTGTCTGTAGTGTGATCAACGGAGCTACAGCTGGAGCAAAGTCATATTTAATACAAGACAATAAAGGGTGCTTCTAATGGTGGAGATATACCTACTGTCAAATCATCTTGTGAACCCTAAAGCTGAATTGTACGAGACGGACCAGATAAGCTGGATGCCTCAGAGAGCTCCACGGCTCCTGGTTTCTATCAGCATGTAGACGTGCTGCAGGTCTGCACGCTGCACTGCTGCTGCATGCAAGCCCCTACTGTATCTCTCAAACTGATCTAACCTACGTGTGTGCAGGCCTGCACGTAAATCCTTAGGCAGGCACATTCCCAGGCACCGCTTGTATATCACTTGTCAGAAGTTTCAAATTTCACGCTAAAAGAATTGATCGCCGTTAAGCAGCCCAGCAATGACTCGGCCAAGTCATAACTTAATCTAATGATTAACTGAGTTTTCAGTGATTCGGGTTCGTAAAGCACCAACAGGAAGGAAAACTTGAAATGAAATCGAAGTGCCATATCAATTAGGGGAAGTTCTTATCTGTCACATCATGGCTCATGGCTCTGAAACTCTCTACATTTATCACAGTGCTGTATACACGAAGACCCAACAGCATGTGAAGCCTCAGTAACAGTAAGACTTGTAAGAGGTTTTAAGCAACAGCAGAGGAAGAAGCTTTCACATCCTTTACTCAAGTAAAAATAGCAACACCACAATGTAAAAATACTCCAGTACATGCAAACATTTCACAATCAAAATTTTAAAGTAAGCATCTGCAAACTGTATTTGAGTTACACTTCTAGGGGTACTGAGAGAAATAGTTTATCCAACTGTTACGTTATTATATAAAAAATGCTAATTAATTAACCAATAAGCAGTCTTATGTTGCAATTGGTCAAGCTAATTTTAACTACCTTACTGTAGGATAGATTCATCTGTATCATGCTTAGTATAAATATATAATGTTATAATATATTTTGGTTATATTTTGTATGAAAAATATTAATCTGCACATGAACTACTATAGCTGTCAAATAAATTGTACAATATTTGCTCTCCTGAAGAAGAACAGCATCAGTTGTTTCAGCAAGTGCCCCCAAAACAACATCTGTTTATATTCAAGTGGTAAAGACATCTAGCTGCAGCAGTAATTGTGACGGGAGCAAAGGAGTCAGGTGACGTTATCATAGAGCGACAAGTTTCCTGTTTCCAATCAATGGTCAGCGTAGTAATTTTAAAGCCTGACGACAACTGTCTCATAACCTTGACCATTATTATTTTATTACTGTAACCTTGATGACAAAGTTCCCTTAACCTTAACCAAGTACTTACAGTATTTGAATCGAACCATGATCTTTCCTTAAAACTGACCAAACTTCAACCCTAGCGTTGTTACGGCATAAAACAGAGATTTGTTTTTGGACGAAACAGACAAATTACACCCTCCTACCCAAAGTGCCGTCATGGAGAAGACGCTTCTATCTGCCACTCTAAAGGGTGTGGATAAACAACATAATTTGTCGTTTCATTTGGAGGATTTGCTGTTTACACAATGCGTATAAAGTAGCATAAAATGAAAATACTCATGTAAAACATAACTACCTCAAAACTATTCTTAAGTGAATGTACCTAGTTACAATCTAACCACTGGTCAGAGGAAAGTCCATGCAGCTTTGAGGTAAGTTGTGAAACTGACCTGGTGTTGTATGTGACAGCATGATATTGTGTCTGTTGTATCCACTCACTGTTTATACTGTATATAGTGCACATTGCACTGACACCATATTATAGGTTAATGTTTTCGTAACCTTGACCATTTTAAATTACCACCCATCGAGTCTTAACATGTAGTATATTTGTTATTCTCAAGCTTTACTAAGTGTAAATCATAATACAAAAGCCATTATTATTCCTGATCTGCATTACTGCCCATTTATAGTGTGTGTTCCTGCTGTCAGACAGAACCACTTGTCCCAACTACTGTTTTCAAGTTCATTTTTACCAGGAGACAAAGAGTCCATTTATCTAGAGGGAGGCAAAAAAGGAGGGGAGAGACAGTGAAGGGTGACAGAGAGGGAGGGAGGGAGGGAGGGGGGAGAGTTGAAAGTTGGATGGAGAATGAAGGAAGGAGGAGAGAAAGACGACTGACAGAAGAACTTTCCAAAATAGCAGATCCTGGAATGTTGTTGGAAGGTGCCACATAGCTCCAAATATTTGTTGCTCATTTGGCATGGCAACAGGACAACCAACACATTTATTAGCAAATCCGCACAATGATGCCGGAGAGTCGGGGGAGAGGAAACACCCATGAAAGAGAATGAACATTGTGATATATGGAACAAAAATATATCATTTTAAAAATTAGTTGGGTTGAACAATAAAAGGGGGGTGGGGGAGGCAAAGAATGAGAGTAAGGACTGATGGATTGTACGTTTCATTGTTGACTCGGTGCTGGGAGATATATACATGGAAGTATACATGGCACACACACACATACAGGTAAACAGCAGTGACTGGGGTAATACTGGGAAACAGAACAAACTACTGTCACTCAACCAGCAGCTTCCTTACTTCAGCCTCACCCAGCCTATAGCCCAAAACAAACACACACACACACACACACACACCTACACACACACACGCACACACACACACACACACAGAGTCAAAAAAAACCCAGAAATAGTTTCCAGGTATTTCTGACAAAATGAGCACTTTTGATTTAACAATAAGATAGTTTAACCTTCATTGAGCTTCAGGTTTGTTGCTATAGTTACTCCAATAGGCTGCCATAAACAATGAATACATTTTCCCTCTTTCTAATGAAAAGTTAAATAAATAATAAAACATGCCATTGTTTACTGTAAGACACTGCAGGGTTTTGTTGCTACAGTGTTACTTAGTCTTGTATGACTGTTTGTTTATGTGGTGACTAATGTAAGCAAACTTTAGGTATTGTGTTGCAACTGACATTAATAGGTCAAGTTGTTGGCTTAACCATTCACTGCCACTGTTAGAGTATGTTTTAGCATTCGCCATTATTCCATAATAGTCACTTGTGGCCACATTGGATGCTGTTTAACAAAAGGTACAGAGGTTGCTTTAAAACAAGTAGTGATTAAAAGTTTTATCTGAACAATGACTGAGGCGTCCTGGTATGTAATATCAATTGACAGCTGCCACCAAAAAAAATATGTATTTTCCGTGGTCTTACGGAAAAAGTGGTATAAAATCCCTCGCTCAACAGCCAGACAACAATCAAAGCCCCCTCCCCTACAACCACAACACCACTCAATATTGATCTGTGATCAGGTTTCATAGCTCTCTCAAAGCATGGTGGTGAGGACGATCTGTGTGTGTGTGTGAGTGTGCACCGTACACGTGTGCATGAAAGAGAGACTGAGAGAGCAAGAGTTTTTTTTTTTTTTTTACAGTCACACAGCTCTTGTTTCATAGGACTGCTTTCTGCAAGATCGAGTTCACTTATACTTATCATATATCCAATAAAGCCTGAATATAATTTAAGCAAGAAATTTGTAAAAGCATCTCTCTCTTGCTCTCTCTGGCAAGCCCATAATTATGTTCTCTGTTCTTCAGTAAATAAAAAAGAACAAGCTTCCATTCTTCCTTCTTTCGGTCTCTCTCAACCACAGACTGAAACTGCTGCTTGGCTTAAAACAATCGCTCAGTCCTGTCATACACACCCCTCCTTCCCTTCCCCTCCTTCTTCTCTCTTTACTTTTTTATTGCCTCTGAAAAGCCAGGCTAGAATAACCAGCAAGTCCAAATTGCACACTGACAACCTCCCAGTTACACTTGCACACACACACACACACACACACACACACACACACACACACACACACACACACACACACACACAACAACACACACACACACACACAAATGCAGCTCGAGACATACTGAAAGAAAAACACACACCTTGTGCGGTTGGTAAGGTCCCCCAGCTTGCAGAGGTAAATGGAGTGGAACAGGTTAGCATTGCTGCCATATAGTGTCCCACCTGTATAAACACAGTGCTCGATCGTGGCTAAACAGACACATACACACACACACACACACACACACACACACAGACACGCACAAATAGGCCTCCATCTGGACTGAGGCACTGGTGGGTTTTAATAGCTATCGATCATTCTCCCTGGTGACACACTCACACACTCACCTCCCTGTTACATGCTGAACAGAGCCAGCAGAGGACTCAAGTCTCTGAGTGTACACACACACACACACACACACACACACACACACACACACACACACACACACACACACACACACACACACACAGGCTGCATATTTGCACACAACCTACTATGCAGTGTCAAAAAGGCCATTTACTTTGCCTACCTGCATGTGTGTATGTGTGTGTGTGTGTGTGTGTGTGTGAGAGAGAGAGAGAGAGAGGAACAGAGAGAGAGAGAGAGGGTCTTGCTGTGGCTCACTCTGCCTTTCTCTTTAGATGAGGTTATTTAATTTACATAATGAGGCCCAGGCCCACTCTCATAGATTAAATTACTCTGAGACAACAAATAAAAACGCATGCTGACAAGCACCCCCACAAACATACAAATCCCGCTCTATGTAACCCTTTAACTGAAGTTGTTCTCTTGCCGTAGCGGTGATTAAAAAAAAAAAACATCTGTAGCCTAAATAGCAAAAGTAAAGTCAAAGAACCTGCAGTGTGCCCAAGATTACCCAGTGATGTCATTGTACACTTGCCCGAGTGAGTTATGGTGTGCTGAAAGGGTCAAAATGAGGGAGAGCCAATCGATATTTCATATGATTCTGACCAATAAATCTAAGATGTGATTAGTCTGGGTAGTTAGCGACGATTAATTGTCAAAGCTAATAAAGTTTTTTGTAGCTGAGGGTACCAGAGAGGCTGTCGGGAATCATGGTTCCTTTTATGGCCAAATTAATTAAAACAGCAGCTGAAAACCCCCGTCAAAGACGGGCATCAAACACTCATTCTACACTTGGTGAAGGGCGGAACAATGAGACATCACTCAGGGAGATTCAATGTGTGTGTGTAGTAATCAAACACAATAATTCCTCCCTTTACACCAGGTCATAAATCCAGAAGGGAAAGAGGGACATTTGTCATTTAGCTGCGTCTTTCCTTTTTCATTAAAAAATGGCTGCTAAGGAATGGAATATGTCAAAGACACGGCCCCACAAAGAAATTGAGACACAAGCCTGTATGTGTGTGCACTACACATATTTCAGGTAAAGATGATAAAAAAGGAGGCAATCAATGTAGTGGTGGTGTAGGAGAAGGACAAAGTGGAAAAGAGCAAAAAGAAGGAGGTGTAGAATAACATGCTGTTTTGACAGACCAAAAAAACAGAAATTGTTATTGATGCATCTACAGTATCTCATTGTTTTTATCCTGGAGGCTAAATTAAGGGAGATAATTCAGTCCACATCCATCTCTGTCATGTGTATCACCAGTGACATCTGTCAGATGAACTCATGTAGGCTACATGAGACCACCTGTCGTGTTTCAAATGTTTTCATTTTAAAGTGGATTCTATTTCACTTTTCATGGTATATAGGTGGAGACCAGACATTTCAGCCATGTGTCTGATACTTTAAGGTAACTAGGCTATTTCAACCATGTGTTTCCCCATGCATTAATTTTAGCTATTTTAACTGTTTACTCCATTACTCCATTACTTTTAGATACTTATTTCAACTATTTATCTGTTAGCTAGCTAAGTGTTTCAGCTGCTCTCATGCTCACTAGTTTTCACACTAGTGAAATGTGGTGTTCAGGGGTTATGTAGGCTTCCTGACTCAATATGAAAGATTTTTTATCTAATGGTAATTTCATTTTCATCAAATTAGCTGAGCTACTCCATATCCTTGGTTGGGAATCACCAGCAGACAATTCAAATAATTCTAAATATTGTAAATACGCTCTACCTGCTTTGTGTCCTCACGCAACACTTTTATGAATTTGTGCCCTTACAGGCAGACCTAGACGTGTACACACACACACACACACACACACACACACACACACACACACACACACACACACACACACATGCACACACACACAAACACACACACAAACACACACACAAATCACACAAGCTTGCAAGCTTGCTTACAGGCCAGTCGGACACACAGTCTACACAGTCGGGTGCTTTTCTTCCCTTCACATAACAGCTGAAACAACAATTGCTCTCACAGTGTAAGACCATTGTGAGTGTTCACTGTCTCAAAAGCTTCAGACAGAATGTCTCTCACTCACTTTGTAAACCGCAAGCGATGTTCAGTTTCACGTAAAGACCAAAAGTTGTTTTATTAAATGTTTTGGTACCTTTACACTTGTGCTTGTCCTTTGTACAGTGCAGTGTTTTGGTCAGTCTACTGGTTTAACTTTAAATGATACCAACACAAACAGAGCGAGCACTCTGAGATTTTACTGAAAAGAACTGCTGAAACAAAACAATTGAGCCGCAGACTGTTTCCATCACAGGGGAAATCCTGCTGCCTGGATGGCCACTGATAGGAGTAAGATGAGAAGGACGAGGCAGAGAGAGAGCGAGAGAGAGGAGGAGGAGGAAGAGGAGGAGGAAGAAAAAGATAAGAGAAAGGCAAAGTATGTAGGGGGTATAAGTGGAGGACATTTGGGATCCAGTCCAGAGGGGAAAACAGTGGAGAGGTAATGTCAGGATGGAGGGAGTAAAAGAAGCAGGAGAGAGGAGGAGGTAATGATTAAAAAAGTTCCCAACTGTACCACCTCAGGTCAAGAATCAGCTAAGCAGGCACACAGCACTTGAAAAATGTGTCTGTTTGTATGAAAGTCCATGTTGTTCATTAGTAATCTTAAAAATAAAACAGATGCAGAGAAATGAGACCACGAGAAATGAGAGAAAAGTTAGAACACCACTGCTATGTATACAATGAAGAAAACAAGATGTTTTAAATGTGTATTGAAAAGTGTTACTATAAAGTCAAAAATGTGGATTAGCAAGATTAATGTGGAGGAAACTTGTTCACAGCACCGACTTTAGATCAAATATATATCATTGTCTCTGGATTAAATGTCACTGTGACACTTTCACTGTTTTCAGTTTGTTTACCTAAATGTTTAGAACACAAACATTTTCCCAGATTTCAGATGGAACTGTCGGTCAGTCTGTTGGATCCATGGCCCAGAGGATTAATCTTAATAATTTTGGTAATTTTCTGACTCTTCTGCTATCACTAACAGCATGCCAACATTTTCACTTCTCCTCTGAAATATACAGTATCTATCTACTATCTACGTGATGGATTGGTACAAACTTTTATAGTGACAATCATAGTTCCCACTTGATGTATCTCAATGACTTTGGTGCGTCCCTGACTTTTCCTCTGAGGTTAACATCAGTAGTTTTAAGTGAAATGTCTCAAAAATCACTGGACAGATTGTTATGAAATTTGGCACACACATTTTTGTTGACCTCAGGATGAATCATAATAACTTTGGTGACCTTCTGACTTTACATCTAGTTCCATCATCAGGTCAAAACTTCAATTTGCTTTGGTTTATGACCAAAAACTAAAAGTAAACGCATATAGTGAACAAAGTACTATATTACATATTTTCATCATCTTGAGCATGTTAGCATGCTGTTAGTAGTATTTTAGTTGCAGAATGACATTGACCAATTGATGCTGCCTACACAGGAAACATACTGTATGCAGCTTTTTTCATTTCTGGAGTACAGTATAAACCATCTTATTATTATTGATTCTGATTTTTCCATAAATGGAAAGTAGGAAAATACTGCTAAGTTATCCTGCTACCAATCCATCTATCCTACAGTAGTTTGCTCTTTCCATTGTACTGAAACCGCACTTCCCAAAGTCCTGAGAGCCTGCAGTTAGCTCCACCAACCAGAAATAATTAAATAGCACAACAAGTCTCCCACAAATCAGAAGTAAAAGAGTCCTTGTTTCACTGATGGGGTTGAATCAGTTAAAGACAGCCAAATGTTGCAGCCTGACTTTATTAATATATATGAGATAAATGATAACAAATTCATTTTAGAATGAAATCATTTTATTTGAATTATTATGAAGTTGCATGTAGCTACTTTTTGGCAATATTTCTTCACACTGTTAACAATGGGCTTCCTCCTTCCTAGACCTCTGCCTCGATCCTACTACATGCAAGGACAATACTGAGTAAGTATGTATGTGACCACAAGTGACCAAATGTCCAGGCCCTGAACCAAGGCAGCAGCAGGATATCCCAACCTCATGTTGAATAATCACTTAAACAGTAGGGTTCCTCCATGCTAATTTTCCCATACATTCCTTCACAGAAAATTACTTTGGCAAACTACCATGCTGTGGTTACCTCTTCATAACTTTACGCATGGCGACCAGGGAAGAAAAGCAGACCCAATTCATCCAGTGCTCCAGCCATATTGAAACATTTAAGTGTTCTGTATTAAACACTATTTGAAAGTATATAAAACAGAATTTACCATGGTCTGAATTTTGCCATGGGATTTGACTCTGAAAGGGGCTTTAATTTAAATGAGATAATAACTTTAAATTACATCATATGTTTTACTCTAACTTTATTCGTCTATTTGGGACAATGGGTGAAGTCATACATGAGGATCCCTGCTGTCAGGTGGGGGGCACTAGACCACCTACTTATGATTCTTTCATGCGCTTTAATTCAGAAGAAAAGCAGTCATGAATACATTAATGAGGCCAAGGGGATAAATATTTCATAACGTGGCAGTGGAACACTGAGTGTAAACATGCGACTAAACAACTTGTCCTTATTCTGCTTCCCCTTATTTCATCCCCAGAGTGATATTAAAGTACAACAAAGTGAATGAAACTGAGAGAATAAGAAAGACCGTATAAGTTTGTCCACAGCATTTGTAGGGACAGACATCTGTTAATATCCCTTAAAGAAACAGTAAAAATTATAGAAAGTGAAGAAAAGAGGTTTGTTAGATGCCTTGTCAGACCCAAGAAGGTGTACATATGTTCCTTAAGACCTTTAAGACCCTAACCTTTCCATTGTGTGTGCCTGACCATAAAGCAAAGCAATCTTCTCTAAAGCATTTAAATCAAAAAAGAAACTGCACAAGATCAGTTAAATCATCCAACTATACCAGATTATATCAAAATTTATTGATTGTAATGGTTTGACATATACAACAGTACATAAAGACAGCATTAGCAGCCATAAAAAGTCAGACTGTGGTGGCGTTTTATGGTTTCGGGTTATCTTCCTTAGGTGCCTCTCTGAGCCAGCCAGCGCCAGGGGACTGATTTACTTGTCACACAAGGGGGACATATTTAGACGTGGTGCGCTGGAGATAGTAGGCAGTAAAGCTGGCAGGGCAGAAGATGACCCAGACAGTGGGAGGGTGGGGGACACGTAAGACACACCGGTTAACCTCCTGCCATTAAACTAGCTGTGATTTCTGACCAGGGCCAGAGGACAATGGACTGCACCACACTAATTACACACCATGACATGGATAAAAGGAAATATACGTGCTCTTTATGAGAACAAACAGATGTCTGTAGATCTATCTTTAACAATTTGTAGTTAAAGCAGAAATAAAAGGTATTAAATGTAGCTTTTCAGACATGTGGTATGCAGTGGTAAAAGCAGAAAGGTCCTATTACATCTGTGTCCTAAAGACTGAAGGGAAGAAAAGACTGGTAAGTACCAAAGTAGGCTACCTGATTCAGTAAGATGGACTTGGACTTCAGATAAATAACTAAACTTTAATGCATTTCTTATATATGTAAATATGCATATGTTTATATTAACCTGCCCCAGTGTCAAATTGTAGCTCTCAGCATTCACAGTGTACCTTTAACTAAATGTGGAACTGCTTTGTGTGTGCTACACCACCAACCAGAGACCACCATGATATCCCAGACAGGGAAGCAAAATGTCAGAACAAGAAGACTTTCCACCATGAGCACCCGCACACACACAGAGAAAAATATATAATTTGTTTTTGCGAAACGGTTTTCATTCACTCTTTCCATGGTTTTTGGTGCTCACAACTTTCAACCAGTTCCAACCCACAGAAATTAGCCTGTTAGCTGCAGTGTAGATTTGGTGAAAAGTAACATTGTAGAATAGGAGAAGAGAACATAAAATTGTGGAGGTCATTTTAATTTACTCATGTCATATGATATAACGATTTTTTAAACTGGTTAAAAGTGAATAAACTTGATTTGCAAAATAGATTACAGGAGAATTTATAAGAACCATTTTATTTTACTATCACAAAATGGTATCTTGAAAACAGATAGGCCTAAATCTGAAAATGCTTAATTGGCAGAGCAGAATAGAATTTTGTGAGAGTAGCCTAATTTTCTTACTGTAGCCTATCACAAAATAGCTTGAATTAAGTTAACTTGAATTGAGTGTCATTTCCATAACTTACTGTGTTATATGGCTGTTATAAAGCCACATAATCGTATAAATATGTAGGCTAAGCCAGATGGAATAGGCTAGTGTCATTTTCGTTTACTGTAAACATAAATATGAATAGGCCTATTATAAAATAAAATGTGGGATTTTTATCATTTTATAAAATTAAAGGCTGTTAAAAATCTCACCTTCTTTAAATGGCTTCTATGAGGTTAAATTAAAGACTTCGAGGTGTAGGCTGTAAAACGTTTCAGTATACACAAAGTGTAATATAGGTATAAAAAACGAAAATAGATCGTAGAGTTGTTTCACAGCAAGATAATTGGTGAGAAGAGAGACTCAGCGGGAGATGTTGTCCTGAGCCTTGTCTGTCCCGCCACTGACAGTAGAGCGGGTAACCAGATATTCAAAAACAATACGTCATCCCACAATGCACCGCGCTTACGCTCTCCTTACAGCATTACCTCATCCCACAATCCACCGCGAGATTAAGAATCTTCTGGGTGGTCGTCTAGGCAACGCGCCTTATCGGAGGGCTTGGCCTCGCCCAGCGTCACGCCCTCCAGCCAATGGGAGAGCCGCGTCATGACATCATGCCTATTTTTAGAGAGGCAGCGGCAGCAGATAAGGTTTGCCTCCACGCTGTACGGCTCAGAGTATACACACATACAGGCAGGGGAAGAGTCACAGACAGGGTTGCTGCCTGAAGAGAGAAGTTAGAGCCATCCGGCGCTTATTCATTCACGGACTCAGTGCAAGTCTGGATACTCTGGCTAAAGCTTTGTGAACTGTTACACCTCAGCACTCAACAGTCCACCATCGCTGGTTGAAAGAAGTAGCCTAATTCCTGTGTCAAGAGCTCACTCAGAGTTTGGAAGTTTTCTCGCACAGAGAGGACGTTTGGAAACCAGTGTTTTTTCCTCGACTGATAAACAAGGAAGAAGAGGAGGAGGACGAAGAGTTGTTTTGTTGAAGACTTTTAAAGTAGGCTACATTTGTTTTCGGTTTTTCTTCTATGTATACCAAGATGGAAACTACTTTCTATGACGACTCACTCAACGCTTTCTCCCAGCACGACAACGCCGGCTACGGGTTCAGCAACCCCAAAGCCCTGAAACACAACATGACACTGAACCTCGCCGACCCGACGGGCACTTTGAAACCTCACCTCCGGGCCAAAGCCGGCGACATCCTCACCTCTCCCGACGTGGGCTTACTGAAGCTGGCATCACCAGAGCTGGAGCGGCTAATCATCCAGTCCAGCAACGGGCTCATCACCACCACGCCGACCCCGACCCAGTTTTTGTGCCCCAAGAATGTCACCGACGAGCAGGAGGGCTTCGCGGAGGGGTTCGTCCGAGCCTTGGCCGAGCTTCACCACCAGCACATGCCGGGCACACCTAACGTGAGTGTCACCTCAGCTCCCCAGACCAGTGTCAGCACTGCCCTGCCGCCTGTTTCATCTGTTGCCGGTGCCACCGTTTACAACAACAACGCCACCATGCGCTCCGACTCGCCGGTTTATGAGGACTTGAACACTTTCAACCCGGCCATCAGCACCGTCTCGGCGCCTAATTACACCACCTCAGCCCCGACTATGTCCTTCCCTGCTGCCCCGCCGCAGCTTCCAATCTACGGCCAGCCCACTTCCGCCCAGCTCCCCCGTCTCACGGCGCTTAAAGAGGAGCCACAAATCGTTCCGGAGATGCCGGGGGAGACCCCTCCTCTGTCCCCAATCGACATGGAGAGCCAGGAGCGCATCAAGGCTGAGAGAAAGCGGATGAGGAACCGCATCGCTGCCTCCAAATGCCGGAAGAGGAAGCTTGAGCGGATCTCGAGGCTGGAGGACAAAGTGAAGACCCTCAAGTCCCAGAACTCGGAGCTCGCTTCCACCGCCAACATGCTGCGCGAGCAGGTGGCCCAGCTGAAGCAGAAGGTGATGAACCACGTCAACAGCGGGTGCCAGCTCATGTTAACGCAGCAGCTCCAGACCTTCTGAGGTGGTGTCAGCGGCGGCGGAGAGAGGAAAGACTGTGGTTGAACGAAACGGACGCTTCCTGTGATAGTGAGTGGCTGTATCCCCCGAAATCGTGAGGGGGGTTGGGGATGATGTGGCACAACACTGCAGGAGAGGGGGCCGCGCTTAAGTTCCAGGAGTGCAACGCGCTCCCCCCTTGGCGCGTCCCAGAGAGGGGCTCGGGACAGTGACAGTAGCCATGAACCAGAGGGGGCATGGCAGCAAGCAGGATACCTTTCTGTTTCTGTTTCGTGCTGTTTTCAAAGAACTGGACAGGACTAAAGTTTTCTTGATTTACACCCAGCTCTGCATGGACCTTATCATGACCACCAACGGAGAAATTCAGTATTAGAAGATCGAAGAACCTGCAATAGAGACTTTTCTTGCTGTAGCCATAATGGTCTCAAACGTGGGCGTGTTGGCCAACTCTAAACGGCTGAAAAGTTGTAACAAAAGCTGCCTGACTTCTACAGTACAATGTACTTTTTCTTAATTATAAGAGATTCAGTTAGAAAAGCTTCAAGATGTACTTGTTTTTTTCTAAAGCTGTTTAATGGGGTTTCACTCATTGTTATATGTATATAAGATCAACTTGGAGTACTTATGTTTACCATTTGTAATAAGAATACTGTATAATTTTTTTATGTTTTGTTCTCTGAGCACTTCAGAAACTAATCAATATTTAAGAAAATAAACCAGATAAACTGAAGCAAGTTGCCTCTGTTTTCTTGTAAGTGTGTGACAGGGGGAAAATGTGGGTGTGCCATGTCAGGAGCTCAAACAATAAAACATGTTGCAACATGTTGCAAGAGCTGCAAGTTCCCAGTACCTCAAGGTAAATTCCATTAGTGCCATATTGATCCAGGCTAAGTGATTGTGTTTCAGTTGACAGACCAGGCTCACTTAACTACTGATGGAGGCCAGTTCTGCAAGTTGGGGTTGTTGAGCTTGAGATCTCCACTTTATGGCTTAGCACTCAGAACCTACCAGAAGAATATGATATTACACAAAACCTCCCATTGTTTTCAGGTGTTTCTTTTCACTTTCATTATGACACTAAGTACAACTCTGTAAGAGGTTGTAACACTATTACAGAGTTGCAACAGGTTAAAGTGAGCTATAAATTTAAGGTATCACAAATTTCACACATAATAGGAAAATCAGGTAATCCTACATGTCATTGCACCATTCAGCTTTTCAACATTAATTCATGTCCTGTTGCTAATAAAGAAAGCCCCAGCATGTGGAAACAAAGTCTTAGCTCATATATTGCAAATGAATAGATACAGGCTGTCATCACAGACAACACATGACTGAATATCAAGTCAATACAAAGTACCACTATGGCTTTGTGGGAGTGTATGTTGGACACATCCTTTGATCATATAAGCCTGGTTGTCATTTTGTGCTTTCAATGAGAAGGTTGTACACTCCTCTCTGAAAAAAAGGAACTTAAAGAAACAAACAATAATCAAAATGCAAACAAAGGGATAGCTCCAACTCCAATAAATCAAAACACAAGATATGAGCCTGTTGACAGGCATTTATATTCAGGGACTGACAGGCTGTAAGTGTCTAAATCTGTTAAAGGTTCGTCTCCATCATTAATGCTGGTAAGCCAATATTTCCATTTATGACCAGTTGCAAAACTGTTTTTTAAAAATGGTTAAATCCTTTAATTATGTTTGAATCAAATCAAATAAATGTATGAAGTAAAAAAGTTAAAGTTAAAGTAAGGTTGCTTTTAATTCCCTTTTAATTCCCTCAGCAAACAATACAAACCTTATTGCTACACAGACACTAATTCCAGCAGGTGAATGTGACGGGACAGACTTATAATGGCATACAGGTTGTACAGCATTGAACACTTGTGAACTACCCGTGTGTATAAAGAAACATAAAGAAACACTAGAGGGCGACACAGACTGACTTACCTAAGAGATGGTCTAACACGTTGCTTCCTCAAAGCCTTCACGCCTCCACTGTTGTATATGCTCATCAGTTTTTGCCTTGAGCTTAAATTAATACAGCCCTGTCATGATTTCAGGTGTCAAAGAAACGGAGCAGGTCGTTCAGGATTTAAGGATGATACACGATCAAGCCCAAACGTGACACCAGTATGCTTTATACATCAGTATGCATATATATATATATATATATATATATATATATATATATATATATATATATATATATATATATATATATATATATATATATATATATATATATATATACTGATTCAATATCGATTATAAACAATGAAAGGAGAAACCAGTAAAGAAAAGTAATGGTCTGGCGGTTTATTGTAGCCTTATTCCTTTGTTGGGTCCAGACAGGATGGAAATTACAACGGGAACTATACTTATTCTATACATCTGCTTTGACCTGTTCCAGATTTTGTCAAACTTGGCGCATCATGACATCATTCCGGAAAGAGTCCTTCCCTACCATATAAGGAGAGGCAACGCTCGGAAGATCGCGTCCTGACGGAGGAGGCGTGTGTTACGGGAAGTGAATCGACCCTGTAATCTCTGCATAATACGGTCCTGAGAAGTCAGCAGGAGCAAATCAATGACAAGATTACGACATCAACAAAACATACCCTATTGGATGTAAAACAAATACAATTAAATTATAAATAAATAAATACATACATACATACATACATACATACATACATACATACATACATACATAATAAAAGATTGCAATGAAAACCAAGTATCTTAATCTAAATCTGTAGTAACCATAGGTGCATTGTTAATAACAACAAACACGACATTGTCATGACTACATTCAAGGGCTTTGTTAAGTATCCTACACTTTTGAGATACTTGTACTTCAATTAAATACATAAAGATTACTCTATTATCCTATTAACTATATCTGAGAGGGACATACACTATTTTTTACTCCACTACATTTGCTTGAAAATTATTTTACATTAGCCTGCTTTACAGATTAAGATTTTACATACAAAATATATAACCATTATGTAAACTATTATGCAGTGTTATAAAGTACGCCTATATAGATCTACCTTTAGGCTACTAGAACTACCTACGATATTAAAATTCTGCTTACATGTAAATGCATAAGTAACAGTCATGGAATAATAATTTAATATTATTATTTTATTAATTAATTTGATTTTTAATGACTTTTACTTGGAGTATTTTTATTGTGCATTTACTTAAGCAAATCATCCATCCATTTTCCACCACTGACTGCATGTCGCACATTTGACACAAATAAACAACTTCAAAGAAAATGTTCGGTTTGTGTCTGGTGCAAAATGGCACAAGCCTCTAAAAGAGGTCTTTGGTTATCATATATCTCACTGCTGTTTGTCGCAGAGAGGTGTGATTCAGAATGGGGTTATCCAGGGAGTGCACCGCTTCTGCACCCACACATGGTCACACACGTACATGCATGCTCTCTCTCTCTCTCTCTCTCTCTCTCTCTCTCTCTCTCACACACACACACACACACACACACACACACACACACACACACACACACACACACACATACACAGACACACATGCACAAACCTGCGACAGTCATGTTCTAAAACCTGTTATTGCCGTTCCTGTTTACAAAAGTAAAAAAATATTAGAGAATTTTACAGTGATCGAGTTCAGAAGAAACAATGAATTATTATCACAATTCTAAACTTTAATAACAATGTGTGACCACTGTCATAACAGCAGTTAGTTAGTTGGTCCGAGAAAGGGCAGGTGGAGCTGGACAGATCTGTATGGTGAGTGGCCTCTCTCTGTATTTTGTTGCTAGGGAGAGGTGTTTCACTAGCAGTAAGGTAAAACTCACACACAAACACACAGCCAGAACCACATATACAACGACTTGCTGGGTGTGAAGGCTTAAGAAAACTTTCAGTATTTAAAATGTTCAACATACTCAAGGGTTTTGATGCTCAAGCAGCATCAAACTACATCAACCCCTATGCTGTGGATGTAATCCAGGCAAAGAGAAGGGATCTAGTTTATGGGATCTCAGATACTGAGGCTCTACTGGATCTTCTCGTTACAGAGGGGGTCATGACAGCAGCGAAGAGATCCATCGTGTTGACCATCAGGACTCGGAAAGATCAAAACTCCAGGGTCCTGGACATCCTCGAGGCCAAAGGTGAAAGGGCATGTCGGAAATTCTTCCATCCGTGTCTCATGCTGGCAGAACCCGACCTCTATCAGCGAATCAAGACCTATGTGGGTGGTGTGAATGAGCGAATTCGAGACACAAGGAGACAGCTGATTGGATATTTGCTGGAGAGGGACCAGGAGGGGATGGATAAAATGACTGACAGACTTGACACTCAGAAGACTCATTTATTTGTCTCCAAAGAAACTAAGAAATGTAGCCCTGAAAAGGACGACAGAAGCCCTCTGCCAAAATCAGAGGAGCATAAAGCAGCACAAAGTAAACTAGACAATCTCATCCACATGAATTCTAAAAATGGTGAGCTAGCACTGCTGGAGGAGCTGTTAGAAGACACTGATATTAACATCATGAATTCCTCCCATGAGACTGCGTTACATTTAGCTGCTGAGTTTGGTCACCTGCCCATTATTGAGCTCTTGATCCGTAAAGGGGCCAGAGTGGACCTGCAGGATAATAAGGGTCGCACAGCTCTTCATAGAGCAGCCAGAAGGGGTCACAGTGAGATAGCCAGGGCCCTTGTACAGGCGGGGGCCCCCATCTACTCTCTGGATCTACAGGACAAAACCCCTGTTCACCTGGCAGCAGAAAATGAGCACCTGAATTTTGTGAAAATCCTGGTGAAGGAGGAGAAAAATCAGTCAGAGAGCTACAAGCAGGACATGTTTCTTCACACAGCAGCCATGGAAGATAACTGGAGGCTGGCCGAGATGCTACTGCAGAGTGGGGCCACAGTTGATGCCAGAAACAACCATGAAAAAACAGCTCTGTTTTACGCAGTTTCCAGGAACAATGAGAAAACAGTGACTGTCCTTCTAAGCGCAGGGGCTAAAGTTGACTACGATGTTATAAACGAGGCCGTTAAGCTCAATGAAGAATCAATTCTCCGTCTGCTGCTTGGTGAGTCAAAATACTATGATGATATTTAACATCTTGAAGTGTGCTACTGTATCACCATGATTCTTTGTTGAGGTGTCATCTGTAAATAAAGCACAAACATGCAAACAAGCAAGCTCACACTATATTTTGTTTAATACACAGATAATGTCAGAGCTCTGAGTGAAGAAGGGCTGGGCTCTGCTCTCTTCTCGGCTGTTAAACAGAACCATGATGGAGTTGTAAGCACCCTCATAGACAGCGGAGCAAATGTGAACATGTTAGACAAACAGGGGTACACTCCTCTTCTATTGTCAGCTGAGCTGGGGCACACTGAAGTCTTCAGGTAACCGTGCAACAAGGACTGAATGACGCTAAAACACGCTGACATGGCAACACATTCACAATGAGGGAATCTGATCGCTTTGGATTATCAGCTACTTTTTTCAATACGTCTGTATTAAGGAGAGTTGGGTACTTTTAAAGCAGTTCCACAATAGAAAAAAACTTATTCTTGGAAGAAATCTCCATCCCATTCAAAACACAATGTTGTGTAAGAGAAAACATGAAACAGGTGCATATTTAAATCACCTTTGTAGAATCATATTGGGTAAACATGTGCGCCGCTTTTCTGTATCCCGTGACCCAGGCATATTTTGTGGCAGAATACAAAGCAAAGGAATTTGTGATTATAGCATCAATTAAACGTTAAATTTTTATCCACAATTTACTTTGTCCGATAGGATTTTGTTGGAGTGCGTAAGCTGCTTTGCTCACTTGCTAATAAGTCCGTATTTACTTTGAGTCAGTCCTTTTTTCTTATTTTCCAGTTCATCAGGTATTAGTAAATCTTACATAGCAACCTTCTTTTCTTTTCAGAGCACTGTTGGCGAAACAGGCCAAACTGGATGCTACTTTATCTGACCTCTCCTCAGCACTACACCTGGCTGTCCATGGTGGCAGTGTGCCCATTGTGCAGACGTTGCTGGAAAGGGGGTTAGACCCCAACAATACAGGACCCAAAGCCCAAACCCCTCTGCACCTGGCAGCCAAGTGCAATAGGCCAGAATGTGTGGCTCCTTTGTTAAGAGCTGCAGCACAGGTAACAATAAAGCCAGTTGGTCAGTAATGTCCATGTTGTAGATGTTAATGTTTGTGGAAACTGAAAGATGTGTGCCATGTCTTTAGGTAAATGCAGTGGCCCAGGATGGGCTGACCCCTCTACATATTGCCAGTCAGCAAGGCCATGCAGGCCCAGTGATCCAGCTTCTTCAAGGTAAGGCAGACCCAGGAGTCAAAGACAAGGTGGGGAGGACTGCTTTGCACTGGGCAGCCTCTTCCCAGGGAGAAAGGTGTGTGGTAGACTTGCTGCTGTCGGCCAAAGCCAATCCAAACACCACTGATAACAAGAAAAAAACTGCCCTCCACCTGGCTGCTGCGGAAGGGAAAGTAGATGCCGTAACCTCACTATTGTCCCACAGGGCAAAGGGAGGTGCTAAAGACATAGATGGCTCCACTCCTCTCCATTATGCAGCAGCTGGTGGGCATGCCAGTGTGGTTTCAACTCTTCTACAGTTACTCAACAGCAAGGGGATAGAGGAGAGGAACGCATGGAGAAAAACACCACTTCATGTTGCAGCTGAGAAGGGCCATGACAGTGTGGCGCTTCTGCTCCTGGAGGCTGGGGCAAAGATCAACAGCACAGATCACAGTAAAGACACTCCTCTGCACTGTGCTGCACGAGGTGGACACCAGGAGGTAGTGAAGAGGCTTGTAAACTGGGGCCAAGCTGAGCACACAGGACAGGGCAAGAAGGTGAATCTGCAGGCTACCAATAATGTGGGGAAGACACCACTGCAGGTGGCAGAGAGTGGAGACACACCAGAGCACGAGCACATTGCAAATTTACTCATGAGAAAGATGTTTCTTATTAAGTAAAATGAGAAAGATTGAGAGAGCAAACAAGAGAAACTAAAATGTCAAAAATATCTATCCATGTTTTCAGGAGCTCAAATCACTGATGAAACCACATCCCAACATTTCATCATGTATTGTGAAAGGTGTTGGAGTCTTATTTTGCATGAATTATTAATAGAAACAACAAATTAATACAGAAACAAAAGCGTGAAATACTGTCATTCATATTTGGACATAATAATAGACAGCAGAGGTTGGTTGTTGAGGTCTTTTATATTTGTTAGTGAAGCAAGTATGCAGTAATGACACTCCACAACAAAACTATCCATGCCAATGATAAAATCCCAGGTCTGAAACAGACATCCATGAAAGGGTTGACTGGAGAAGGGAGAATGTTCTTTTAGGGTCACTTTCAAATATTTAAAATAGGAGACACACTACCAGTGAAAAGTTTGGACATTCCCATTGGATGTTTTTTCTTTGTTATTATTAATTTATTCATTGTGTATAAATGCTGAAGACACTGAGACTATGAAAGAACACATAAATAATTATGTAGTAAACAAAAATGTGTTAATCCATAAAGTGTTTTATTTTTTAGATTCTTCAAAGTAGCCACCTTTTGCTTTAATGACACCTTTGTACAATCTTGGCATTCCCTTAATTAGCTTCATAACTTGGAATGGTTTTCCAACAGTCTTGAAGGAGTTCCCAGGCTGCTTTGCCTTCACTGTGTAGTCCAGCTCATATCAGTTAGGTTTAGGTTCGGTGACTGTGGATGCCAGACCAACTGACGCAGCACTCAATCACTGTCCTTCTTGGTCAAATAGTCCTTACAGAGCCTGGAGGTGTGTTTCCTTGGTCTTGTCTCAGTCTCGGACATTGAGGACTCAGGATTTTTTTTCCAAGACCTGTCAAGACCATAACTTTGGGAATATTAATAAATTGCTTGTTAACATCCTAACTTTGATTGGATGTAAAACCTATTACTTCAAATGCAACCAATAACCCTAATTAAAAATGTGTTGTTACTAACTGTCACCCCTCCCCGCGATGGTAAGTATGGAAAAGGAGTGTTAAATAAAGATGCTTACGTTGATTTAAGCTCTTAGTGTTTATATGTGGGTGTTTTAATGGGAAAGTGGATCTTTCAGTTAAATTTGAGAAGTACCTATGGTCTCGTTACACATTTTATTATGTGTCATGTAATGTGGGAAACTGGTCTTGGTCTTGACTCAGTCTCGCCTTCCCTCGGTCTTGGTCTCGACTTGGTCTCAACCCCTAAAAGTCTTGGTCTTGCCTCAGTTTCGATAAACTCTGTTCTTGGTATTGACTTGGTCTTGGTTTGGGCAGTCTTGTCCACAACCCTAGGGGTCATTATCCTCTTAAAAATCAAATAATGGTCCCGCTAAGAGCGAACCAGATGGGATGGCATGTCGCTGCAGAATGCTGTGGTAGCCATACTGGTTAAGTGTGCCCTGAATTTTGAATAAATCACCAACAGTGCCACCAGCAAAGCACCCCCACACCATCACACCTCCTCCATGCTTCAAGGTGGCAACCACACATGTGGAAACTATCCACTCATCTTTTCTGCATCTCATAAAGACATGGCGGGCGGATGCAAAAATGTCATATCTCATCAGATCAAAGTAAAGATTTCCACTGGTCTGATGTCCACTCCTTGTGGTTATTGGCCCGAGAAATTGTCTTCTTGTTGTTCTTCCTCAGAAGTGGCTTCTTTGCAGCAAATGGAAGCCTGATTAACAGAGTCTCCTCTGAACAGTTGATGTTGAGATGGGCCTGCTACTTGGAACTCGGTAAAGCATTTATGTGGGATTTAATCTGAGGTGCTGAGGTAACTCTAATGAATTTATCCTTTGCAGCAGAAGCAACTCTTGGTCTTCTTTTCCTTGGGCAGTCCGCATAAGAGTCAGTTGAGAATACATTCAAAGTTCTTGAAATGTTCTGGATTGACTGACCTTCATGTCTTAAAGTAATGATGGATTGTCGATAATCTTTACTCAGTTAAGTGGTTCTCGCCATAATATGTCTTATGGCAATGGCATAAGAATGGCAGTAGTCAAATAGGGATGTTCACTGGATAGAACTGTGTACCAACCCTAGTTCTGCACAACACAATTAATGGCATTAAACACATTAAGAATGCAAGACATTTCACAAATAATCTCTTGACAAGACACACCTGGATAGTGAAAACCATTCCAGCAGACTACGGTCCAATCCCAGTTTCCACACTCACAGACTCACAGACTTTGAGGCACGTTCCCTGAAAGTCTGTGAGGGCTTAGGGCTGTTCCACTGTGAAATCGTCAAGTGCGTGAGGGTTCTCTCACTGATATTTTGGGGCTCTTTAAACCCTTTTCATAAGTCTGCATTTCTGCAGAATTGTCCACAGTTCATAGCGTTGTGACATGAAACATGGGGTTTACCAGGGAAACCCAGAAGCGAGAGAAAAATCAGGCAAATTCTCCTTAGAAGAAGAACGGTAAACAAACAAGCATGGAAACTAACGGCGATGCTTAAATTGTATGACAAAAAAATGTTTATAGATTTTAGATGGTACACATGAAGTCAGAGGAATGCAATCACTTTATTGTACACTTAGTTTATAACTATTTATTTTAGTTTTTGCTGTTTTGACTAACAACAGTGCATTGATTATTGACAAATGTGGATATGACAATTAGGCAACCTCTCATCCACTCAGGGCAAGAGCCTGAAATCAGGCAGTTGGAAAGTAATAAAACGAAAAATAGAAAGTGGCACATGTTTCAGCATTGTCAAGGTAACATGATAATGTGGCAAAGTGCTGTCCCGTTCCTGTTTACAGCCTTTTGAGCCCTTACAGCCTTTCACACATCAATGTGGAGCAAAAAAGGAGCATAACTTTATTTTCATTGCTTGAGACTGTGAGGTTGCCCACCAATTGTACACTGGATGTACAAAGATAACATTTAACAGGAATTTATCTTAACAAGTTCTGAAATGTTGTTGGATTTAATCCATTGGACGCTATGAGATACTGCTTCACGGGGAGACCTCTTATCTGTAGGGTTAGGATTAGGATTGCCACATTCTTTAAAAAAAGATAATATTTGTACATTAATTTCAAGCGTGGCCGATCTGTTAAACAACAATAAACATTATACCTGCTTAACATTATCATACTAGTGTTGTCAGTATGATCACATTAGCTTACCTAGGTACGCATTAAAGTGCAGCCTTATTAAAAACTAGTCTGATGAAGGCAACTGTTGGTGATGTCTGCCTTTCCTATGAAGTGTTTCTTCCTGTGCGATTGCTGGGAAAAACACCAAAAGTCAAGTGACTGACACCAAAACCAAAACCACTGGAGATCAGAAAGATCATGGTGGGATTTTAAAATTTTTTTTACCCAAGTTACATAAGCAACTTTTGCAATTCGTTGCAATTCTTTTACACCCCCCCACATAACCTTTCCGATGTATTGCTGATGTGTTTTATGAATGCTCAGAAAATGCTATGCTATGCACATTTTAACTCTGACATGGCATGATACCCTTTCAGCAGTCAGTTATACATTATTGCATAACAATTACTATTAAATTATATCATATAACTGATGATACAAAATGTAATAATAATAATAATAATAATAATAATAATAATAATAATAATAATAATGATAATAATAATGCTATAACTCTATTTAGATCAAATGAAATGTAAAGAAAATGTCTAAAGTTCAGCTGAAGCTAATTTCTAACTGTATTTTTCATTTCATTTCATTTTTATAATTGCCTCATGTCATTTCTACATACAAGCCAGAAGCCCAGAAACCAAACATAGAAACACAGCCAAACATATCGTGGTTTTACAGGTAAGTGCGCTTTCGATTATGATTTATTATGAAATGAGAGGTCTTAAGCTGCTCTCGCGGTGTCAGGGCGTCACGTGACGGCTCTTGCGTGTCACGTGAGATTGTTTTGTCTGGGCCTCGGTCCTGCAGACTGGAGTGAAGTTGAAATGGCAAGAAACGAGGAGAAGCAACAAGGGAGATTGAACAGACTATGGCTTCAGAAAGAGAGAGAGGGTAAGCAGCTAGTTGCCTGAACACATGCTGTAATTTAATTACTATTTGCCCGATAAAAAACACCCAGCTTTAGCTGCTAGCTAACAGCGACGCTAACTCACAGTTTGTTATATTTAACCTCATATGGTTGAAATGAAATTGCTGCCCAGGAGTAAATCTTCCCATAATGTCTTCATCATCCACCTTGTAGGAAGTAATATTAAAAGTCAGCCAACCCTTTAGCCAAAAGTGCTGCTTTTTCTCCTAACAGCTAGCATTCAGCATGTTGCTCAGAGTAAACTGAGCTCCTTGAGGCACTTAAATTGAAAGTTTACTTTAAATATTTCATTTACAGAGGGACGCCTCAAAGATGTACATGAGCGGAGACCCAAGCTGGTAAAGAAGAAGTTATAAATTGTTGTCAAATTGTGAATTTTTACTTGGATTAGCTTGTTTCAGCCGCCCCTTTTTTTCACAGTCTACTCTTAATTCAGCTTCCTCTGTGAAGAAGTGGATCCCCAGCATCAAGAGTGAAATAGAGTATTATTTGCAGGTAAGTGAATTGTTAGTAATGTTAATGTGTTAAAACGGAAGGGGGTTTGTAAAGACACTGAATATCCTGCCTAAAGTTCAACGTCTGTTTTTGTTTTCTCCTTCTCAGCAATCCCAGCTATCTCACTACCCAGAGAGGAAGATAGCCGAGTTTCAGCTGCACATTGACTCTTTAGAAAAAGAGTACAAAAGCTTCATTGCCAAACTACGAGTTCTTGACCCCTCCTGCAAACATAAGCCATGGACTCCTCGTGCATACTGCAAAAGGAGAGCAGACACACAAGACACTTCAAGCGTCGGTCAGTATGTTTAACGCATGTCATGTGTTCTTATTAGCCAAGAGCTTCTTTTTACTCTCTTTCGTCATCTAAGAATGTAGCATGTTGACAGTAGTACCATAAATACTAGTAACTACAGGTTTATCACGGCAGAATATCCCAACAAAGAGGCTGACCCTAATGGGGAATGTTGGGAATTTTGGATGACAGCAATATACCAAGATTTGCTCTTTATTTTCATATTTTAGGAGTTACTCATATAGTGGGCAACACCTTTAAACTGAAATTTATTCTTAAAATATCAATTACAGATTTGGTGTTTGTCAGGGACCAAGCAGTTAAGCAAAGAGGAGAACAGGAGCTTCTTTTTTGAAAAACAGGGTTTCTTTATTTACCCTCAAAAAAAAGTTGAATACAAATCAAATACTTAATATCTAGGCCTATAAAAGAGGTCAACAAAACATAACTATATGCAAAACAGCAAACAAAACAGGCTATGAACTGAACAAACTGACCTATCTGAATGAGACACAAGGGAACATATATAGTGGCTTGGCCAAACTAATTTACACACAAGGGGAAAACAAAATGGACGACAAATAACACAACTACAGAGTAAAACAAACTAAACCCAAAATCCCCCTCCCACATGGCAGTACATGGTACGGCTTGATTGGAAGGCCACAGGATATCACAGTCTTTCTGCCTTTGCCACACCTTTCTTCCACCAGGCCACAGCTCTCCAACATGGTAACAAAAAAGAAAATGATTAATAGAACAGAAAATGTTTGCATAACCCTACAATGTAAAAATGTGTGCACTCCATTTAAACAGTGTATGGCTAAAGTAAATAAATGTAAATTATACCTGAAAGAAACTATGTGATCTGTGTTTTGAGTTTATAAATTGTTTGGGGTGTGGCTAACTGCAAAAATAACTTAACTTGTGTATTTAAAATATTGGTTGTGTGTGGTATTACCATAGTTGCTTGTAACCTGTGTGGCTTAGGCCATCACAGTGTTCACATATATTATGTATTTGGAGTAGGGCTGAAACGATTCATCGATTAAATCAATTAATTCTTTGAGTCTATGTTTTGTTTAATCAGTATAACTGTGTAGCACACTGTTGCATGGACATTTATTACTGTCACACATCGCACTTACGCTGTGAATATGATGGCCCTGTTTGCAAAGTCGAGAAAGAGAGAGAAAATAGCAAGGGACGAAGAAGAAAGTGTCCAAAGTATGGGATTATTTCAAGCTAAAAGAAAGCAAAACTCTGCAATGTTACAGTATGTCCCCCTGTAATTAACAGCAACTTTAGCATTTAACTGAAATCATGATTGATTGTTGAGTTGAAGGCTAGCAAAAGTAATCCGCAATCCTCAGCTGTAAATGTGTAACAGGTGTGTTTGTTTTTCTCTCCGCCTGGTTGAGCCGTGAGTTTGGATTGAAACGTCACAGTCATGAGTTAACTTACACAGCCCATTACCAATGGGGCCCGCTGCCAAGCAAAAGTACTTCTTAAATGATAAATTGATGAAATATCCTGTAGCTTTGAGTACTAAAATCATCGTTAGTTCCAGCCCTAATTTGGAGATGTACCATGTTATTTTCAGTGAGGTCCCGTTTGGGGATATTCTTGTCTTCACTCTGACATTGCAGCACACAGCAGGTGTGTTCCACCTGAGTGTAAAAATAAAGAATAAAAAAGACATTTTCTAAAATAGTCAATCAACAAAGCAATGTTTGATTTAATGTTCAATTTTAATGAGTTACGCTCATTTTCAGGCTCAAGCACTACTTTAGACCACTAGCTGACCTTTCTCCCTCTGTGTTTCTTCATTTACAGTGAAAGTCCCTCGGCCCTGTGAGTCGCATGATGGTCGCAGTCAGTGGAGTAGAGGTTTGAATGGCAGTGATTCGGCCTGCAATTGGGCAGGAAGTCACAAAACCTCTGAGGCAGTTTGTGCAGAACAGGACCAACCCCTCTCCTTTGACCACACAAGGCTGGCGGTGGCGGCTGCTGCTTTCAGAGGGCCATCACTTCAGCGAGGTGCCTCTCAGACACAGAGCCTAGCCAGGGTGCTGCAGTCTAGCCTGCCAAACCTAGTCAACGCTTCATTGAGGCAAACATTTTCAGCCCAGAACAGTGACGTCCAAGAGAACGTGTCTGACTTTAAAGCAGCAGAGAGGATACCTGGGAAATCATCGCAAACTGTGCCAGCAGAAGAGAGGACAGGTCATGTCCTGGGACTAGACTGTTACTCTTCCTCTGATGAGGAGTGTCACTCGTAGTATTGTTTGATCATAAAATACAATGGTTCAAATTTTTCCACATGTTGAATTGCAATGACTATTTTATTATGCAACCTCTTGCTGCTCTGTGTTCATTCAAATGCTTCGTAAGTGGTGGTGGGTCATATGGACAAAAGTAATATCACGATATTATGACCTCATCATTATGCTGATGAGTGTTTTTGCATTACAGTAAAGCAAAACCTGTAAAATTTTCCCTCGTTTTCTCAAATTTTTAAGATGTTGTGACAGACTTTAGTGAAGTGTAACCTATTCTTTTAGACACAAGGATTGCGTCATATGAACAGGTAATATAGAGTAGCTAAACTTTGATATTGAGTTAAAAGCGCCACTCACAAGATCTGCTGTGTAAGGGAAAAGGTCTGTTAGCAAGAAAGACGTGAGTAATGTCATTCAGGTTTGAGAAATTCATCGCCACTTTTGTATAATCAGTCATCATGACCACAATTACCTCCATTATGCAACAGAAAGGAGGAAAACTGCGAGAAGAAAACAGTACTTGCTAGAGAGACCTACTGATTCATTGATTCATTTTAGGCTTTTTGTCTGGTAATATTAACTGGAGCAGCAGCATTTAACATGACATGGTTAGACCCCAAAACTCCACCCTCCCACTTAACCCACTCTGTGCTGCTGCTGCGAGGACCGGTTTCAGCATGACACTTCTGGGAAACAGACACATCAGCTTGTACAGTGCAGACACCCAGTGCAGTTTATGGTTACACTTGACGTAGTTACCCTTTTAGTTAGAGCTCTGTGAACACTGCAAGGTGGGTTTCTCTTTGTCTCTGCAGGGGCCTGGAGAAACGAAACAAAACCTTTGCAACAGTGGACAGAGCTGAGGCCTTTGGAGCAATTGCAGTTACCAAAATACATGCAAACACCAAATTAACTTTTACGCGATATACAACACTAGCTTAGCTGATAAAATTAAGACATAATTATTTTATTATGTTCCATCTCTGAGGTCGGAAAGATACCCTTTATCCGGAACCACCAACAACCACCAAACAGCTCTAAGTGACATTAGTAATTTTCTTAATTAACCAGCTGATTGGAAATGATGTCTTCTGGAAACTGTTGCAACCACAGTGAAGGTACAGCACAATTGCTGCATGTCCTAGGATATGAACCCAAAAGTGGCAGAAAGACCACAACTCATCACTGAGTGGGGAGGAAAGCGGTGTGCTTGTTCAGCTTTCCTGTAAGCACATCTCTGAGGTATTGCTTGGGGTTATTTCTCACCTCTGTAAAGTGACGCTGTCTCGCTACAAGCTTTTCATAAGCAGACAGCACGAAAGCCAATGTAGAAACATATATCCTTTTCATGTACATATAAGCTTTTCATGTGGCAGCAACATCTTCCCACCAAGAATACACAGTGTGCTACTGAAACTGCTGCCTCACTGTTTACTAACAAACTGTGCCTCATAAAGACTAATAGAATAACACATTTTAATAATATTCCACTTTTCCACTTTTGAAAGGTTAAACACTGATGATAAATATTCAGATTCAGGACATGGCTCAAAAGATGCCCCTGTAAGAAAGAAAAATCCAGAGCAATGCCCCCCCCCTTTTTTTCTTATTTCAAGGAAATGTTAAAAAGTATGTAATCTGGGCTACCTGCTACTTTGCAAAAAAAAAGTGCTGTCAGGTGAGCGTGTTAGTGGTTGCTCAATCTTTCCTTTCGTGGAATCAGAAAAAAAGGTCTCTTTCTGACGATTGCTCTGTGGTGGTAAGTGAGGTGGAGGTCAGCTGAAACCTCTTGCTTCCTTTCCCTCCAGACTACAGGTGACAGTTTTCTATATGCACTCTGAAAAACCAAAGATGGGTTGGTAAGCAAACAAAAGACCCAAATCTTAATAAAGTTAGTTATAAGTAAATACCAAGTAGCAAGTAGGCCTACTCATAAAAAAACTTTGCAGTGATGTGTAAGTCAATGAAAATTAACATGCACTTGACATGGAATTCATGGTGTGTCTATATGTGGGAGGGGCTTGTGGGTGGTGGAGTCTTGACAGCTGAAGCTAGTTTTTTTTAAGACAGAGGTTCTCAGACAAAATTACACACCTCTTTTGTGCAGAGGCGAAAGCTGCACACACACAGTTTGTCTCACGGCAGGACCTGCACCATGAGCCATGACCAGAGCTACCCCTTCCCACAGGTGTTCCTTGTGGACAGTGGTGGAGGTCAGCAGCACTCTGCTCAGCCGCCGAGTCTTGTACCCTGCTGGTCGTTCCCGCCTGCCCAGGAGAGGGTGAGCGGCCGTGGGAAGAGCCGGGGCTGCATGGGAGTCAGCCCCGGCGTGGCCCTGGTCGTGCTGATGCTCTTCCTGCTTGTGTTTGCGGCCCTGGGCTTTGAAGCCTACCAGATTCAGAACATGCAGAAACAACTGAGAGAGATGAGAGAGGTAAGGAGCCATTGGGTGTGACCGATATGGAGAAGTTTTAAAATCTATGAGGTTTCATAGAATGAATAAGCTAGCGACGATGACCACAGCTGTGTGTGTGTGTGTGTGTGTGTGTGTGTGTGTGTGTGTGAGTAAATAAAATAGGTTTGAGGTTAAAACCAGGAGAAAACGTGACCAGTGTGTGCAAGGTTAAAAGTAGGTCAAGATGTTGTGAAGTGTGAAGTGTTTACTCTTTGTAAAGTATAGGCAAGTAATTATTGGGAAACCGTTGCCAAGAAATAATAATAATGTCAATAATAATAGTATCCCTTTGTCTAGCATGTTGCTTCTTATACAGTTTTAATTGGGGGAAAGTTTTAAATATAAAATGTGCGACTTCTCTCACCTTGCTGGGAGGTGAAGGGAGGTGTAAGGTGGGAGAGTGGAAAACCCAGCTGGAAAAAAGTTAACACAGCATTGCAAAGTTTAATAGTTAATTTGCTTTTTACCTGTCATGTAAAGAGTTATTGAAGTTCAGCTTGTGCTCTGACATTTAAAAATGCAAACCAAGAACTTAACTGTTCCATCTGTGGTCACCGGTCCAGTGAGACAGGAAATCCTCTCTCTAGCGCTCTTCGAGGGCTTTTAGATGAAAAGCACTGACACGCAGGCGTCTGTGTGATGTGGTATTGATATTCCTCTGTTTCTCTTTTGTCTGCCTCAAGGTAAACCCGGTAACTGAGTACAACACAGCTCAGAAGCAAATTGGTAAGTGAAGACACCTCTGCCCTCACATTAATTATTCCAGAGAGAGGAAAATAAGAAGTGATGTGACTCTAATCTGATGGCTGTTTCAGGTCACTATGAACCGGAGTTGAAGGAACAAGAAGTAGACAATAGACCCACAGCACACGTGATAGGTAACATAATAATAAAAATGTAACCTACACCACATGGTTATCTGTTCCACATAGGACTGAAAGAGGTGACATTGTTTCTCTCCTCTTGCAGGGCGGATTGAAAAAACAGAATTCCGTAAGACTTTGCGATGGGAGCCCAATGCAGGTCGGGCGTTCACATCCGGAGGAGTGGTATACCAGCCTAAAGATGGTGCTCTGCAAGTCAACGAGACCGGACTCTACCACATTTACTCACGAGTGGAGCTGATCTTTAAGGAGTGCTCCCCTACATCTTTGTTCATTCACACTGTGTTTGTGAGGAGAGTGGGATACCCCTCACCGGTGACCCTGATGGAGGCCCACAGAGCCGGCTTCTGTGCTCAGCAGCCAGGACACGCCTGGACCACAGAGAGTTACCTCGGCTCCGCCCTGCAGCTGCAGAAAAATGACAGAGTTTTTGTGAATGTATCGCACCCTGTTTATCTGAGTCATGCACATTATGCCAACTTCTTTGGTCTCTACAAGATCTGAAGAGTTGGGAGTGACGGGCTTTGTGTTTTAGTGTCATAATTTTACTCCAATGAAAGAATGTAAACTGCTCAGAATGTCTCAGGCAGGAGTGAATCTTACTCATCACTTTACCTGAATGATTCCCAGGGTGAATGTGATTCTCATGACTATATAAAATAATATCATAACTGCACTGAATAACATAACATAAAAGGGTATACAGTGATACAACTCAGAGACCATATTGCACAGTCTTTATTGCCAGCTTTAAAATTGGTGGTGAAATAAATTGAAGCAATTTCCACACTTGTGCTTAAACAAATATTGTGAGTGCTGAGAGAATCAGTTAACACTAATGCACTGGTTTAGTTGTAGCATCTTTAAAATATTTATTTTAGTATGAACCTGACACTTATGTCATCTATATATGTGCTTATGAACGTGAAAAAGTGTTATATGATGGTTGTTTGAAAGTAAATAAATTTAAGTTGTTTCTTTTATTTGGTGATTGAAGGAGATGTTTTGTTAATGTCATCTGACAATGTTTAATGCTTGCGTAGGTGTTCATTACTAGTCTGCCTAGTAATGAACACCCACGTGTTTTGTTCATGACCACTGGAAAATATTAGAATAGTAAGACACCAACTCAGATGTGGCTCTGCTCCTGGTAGTGCACTTGATTTCCATATATTCCACTGAGGTACAGCAGAGGTCTGATACAGAAGCAGATGCTGTTAAACTCTTCAAGGTAGCTCAAATGAGGAGAGGAAAAGAAACTTTACCTGGTTAATTGAAAGTTTAACATTTTGCTTAAAAACCACAGTGCAATGCTCTGTTGCAGTTTAACACCCTCATTGCACTGTTCTTTTTCAGTACACCACAACTACATATGCTAGTCAAGTGCAAGAAGAGGCGCAGGTTGGGCACAGCTGAGAGGACAGATATGTGGTGGGTTTGACGTGTTTCCTTCCTGTGTGAATAACGCAAGGGTCTCGCTTCTGTGCAGGCCAATTTTTGTGAAAGAGTTTGCTTCATTTTATCCACGTGGTAAACGTCTAAACAAATTTATGGTCAATTTCGTCTGAAGACGGGGCACGTCTCACTCAATAAACATGAACAGATTTTTGTGTTTCAGTCATTTTGGGCTCAATCACAAACTACTCACTAAAGGTATGCTATTGTTTTTGGCTACTGTTTCCAATTAGCATGAGGGGTATTGCATAGAGTTGAGCTAATGCATGATCTTGATTCATTAGTTTTCTGTCAGCACAGAACACAACATTTCAGGAAGCAAATGATCAAAAGATAAAAAAAAGCAATATTTCACAAAACTAATCAGTGGTTGGTTTGTTGATTATGTTTCTGTTCACAAGATTCAGGTTTACTGAATTATCAAAACACACTTTTCTTTGAGTAGAAACAAAGATTTAAGGGTGTTCATCGCTATACTCGGCAGCTTGATTAAAATATCTCAGTCCAGTCTTCACTCAACAGACTTGTGGTTGCATTTTGTTCCAACAATAACGTATTACTCATCACAGTACTGGTAGTTCTTTTGTGTTTCATAAGCAGATGGCAAACATGAACACCAACATGCATGTTGAAGCAGCTACAGCAAGTACGGGAACACTGAGCTATGTGAACAGAGACTCAGGTTTGCAGTGTAGTTCATACATTTCACTGATAAACCTGAGAATTATATCAAATGATCAATTTTTTGTTTTCACTTCTGTTCATATGCACGGCCTCTCACCAGAAACTCATTCATACACATTCACAATTTGGGGTTCAGTGTCTTGTCCAATTAAGGAATTAAGGACAAATGCCCACATGCAGCTAAACCCCCTCCTCCAAACACATACACTCTCACACACACGCACACACACAGACTCACACCAAATATGTTTTTAAAAAAATCATTTAAATAATTTCAGTTTTGAAAGAAAGATTTCAATGTCATCTTTTTTTCTCAAACTCCTGAATACATAATAATTCTGCCTCAGGGTTATTACAGCTAAACCAGACAATGGAGTGAAAACATTTTACTCCTTGTGATTGACACTAATACATACATTTCCGGTCTGTGTTTCAGATATCACAGCTACACCATTTAAAAGCAGACACATGTAACTAGTTTGCATCACATTTTGAACACACTGGCTTAAAAGAGCTCTAAGATACAGACAGAAATGTCAAAAATGTTATAATCATCCCAATCTCCCCTACAATAGTTTAAACATTATTAAACAAGTTCTCTGCTAAACCTAAAAAAAATGAAAGCAAGCACTATGTTGCAGATAAATTTAATCTATAACCAAATCGCACATCCTGTTGCACTTATGGTTGATTTGTGTCATTGCACAGAGGCAGTAAAGGCAGTTACCTTAAGTACCCTAGCTGTAGCTGGCTGGATTGAATTCTCTGAGTCTGTCTGACCACGTGCCCTGATGTCTTTGGTTACTTTAAGTAGGACACTCTGAAACTCCCTAAAAGATAGATCTGATTTACCTTGGCTTATAGGGGCTATGTGTAGCTTTTAATGAAATGAATCACTGAATCAATATATTGCCTATTTGTGAACGGGTTGTAACCTCACATAAAAATTAAACATTCGCCGGCTTTCTCGTATGCTTATAACAGCCTTTATGCTGCTACCTATGTGAAGAAATCGTGTCTGCAAAATGCTTTGGCTATAGGCTATGAAGAGCCTCTTGCCTACTGATTCTGCACTGAACACCAGCAGTGACAACAGAATGGAGTCCTGTAACACGAACCTTAACCAAAACAACTGGCTCCCAGCAAACGAGAATCAGATCAATCTGAGGCTGAAAAGTAGGCTACACATGGCACCTTTAATCGGGGCTGGAAATTAGGCTATTTCTGTGTAACAGACAAAGACATACTAATGATAAACTATGGATAAAATACAAAGTCAAACCTCCTACCACAAATACTAGTGCACTACTTATAAATCCCATTAAAAAGGGAGAAAGTCATTATACAGTTAACTGATGGGGAGTTTTTTATGCCTGATTTAAGGGGCCCCTCAGCAGCCACATGCTGTGTCCATGGTTCTGTGATACTCTTCCAAAAATCTAGAAAACTCTCTGTTCTGTAGAAACGTGTATGCTGTTCCTGACCTAGTTGGAATCAGACACAATCCTCTAGTCCTTCATCAAATCACAGAGACAATGATAGTAATATCTAAATGCTCGGAGTTTAGCCAGAGTGCTTTATACCAGGCTGAACGATGCACATTTTTATATTACCCTCATTAGTTGCGGCCATTTCAGTTAATCCTTTTGCTGTTTCTTCTTTATTCCTTCCATCCCATCCATCCATCTTCATCCGCTTATGTGGAGATATAATCTCTCCACCTTGTCCTGGGTCTTCCCAGAGGCCTCCTCCCAGCTGGACGTGCCTGGAACACCTCCCTAGGGAGGCGTCCAGGAGGCATCCTTGTCAGATGCCCAAACCACCTTAACTGGCTCCTTTCAACGCAAAGGAGCAGCGGCTCTACTCTGAGCTCCTCGCGGATGGCCGAGCTTTTCACCCTATCTCTAAGGGAGACAACCCACCTGAGGAAACCCATTATGGCCCGCGATCTCGTTCTTTCGGTCTTGACCCAGCCTTCATGACCATAGGTGAGGGTAGGAACGACAACTGACCAGTTGATCGAGAGCTTTGCCTTACGGCTCAGCTCTCTTTTCGTCACAATGGTACGGTAAAGCGAGTGCAATACCGCCCCCGCTGCTCTGATTCTCCGGCCAATCTCCTGCTCCAGTCTCCCATCACTCGTGAATAAGACCTCGATGTACTTAAACTCCTTCACTTGGGGTAAGGACTCATTCCCTACATGGAGTTGGTGCTCCACCGGTTTCCTGCTTAGAACCATGGCTACAGATACAGAGGTGCTAATCCTCATCCTAACCGCTTTGCACTCTGTTGCGAACCGATCCAGTGGACCAATGATGCCATCAGGACCACATCATTCACAAAAAGCAGTGATGAGATCCCAAGCCCACCGAACCGCAGCTCCTTCTCTCCACGGCCACGCCTCGATATCCTGTCCATGAATACCACAAACAGGAATGGTGACAAAGCGCAGCCCTGGCAAAGGCCAACCTCACCAACCCTCAAGGATCGGATAGCCCTGAGAAGGCCCCCCCACACCCCATACTCTCGCAGCACCTCCCACAGTATCTCCCATCTCCACATGTAGATGGGCATACTCCCAAGCCCACTCCAGGATCCTTGTGAGAGTGCGATCCTTCCATCCCTCTACCTTCAAATGGCAATGTAGTTGCTGTGTATTGAACAGTAAATCAAAGTATAAGCAATTTTCTTTATGATTATGTCTGCACAGACTGAAACATTTTACAACACATCTTTATAAAGGGTGGCATCTTGAGACCCCACAAGTAGCCATTTGAGTTCACTTGACTTAGGGTTCATACCAGTACAACGTTTTTGTTTTACAATGGCAGAAAGATGCAGTTGCAAGGCAGAATGTGTAGGTGTTAAAGTTTAAAACCACAGAATTAGATCAAGCTAAGATAGGTTTATTAAGCAACTGTGCGGTAGCTCAGTGCCTTCACAATCTATGGGCAGAGGCTTTCAATACCACCAAACTGAAGGCAAAATATTTTGCAAAACATCCAAACACGAACAGTTTGCTCATCACATCCCTGCTTGAGCTCATGCGACATTTGTACAAAACTTAATGATGAACTCTCGGCCATGATTCATGTTAGAAACACTCATTTTTTATGTTACGACATTGATAATAAAACACTGATTTAAAGCCTAGGTTCACGTTCTTTCAAGTGTGTCTTGAAACAGTACTGACATGCACAGTTATTCATCAAAAGAGTTCCTGGCTGCAGTTATTGATCCTCCTGTCCATTTGACTATGAAACGACCCTTTCTTAATACAAATTCAATGTAGGAGATTGTCCACAGTCCTTTTTCTGGGCTAAACCTTAAACACGGCTAATATAACAGAATAAAGAGGATATTTGTACTCTTATATTTATATTTAGACACCCACTGGGTCTTTTCAGAGGCGAAACAACTAAAAGTGTCTCTGCATGTGAATATTTTTTAGGGCAATTTTATCTATCCTTTAAAGTTATATGTTATGTATTTACTGTAATAAAAAGGAATTACAATGAAGAGTGTTGGCAAGGATAAAATGTCACACAGGCTCCAGTTACACTACGGCAGTGGTAAAAGTATGTGGACGCCCCTGTCTCAATACTGGTGCGTACACTGTGGATGTTTTTTATTCTGGGTTAGTTTCAGTTAAAGGCTCTGAATATCGGGCTTTACTATGTGAAGTGTTTCTCTACAACATTAAATATTCACAACATTACAAACATAAAAGTTTCACTTTAAGTTTAACATTCAAAACGCCTGTTGTTCTGCTTCCATGACCAAACAACCCACCAACCGTCATCAGATTCTGATTCAAATCCTGATTTGTGCACCATATACGTGACATCTCCTTTTTCCAACTAAGCTCTACCCACTTGAAACCATGTGAGAAGACCTCAGAGACAAAACCAGAAAATCAAAAAAATCTCTGATAGGAAATGAGCAAAACGTATGTAACTTTGGCAGAAAACACTGTGGTTGTGGAGGATCCAGTCAGTCATAGTAAAAAGGTGCTTGAGAAAATTGAGAAAAAATGTTTCAGGGCCTTTGAAGGAATCTTAATGCTACATCATGCAGTGATATTTTAGACGATAGTGTGCTTCCAACTTTGTGGCAACAGTTTGGGGAAGGTCCTCTCCTGTTTCAACATGACAATGCCACTGTACAGAAAGTGAGGTCTATAAATCTGTTTTAAGGTTTAGTGTAGAAAAGCTTGACTGTCCGTTGCAAAGCCCTGACCTCGAACCCATTCAGCGTCTTTGGGATGAACTAGAATGCAGACTCAGATCCAGACCTTATCGCCCAACACCAGTGTTCGACTTGTGATGCTCTTGTGGCTGAATACAAGAGTATGCTTAAATTAAGCTGTTCAAGAATTACATATTTTGTAATATACAAAATTCACATGCTGATGTGTGTAAGAGTGCCCCTATTTGACAAGCTGCAGATTGTAACGACACAGATAAGACCCACGTTCTTCTATTGTGTCAAGGAAAAGCTGAGGAAGCAGAGACGAACTGACATGAAAGCAGAGTACCATTTTCACCTTGTCTTTGGCGCCATCTGTCGCATGTTCAATAAATTGCATTTTTATCGTGACTGCAAGGTGACACCAGCAAGAAAGAAAAACAACAAAAAAAACTGCTTTGTCAAAAAAAATTAGTTTTTTTTTAACACACCATGTAAACATTCACAGTGCAGGATGGATGTGAACCCTTGGATTTAATAAGTGGTTGAACCTCCTTTGGCAGCAATAACTTCAACATTTCCCAGTTTCAGATTAGACCTGAATTATGTTCAGGGAGAATTTTGGACCATTCGTCTTCACAAAACTGTTTCAGTTCACCAATATTCTTTGGATGTCTGGTGTGAAAATCTCTCTTGAGGTCATATTCAGACTGGCTCCAGAAGGCGTATTTTCTTCCGTTGTAACCATTCTGATGTTGATTTACTTCTGTGCTTTGGGTCGTTGTCCTGTAGCATCACCCATCTTATGTTGAGCTTCAGACAGGTGGCCTAACATTCTCCTGCAAAATTTCTTGATACACTTTGGAATTTATCTGGATACACTTTTTCTGTAAATAATACCAACCCTTCCAGGCCCTGAGGCAGCAAAGCAGCCCCAAACCATGATTCCCCCTCCACCATATTTCACAGTTGGGATGAGGTTTTGATGGAGCCTTTTATCCTCCATACATAGGATTGTATGTTCCTTCCAAACAACTCAACTTCAGTTTTATCTGTCCACAGAATAGTTTGCCAATAGTGCTGTGGAACATAGGTGCTCTTTAAAAAAAACTTAGATGTTCAGCAATGGGTTTTTTGGACAACAGTAGCTTCCTCCATGGTGTCTTCCAAGAACTCCATTCGTGTTCAGTGTTTTACATATCGAGATGCTAGCATGTTCCAGAGATTTATGGAAGTCTTAAGCTGACATTCTAGGATTCTTCTTTTTTTCTCTTTTTTTCCTAGAATGAAAGTGATTATGAACACCCCCTGATCCTTCCTTGATACTAGGGACACCAGCCATTTAAAAGAGGAGATTAAGGAAAAAGTGGTTAGCTTTGATTGATTTGATCTGATACACGCATGCATGCGTGTCACTGATAAATGGAACATGGCACATGCAAGGGCACAAGACTCAGTTGAGCTTATAGTATCATATAATGATTCAACCGCTAGGAGTAGGATCAAAAGGACAGTCCAAGTCCAGTGCCAATTCTGCTTGAGATCTGTATATTCTGGTTCCAGGCCACACCTTTAGAGCAGGCCACCTATTTTTTTTCCTCTAGGATTCTTCTTAACCTCATTGAACATTCAGCACTGTGTTCGTGCAGTGATCTTTGCAGGACGGCCACTCCTAGGGAGAGTAGCAACAGTGCTGAACTCAATTTATAGACACTTCTTACCATCTGTCTACCGTCTTACCGTGGACTAATGAACATCAAGGCTTTTAGAGATACTTTTCCAACCTTTTCCAGCTTTTTCATGCAAGTCAACAATTCAATTCAATTCAATTCAATTAGCTTTATTGGCATGACTATTGGCATGTTGCCAAAGCATACAACATAACAACAATCAACCCAATTAATCTTAATCTTAGGTCTTCTGAGAGCTCTTTTTTTCAAGGCATGGTTCACAAGGCAAAACTAAAATTGGTGTAATCCTTCACCTTGAATGTTTACACAGTGTGTTGAATAAAAACATTCAAACATGTAACTGTTTATTAGTTTAAGCAGACTGTGTGTGTCTATTCTCATGACTTTGATGAAGATAACATTTTATGACCAATTTATGCTGAAATCCATGTAATTCCAAATGGTTCACATACAATTGTATAGTATATCACATGTCTTATTCAGTGTAGTCTATACCAAATTGATTGTCACACAAACATTACAGTCCTTTTCCTTTATAATGAATATTGGACAGATTTACTTGAAACTTGCATTTCCCTGGATCTGCCTGCGATGCAGTGCCATCATATTTCAGTGCTGTCTCCTAGCTGTAAAAAAGAAAATATTAAAGAGGTGGTATTATGCTCATTTTCAGGTACAAAATCTTATTTAGGGGTTTTACCAGAACAGGTTTAATTGGTTTAATTTTCAAAAAACATCTTCTTTTTTGAAATTCAAATTTGCCCCAGTTACATTTGAATGTACCTAACTCTAATGCAAAAATTTACACAGTTGGATTTAACTAAATTATCCTAAAACATGTTTAAATTAGAGCCGTTTTGAGAAGTATTATTATTAAACTTTATAGTTCAGTGTAGTTTTAGCCTGCACTAAATAAATAATATATGCTGATTGACCATAGGTCTACTCTACTTCAGCACTCCTAAAAAAAGTGCACATCCAGCAGAACAGTAGAAAAATCGCATACAATTCTAGACATTTACTACTTTGGCGCCCTTCACTGGTATTGTCAAAAAAGACTGCCAGATAATGCAACCTACCGTTATGTAATGGAAACTACAGGAGATCAACAAATTTCATTTACTTACCAACATTTCAACAAAGCCAACAACCATATGTAACCATACATTTAAAAATAAATCAATAGAAAATAAACTACTGGAGTTAAATTTGCAATACTCAACATTTTAAATTGGAAACAGTGGATCAATTCCTAATTTTCATCATGCAGTTTATCTTTGCGCCACCAGAGGGAAGCAAAGTATCATCTATCGTAACACACAGACATCTGGACTGGATGCAGGACCGTGTTGACCACATGGTTAAAAGCTATGCGTGGCAAAGTTCAGTTGGTACAATGTATATTTTCTGGCAGTTCGCGTGTCAAGGTCGTGTAAGCGACTGCGTAGGAGGTGTTGTGTTTTAATGTAACGCCGGTTAAGTCTATAATAGCAAACAATTTGCCCAAGGTGATATCTTTATTACTAAAGACAAAAAAGTTACGATTATATAAAACATGTTTCATCATCATAAATGAGCCTGCCTACAGTCATGTATGTCTACAGTCAGGTATAATATCGCCCTATGTGTGAATACACCATAGTAGACCATACATAGTGCTACATTTATTAAACAAACAAATGTATGCAGCGTTGTCAGTGCATGTCTTAATAATCTGTTAAATCCATATAGTTTGACATTTGCACATGGAGGTTTGCCCACACTTTTGCCAACTGATGAACAAATGAGATATCAAATTATAGCATGCGCAAATTGCACCTCCATCTTTTGCTGTGAATTGTTTTACAATTTCTGCCCTTTTTTTATCTGAGGTTAAAGCTAGATGTGTTAGATAACCTTCATGGCTACACAACACAAATGGTTAAAACAAGCACATTTTAATGCGGTCATCATGAAATAAGATGCATAATACAAGTATACATGTATACATAATACAAGGGCACTCATATCATATATGTCATTTGTCATTACTATGATTTCTTGTGGATTGTTTATAATTGAAATCACCAAATTGTGCATTCAAATCACCAAACTGTGTGGTACACTTTGTTCTCCAGTGGTATTAGGATAAGTGTGGGTAGAGTGTCATTCACGTTGGTTCCACACTCACCTATTCCAGTGCTTGACATCACAAGTGTGGGTGTTTAAACAGACACTGGGTGTATTCAAATGAATGTATAATTCACAACATAGTTTGGTTCATTGAAGAGCTGTCTGAGTTCTCAAGCGAGTTTTGGTATTCTCTGTATGAACTCAAACTCTCTAACCATGCCAGCTACCACCAGGCGTTCCATGAAAAGGGTCTGATTCTGCTTTCTAATAGTTAACGACACACCACATCAGTTAGTCTTCATAAATCATTTTCTAACAGTGAACAGGTGACAACTTAAATATTTCTACAAATTTAGAAAAATGAAGACAAGAGGAAATCTGATGCGGCAGATCAGTAGAGTCCCTTCCAAACAGTAAAAAAAAAGCCACAAGTTGTGGCTGCTTTAAGTTGTATTTAAGAACTGACAACAGCTGTCCCCTATGCTGAAGGAAAAATTTTTGAAATATACAGCAAATTGCTAAGATCATCAGTAGAAGCCTCGGATTATAAAAGAATGGCCTGGATGGAGGATCTACAGACGTTGCAGAGCTGGATTGGGAAAGACATTATATCAAGCACAAACAGTCTTTATTAATAGCATATTTATATTACTCCAATATAAGTGGCTTATGACAACATATGTAACTCCTTAAAATGAATCCTAACATTCCAGACATATGTCTGGATTCACTTTAATAGCCCTGACTGACTGTATTTGGCTGTGTAAACATAATCAAGAATTTTGAAAAAGACTAATTGACATCATTTTCATTGTCATCCATAATGAAATCCCTTACATATAATAGTTCAAAATCACTTCCATCCATAACTATGTTTTCAGTGGTGTGAAAAGACCTTACATAATAAACCATTAAATTTTTTATTACTTTAGAATGAGCCATTTATATCTCCAAGGCACCCCCTTTCATGAAGGTCACCACGTTGAGCTGAAAACAGACAAACAGCGCTTCAGAGAGTGTTTCGTCACTATGTTCTTCTTGTTCTACTTCTGGTAGAATTCAGGCAGTGCAGACACTCATCACTATGAATACGTACGTTAGAAGAAGCAGAAGTAGTAATTATACACCGCAGGGGGCAGCAAATAACTTTTGCATTGGAGCAATATATTCAACCTTTAGACGGTGGATGAGAATATAAGCCATAATATTGACCCACGTCAACATGTTGTTCAGTTATCTCAGTTGGTAAAGTGCAGGACTCACTACCCATGGGCTGAGAATTTGATCCCACCTCAAGACAGCTTTTTTTTCTATCTTCAACAAATGGATTCTGCAGCAAATGTTTCTCAGATCACAGCATGTGCTGCACTGTTTTTGTTAGTGTTTGATCCTCATCCATCAAGCTGATGATGATTTTTCATATACCTCAGTGTCTCCAGGCAGAGGACATTTAGAGGAATCACGTTTTATCTCTTTCAGAAGTGTGTCAAGCAGGCTATAGGCCCTTAAATGTAGTTCAGAATTTTTAAGTAAAAGCTCAGTTCAACTCCAAATATTGCATTACAAGCTTCTTGTGCTTTTATTTAGGCAAAACCACCAAAGAGGAAGTGATTAAGTGTATAACTATTGCTGTCATGTCTGAGATCTATTACAGCACTGCTATCAAAGTATTGATTTATTTATATTTTTGAAGATTGACTGCGGGCCAGATATTATTGTTCGCAGGCAGTTTTGGTGAGGGTCCATAATCAGAATGAATGTGTTTCCCTTGTCAATGTTTGTATAAACTTTATCTAATGTGTGGTTTATAATGGACTGTGGTGCAGAAACAGTGAAAGTGTTTCACACTCTTGGCTTACATTTTCCATGTTGTCTGTCAGTGGCCAAGTCACAATAAGATATAGTTTTACTGAATAATTAAGTAAATACAATTTCTTAATAAATATACCTAAAGAACCATTTCTTCATTTCTTGACTGGCCACTCTCTGCTCTCTTAGAAGAGACGCTGTTAGCACAAGTTGTCCTATGTTCTTAGGGGGGCAGTAGTAGACTGGACAGATGGTTGCAGCTCACAACCCTGCCACTGGATGCCACTATATCTTACACATTGAACTTTTAGCCTTTGGGGAAAGTGTATGTTAATTGGCTACATCTGATTAAATCTGCTGGTTACAATGTTGATTAAATGATGTTGACCACTCTCAGTTTCCACTTTGGCTGCATGTGAAGTTAATCTGAACATCTATTAGTTTCAAGGGTCACTTGTGGCTTTGACTCTAATTCTCCATTCATTAATAATTCATCATCATAATAATGAGATCCGGTGTGGGCGTACTGTGGTATGACAACTGTGCCAATAATGCAACAGTCAGAAGATTAACACTACAAGCACAACATTGTTTATTTGGTGTCCATAAAACAAGCCATGCCACATCAGATAGGTTAAGGTGTGCATGTGAGCATGTGTCTAGGAATTTTGTCAGTGTGTGCGTGGGTAAAAGACAAGAACATAAGTGAACTCGGAAGTGTAATACCGATAAACACAAATTATGAGTGTCAGTCATAAAGCATCTGGAAACATACCAGTGATACCTGTGACAGTTAACAACGTTTTAAGAAAATGTGGACACCTGTTTGTCCGAAACCAAACACTCAGTAGCCTACTTCAAGATCCAGTGGTGCCTTGACAGAAAGGGATCCTTGTCTTAAAAGACAATGGTTATGCTCAACACATAAAACAAATGCAGTAAAATAAAGGCTGTGCATGACCGGAAATAATAAATCAACACAACAGCTAATCTGAACATAAACATTCCACTTCTTTTGCTCTTTTCTTCACTGAAATTTTGTTTGTGTAGAATGCTTTGGTCTGACGGTCCAGTGCTATTAGACTTTGGGTTATATAAGTATTGTTGGGATCACAGGTTGGGAGGTACATGTTAGTAAGCTATGAAGATCTACATTGTTTTTTTATCCAAGACAGAAGATTAGATTTTTGTTATCTTTACCCACTGAGCATTGTGAAAGCTTTTTGTTCACAGATTGTCTGTTTACAGATAGAGAGTGTGAAACTTTGAAACCAGAAAGACGAAACACACTTGTTTGGCCTGTGTACATTATGTGTAGTGCCTCATTAGAGCCTCAGTAGATGATTTAACATGTGGAGTTTAGAAGCTGGTTGTATACCTGGATGAGAAGACATGTATTCAAAAATATAATAATTCAATCTGGAAGAAGGTGATAAGGCTGTCAATTGAAATAGCATGAAGCCAACACTACTATATTATGTATTGCATACAGCAATGCAGAAAACCAGCCATGTTGCTTGTATTTTGTAGGATGTCATAGCATTTTGTTTTTTTAAAACGAATCTTTGTATTATCTGTCTGATGTTGTGGTTCTTTTTAATTTCCTTTTCTATGCAGTTACCAGTATTGCAAACAGGGGTCACTGAACCTCTACTGTTCATCATCATAAGTGATTCCTTCAAAGTCTACTTCATTTATTATCAAGATCACGCTCACTGACTCAGTTAAACATCTTTTTTGAAACTGAGACCACAACGTTCTCCCAAATAAAAGGTTCAGAGCAGCATCCAATTGTTACGGGGACTGTACCTTTTTTCTGACAGCGTACCAATAACAACACTAAGGGGGTCTACCAGTATTTATTATTTTAGTCAGCAGAAGGGTTCCTGGAATTGTACAGTATGCATTAAATCTCTACATATTGCTCACAAATGCCTATAACATGTCTATGAAGCTTAATGCAGCTGGAGAGGTTCACAGATACTGGCAGAGAGATGCAGGGGGGATTCCCCATGCCATCTGTGAGGCTGTTTAGGGAAGGCGACGATAAACACAGGCAGTGGTAGACAAACAACTTTGGCAATAGCCCACTCAAGATGCGAGATAAAGCGTATCGCCCAGTGTGGAGGTGGGACAAATAAGTCTAGGGGACTCCCCTGTCCATATTGGGAAATCTTATCTCTCTCTCTCTCTGTGTATCTGTCTCTTCTTCCCCTCTCCCTTTCTTTATTTCTTTCTCTCTCAATTTCTCAATAATCCTTTCCGCAGTTTCGTGTCACCCCTGCCACAAACACACAACACTTTCTGATTTTCCATAGAAAGGTGTGAAATGTGTATCTAGGTCTCTCTCTCTCTCTCTCTCTCTCTTTCTCTCTCTCCCCGCCAGTGTCCCTCTGACACTGTCCTCTCTGATGCATAAACGGGTTCATAATGACTCAGCCAGCAGCAGAAACCTGTTCCACACTGCTCTCCATTCCCCACAGCCATCACACTTGCTGTTTTGGGAGCACAGTACCAAAAACTGTGGGTGTTTTGTCCAAGAAATGTGCCCATTGTCTCCCTGTGTGAATGAAATGGAAAGTATGAATTTACCAGAAATGTAGGTTGCAGATCATCAGATTATATAAACAATCATTTCTGCAAATAACTAAGCAGCTTTTACTTTTTGGCCAAGCCTGTTGCAAAATTCCAATGTGATATGTTGCAGATGTAAAGTTTTTATTTTATTTTATTTTTTTAAATCAAAGGTGTTACATGCAACATGTCAGCATCAGAAGACCATAACCACACAATGCTGAGGTTGCATTATGATTACCATAAACAATCGGACCATGCCTCACATGCTCTGTTTCATGCATCATGCATCATGTAAAGGTTCCGCAAAATGCACTGCTTTCAGACTTTCAACAGGAAGAGGGTGCAAGTGTCTGGGAAAGAGAAGTGATGCCAGACAATTGGGTTGTGGACACAATGCGGCACTGTCTACACAATATGAAAGACCAAGGTTATTATTTAGACATCTAGCAGTCATGGACTAAAAACAATAATTCATTTGGAGTTGTGTTTCTGGCCATCTGGTGAATTTAATCTAATATTCACTCTCCTTTTAGCTCTGTTTTTGGTCTCTTCCAACTCCTGTGGGAAATATCTGTCTCTGTAGCGTCTACATGGTCCCCTATGTTCACCAGCTAAGTGGTTAACTTTTTTGTGGCTTTTTTCTGCTGAAAACAGCTGCCTGCTGTGGCTGAAAACCGCGAGAGCTGTAGACTGAACCAAATTAGTGAGCTAAAACTCACTATAAAGCTCCCTTTCACACTGTCATTGTTTTCACATTGCCATTTGACACATTATTACAAACAAATATTAATTAAAGCCCTTTTTACAGTAAATAAACTAGCCCCATAGGCCTTTTCATAGAAGATATTATGACATGTCACAGTAGAAAAAGCACAGGTAAATACTATATTTAAAGCTGAATCCCATTAACCTGCTCCAGTATCAGTCTCCTGCTATAATTCATGCTGGCTCATTATCACACTCTCATGGGACACTTACCTAGAACAGAGCCAGTGTGAATATTATTAGTTACACCTGTGCTTTTCCTACAATGAGAAGTCTGCTGTGAAAAAGGCCTGTTAGCCTAAATAATATGTTTTGATAATGAACGAAAGAATTCAGCTTTTCCACTTTTTGCATGTTGCTTTTGTTAATTTAAAAGAGCTGAGGTGATGCTGGACATGTATTTGATAGGTTGCAAGAGAGACAAATAATACGGTAAGAATTGCTAAACCATGTCTTTGATGGAAGGATGTTCGAAAACTGGGAAGCTCTTACTGAAATATGTTTTCCTCCTTGGGACCCCGTTTCCCTCTTATTTTGGATCTGGTTAATCAGATCAAACACTTTTCTACAGAATGAATGTGGCAAATGTGAGAGGTGCTAATCCATTAGGAATTTTTAATGTTAAACAAGTATTGTGAAATTTCCCCAGCAAAGGAAACCATATCTAGGAAGTATGTGAGTAAGTAAGTATGTGTCATGTATTTTCAAAGTGGTTAAACAGCGTGTTGTATGGTTGAAAATCATCAATTTTCTAATACATCTGAAAGGTACTGACACATACTTCTGTGCACCAGTCAAAGTTAAGCAACATTTGAATAAAAATGATTTGAGGAAAGTTGTGGGGTTGTCAGCTTGTCTTGCCACAACAGTCATCTAATTAGAAACCACACAGCACTAATGAAACAGAGCAGTTTTTGTTGCGAAAATATGTTTTCTTCACTTTGATTGTTGTTGCAAACATTTAATATGATATAAAAATACTCAACAAAAACTTTTAGGGACTTTAAGCCCAACAACCTGACATCCTGACATGTTGATGTTAAGGGTAAAGCTGCGATGCAATTCTGTATGTTGTGTTTTCACTGTCACTGGAAATACAAGTGGCTGCATGTACAGTGCATACGCAGTTACTTTTTTCTTAATACTTTTAAGGAACGTTTTGCTCCATCTACTGCAAAAGTGCTTATATGAGGGTTTGTTACCTGAACCAGCAATGCCCTCAGTTGTCACTTACAGCATGATTTGAAAACTGTTTTGAAGACAGTTTCTCTGACCCATATAATTAATCTGACAGGAAGCAACTCTTCCTTCCCAAACATCACATGCTGCGGTTGTTTTTGTCTTTAACAGTAAATAAATCAATTAGCATTTTGACTTCTTTTTTAAAATGTGTGTTGACATGTTTTGTAAAACATACAGGTCCAAACTCCATTGTATGACACAGAGTTGTTGTAAAGTCCCCCCTCTCTATTTAGAGTTTGACAAACTAAATGACCTATGGTATAAAACTGAACCAAACTAAGGTACTGCTTTGACTGTCAACATCAAAAAAACTTTCACAGAGACTGAATCTTCTATATTTTAATGAAACTGAACTATGTTTTATGTTTTTCAGACAGAGGTGGGAGGTGGTATGAAGAAGCCCCTGCAGAGCAGAGACCGTGGGACTCCCCCCATCCGTATCTCTTCTCTTTTCCATGAAACAAGAATCTATCATGTTATTAAAAACCGTACATGTCCTACATTCTCTAATCTTGAAATGCTGAATCATCTGCCCTGCAAGAATCAACTCAGGTCAACTGCATGGACACAGTTCTGTTTACATGCAGTTTATATGAGTTGATTTAGTGTAATTATCAGTAACCTGTGGTGTTTATAGCCTCTAGTACTGCTATTGAGCCATTGCTTTTGTGAATGTATTTTGTTTGTGTGGTGCACATGTACAAGGGCGCATATGTACAAGGGCGCACATGCACCGTGTGAACGTGACGCGATACACATTCCTGCCATAGATTTCACACTATTCTACTGATATACTGGTAGCAGCAACACGCCAACATACACTGGAATGTACCAACAAAGGAAGGGAAGAAGAAGACCGGCCTCAGTGAAGACAATAAACAATTAACAGAACAACCCACACATCAGCATTACTAATGACTTTTGTCAAATTTTGTCACAAGTGAATATTTTCTGAATCCCCAAAATATTGTCACAATTGATGTTGAGGTATTATGTCAAAATATCTATATTATGTTTAGTTGCAGCAACACGTGCCATTTAGGGAGTTTTTGGTATTGTTTCTTGAGTACTTTGGGTAAAGTTACCCAGTGTTCAGTTCTTTACAGAACTTGAATGAGAAAGAAAATCATCTGGGTGTAACAAGCAAAGTCGGTCAGACTAATTTTCTGGTTCGTTCCACCGCCACTGCCACTGCTACATTTTACCGCCAAGTTTTACAACATGGCTTCATCAATGTGTTATGGGTTTTCTGGGACAGTTTTGAAGTTGATATATCCAACCTACTGGGAGTAGTACATTACAATATAAAATGCATCATTTCCTGTTACCAGCAGGTGGCGCTGTGACTTTGGGTGAATACTGGCATATGGATGTGTTGGGGGGGGGGGGGACTCTTGTTGTGCATATAAAATATGGTGCATATGTGGGGATATACACTACAGCACGCCAGGGGCAAGCTGGTCAACTTATAATAACCATTTTTACAACTTTTAATCATCATGGGTTTAGACTGCACAGCGAAAATTTGAAGTCAATTGGACTAATTCCCTAGGAGGAGTTTGTTAAAGTACGGAGTGTGTAAATCGCCAAAAAATGTCCATTAAATCTAAAATGGCCGACTTCCTGTTGGATGTTTGGCATCGCTCCAAGAGGCTTTTTTGTACATCTGGACATGATACACATACCATAGAAATTTAAGCATGGCATTAAGCTATGGATTCAGTTTTTATTCATGGCAGGACATGAATCCCATATACAGCAACGTTTTGTGTTTTGTAAAAGCTCTGAATACTTCTCTTATAAACACATGTGCAAAACAGTAACCTTACTTCAAAAGTTGAGACAATCATACTCATTGATGCTGTTATGAATACTCAATTTTTAGCCTATACTCATAGCCTATAAGATGCAGCATCCTCTGGTCTGAGAGGCTGCAGTGTTTTCAGTTCGGCTGCCGAACAAGTTTCCCGTCACTTTTAAGGATGGGGTACGGTGGTTGAAAGTAAATGTAACGTAACGAGTTACATGACTATTTACTTTTAATATCCAGTAATAAGTAAAGTAATATTGTTACTTTTTAAATGAATAATAAGTAAAAAGTTGTATTGACTGGGACTGAACGTAATGCAACACCAGCTAAACGGCGCCCTCTGTACGTTGGCTGTACAATAGTCAGTATCAGTACATCTCCCTTTTTTTTCTCTTTTTTTTGAAACGTAACAGAAACAAGGCCTGGCAACCTTAACAGCACCTACTCATGGCAACAGCAAAAGTAAAAAATTTGTTTAACCCAATCTTGCTGTCCATGTATAACACCAGCTGCACAGAACTTGCTGCATTATAACAGGATTTTTTTTTTAACTTAACACACTTCTATCAGTCTTTTAGGTTTCGTTGTGTGACGACGGAGTCTCTTGACCTGTCTCAGGGGAAGGTGAGTGTTTTGTGCTGTTTCCAGTGACAGCTGTAAAGCTGGGTGAATTGGCTCTAGTCCTGCTTGCTCTGTTAGTCCATCAAAGATGCCAATGTCTGTCCCTTCAAGACAGGTGCGTGGCGATTTCTTCACAGTGTGTTGCCATACCTCGTAGGATCTTGGTGTTGTCTCTATGATGACCTTGGCAACAGGTCCCCATTTTCCATCACATCCGACACATACCATGTCCGTTTGCTCCAGTGGACATAATGGTTTGGTGTTCCTGTTGTAGGCTTTGCTCTGGCTGTTCATCTTTTTAATGTCTCTGTGCTTCTTTTGAAGCAGGTGTTCTGCAAAGGGTAGCCGTGTTCTCAGCTTCCTGTTCATAAGGAGTTCACCTGGAGACTGTCCACATTCAAGAGGGGATGCTCTGTAGTTGATAATTGATGTTACAGGTTCAAAACCATATGTCTCTGCAAAGTCTCTGTGGTCCTGACTGCTGAACTGTGGTCCATTGTCTCACAACAGTCGCTGGGATCCCTTGTCTTGCGAAGATGGCTTTAGTGTGTTTTACCACTTGTTGTGCTGTTGTGTTAGGCAGCAGCGCTAGCTCTGGATAGTTTGACTTGTAGTCCACAATGACAAGGTAGTCCCTCCCTGCCAGCTGGATTAAGTCTGTTCCAACTTTTCTCCATGGCTCCTCAGGTTTGCTGTGGGCCATTAAGGGCTCCTTAGGTTGCTGGTACGTGTGCCGCTGACATGTCTTGCAGTGCTGCTCCAGTACCTCAATGTCCCTATTCATGTGTGGCCAATACGTCAGAGCTCTTGCGCATCTCTTGCATTTCTCAATGCCCAAGTGTCCCTCATGTGTGAGTTTTGCCATTTGTGAGCACATGGAGGTTGGTATGACAGTCTGTTTACCTCTCGGGAGCACACCACGCACAACTGACAGCTCGTCTTTAAAGCTCTAATATAAATTTGTCAGCTTCTGGTCTCCTGGCAGGTGGATCTTGTCCATTACAGCTTGCAGCTCACGGTCGTCTGTCGTTGCCTTGGCAATCTGTCTCCATCTGTCCTCGGACACTGGTAGGTGTTTTTGTATGTAGTCCACATGAACCTGTACATCATGTTCCGTGTTACTTGACCCTGTGTGGCTCAAGGATGCTCTGCTGAGCGCATCTGCCATTACCAGGGGTTATCCTGGTGTGAACTCGAATGTCAGGCTGTATTTCTGGAGATGGCGCAACAGGCGTTGGATCCGAGGTGGAGCATCACCCAGTGCCTTTGTTGAGATCGCAATCAGTGGTTTGGGATCAGTCTCCAATACCACTTCTCTTCCATAGATATATTCATGGAACTTTTCACATCCGAAAACTGCTCCTTGTGTCTCTTCAGCCACATGTTGGTGCTCCCACTGCCACTCATTTCCACTTTCCAGCAAGCTGCGCAGTGCCTTTGTGTTAACCGACAGATTGGGGATGAATCTTCCCACATAGCTGACTAAGCCTAGAGCATGTTGCAGCTCAGTCTTTTCCTTTGGTGGTGGCATTTCTGTTATGGCCCTTACCTTTTCAGGGTCTGGCTGTATCCCTGCAGCAGATAGTCTGCCTCCCAGGTAAGTAATGTCACTCACCCCAAAATGACACCTTTGTTCGTTCAGTCTCAGCCCTGATTTTCGTGCTTATAGCTATCACTTTTCTCGATCTCTCATCATGTTCTGCCCTTGTAGCGCCCCAAACGACCACATGATCTAGGAAATCTCCCACATCTTCCATGCCATCGAACATTTGCTGGACTGTTCTGTGGAAAACCTCTGGGGCTGAGGCAATTCCAAAGGGCATGCGTAGGAAGCAATGCCTTTCAAAGGGAGTGTTGAATGTGCACAGTTTTGCGCTTTCTTCATCCAGTTTAATTTGGTAGAACCCTGATGATGCGTCAAGCTTGGAAAAGAAACATGCCCCAGTCATTGCACTTGTGATGTCTGATTTAGTTTGGCAGCCTGTAGTGCTCTCTTTTCATACATTTATTCAGATCTCTTGGATCAATGCAAAGTCTCAGATCGCCGTTCTTTTTTTTCCACAATTATGAGGGAACTAACCCAGTCTGTAGGTTCCTCCACTTTTCTCACTATCCCCTTGCTTATCAGGGATTTCAGTTCTCTTCTCAGTCTTTCTTTCAAAGCCAATGGCACTTTCGTTGCTGCGTGAATAATCCGTTCTGCATTGTCTTTCAGCCATATTTTGTACTGGTTAGGTAGGCAGCCAACACCTTGGAATACATCCTTGTACTTTCTCACTATCTCAGTGGTGGAATCTGCAGATGTGTACATCTGTTTGCCATCTGCTGCACCCCTAGTGGTAACTAGAGCACTATCAATGACATGGACTCTCTTAATAAGCCCTAGTCTTTCACTTGCATTTAGACCTAAGATCGGCTGTCTATCCTCCTCAACTAGGACAAACAGTGCACTTATGGTGGGCCCCTCTCCTGAAGTAGCTTTGAAAACACCTTTGTATAGGATCGGTTGGTCATTAAATGCCTTTAAGTCCAATTTCTTGGGTCTCAGTTTTGGCTTAATGCTCAGCTTCTTGAAGTATTTTCTTGGCAGGACCTTTACTTGTGCACCTGTGTCGATTTTCATTGGTACTGTTACACCATCAACACTCAAAGGTGCTATCCATTCATCCTCATTACCGTCCATATCAGTCTGTGTTAGTGCTTCGATGTACAGTGGTTCTCCGTCCTCACTGTCACTTTCCTCTTGTTTCTGCCCAACGAGATGTACCTTTTTCTTTGTGAAGCAGGACCTGGCAAAGTGATTTTTTCCTCCACACTTTCGACATTCTTTGCCATAAGTTGGACACTCTTTTGGGGCATGCTTACTCATACATCTTTCACAGTCTCTACCCTGTGGTTTCCATTTGGGTTTCTGTGACTGCCGCTTATCAGATTTCTTTCTGTGTTTTTGCACCATATCAACAGCGGCAGTTTCACTTTAGTTTTCAAATTAATTTAGCTGTATCATTTTACTTTCTGCAGCCTGGCAAATACCAACTTCCTTTTCTAAGGCAAGTTCATTTTCTTTTAATAACCGCAGCCTTACTCTCTTGTCCAGCACTCCTATTATGATCTGGTCCCTTATCATGGAGTCACACAGTGTGCCAAAGTTGCTGGACTGACTCTTGAGGCTCAAGTCTGTCACATACAGTTCTATCGATTCAGTCTTTTTGCATGCTGTTCCTCAAGACATACCGTTCATATGTTTCATTTTTTTTCTTGGCATGCAGTAATCCTCAAAATTGCCCAGTACAGCGGGTAGCTTGTCTCTTTCCTCCTCCGAAAAGATGAACGTGTTGTACACATCCAGCGCAGCCCGACCAGCCACAGTTAGCAACAGAGCTATCTTCCACCGATCGCTTCTTTCTTCTAGGCCAAAACTAATAAATAAAGCTCAAAAATTTGACTAAAGGCTTTACAGTTAGCATGGACGTTGCCCGTCAACTGTAAGTCGTCAGGTGGACGAAGTAAAGTAATATTGTTACTTTTTAAATGAATAATAAGTAAAAAGTTGTATTGACTGGGACTGAACGTAATGCAACACCAGCTAAAAGGCGCCCTCTGTAGGTTGGCTGTGCAATAGTCAGTATCAGTACAAAAGTAACTTATTACAATTTCTTGGTAATTTGCCCAACACTGCTGCTAGATATGCCATAAACTGATACACTGCAAAGACAGTGTTCTGCTTTCTGTCCTCTAGAGGTGCGCACATCTCTGTGATAATGTTGCACGGAAACCCGTCTATGCTTCACACCAAATTATATACACAAAACTGACTGTGGAAAATCTAATGTTACGCCCCAACCATCTTGTAACACACCACCATTAGGCAAAACATTAGATTAACATATTCTATTAGTTTATCGTTAGTTTAAAGCAAATGCACAAACATTTGGTAACTACAATTAGCTAACTCTGTGTAAGCTAAGACTAGCTTGCTAACCGTCAGTTTGCACATGCTCAACCACATAAGATAAGAATGCCGTCCCTTCAAGACAGGTTGTTTTGCACATAAGATAAGAAATACTGCTTTAAGTATTTTTTATCGAACATCAGTCTAGCTGCAAAATAAATGCATTATGTATTAACACACATGAAATTTAAATAGGCATTACATTGGTGTTATTACTGAATCTTACTTTCTAACTTTAGGCTTAACAGTTTGTTTTTCCCTATGCAGAAAAGCAGTGAAAAAAGTCCAAATGAAAGCTCCCAAGCATGCAGCTTCTATTTTATTAATGCAAAACACAAAGTACCAGTATGCTTTCACAGAAGAAATGGCGTCAGCCCTGATATCTTTCCTGAGACTGTTCATGAGCCTCACCTCATTTATCCACTCATTGCAACCTAGGCCACACATGTAGTCCTTTGATGTAATTCTTCATCTACTTTGACTGTCACCGTGACAAGAATGGAGACAGATATTTCACTGTAGCAGAAACACAGTGAGTAATATCCTTTCATCTATGTTCTTCTCCATGAATCTGTTTTCATTGAGTCATTCATGTCTACAATCCCAAATACAGAGACGAATCGGAGCAGCATGCTGACCTCCTTCTGCATGTTTTCTGCACCTTTTTCATCATTTTTTCTTATTCTGACTTATTCTTTGAAATGATTCCCTTTTAGTGCTGCAGTAGTCGGGGGTGATATTTGAAGTGACACAGAGAACAAGAGCCGCAGAATGGCAGCATTTGTGTTCACCAAGTGGAGGTAAGGTCACCTGAGGTAGCTGTGGTGACCTGCAAAGACAAACATACTTGGTGATGACATGAAAACTCAAACAGGAAACTCAAAATCCAAGTTTGCTGATATAAAAAGCTGTTGCAGGATATCAGGATATTGTGAACCTTCGGTACACCAGCACTGACAATACAGTATTTGTTACTGTGTGAGTTTAGTATGGGTATGGCAATTGACCAGCAGCAAAAAGCTTTACTATATTTCTTTAGATTTTTGTTTTGCCATATTATTGATAGTCTTTGTCGTTGTGCTGGCTCACAACTCAGTGTGTAAAGTATTTGTATTAACACAAGTGATAATTTCATTAGAGGTTGTGGACAGTTATCGCATATGGACACCAACAATGTGTGGATTCCTGCAAACACGGGTGGATTACAGAAAGCGCAATGAATGGGAAGAGACAAGAAAAATGTTGTAATTGTGTAAGTGTTTCACAATAACCAGCACATGACACTGAATCAAGGATCCAGGTTTTGTTTTACAGTATTGGTGAAATGTATGACAAATTTCTCATCATTCTGAGGTAACGTAGACATGTCGTTACCTGTTCAGATGTCTCTGAGACTGAGTCGCAGAGAATTGATGGTGTATGAATGGACATTTTCTTTACCTGCCCTCAGCCCCAAACAGTTACACAGGAAGTCAGCTGACCTGTGTGGTATGAGCTTTGCTGTCAGGAAGGGGATGTTTGTGTGTCACAGCGGAAAGACAGACCAGTGATATTGGTATACATGCTGTGTTCCAACTTCACCTCCCCCGGCAGATCACAAGAAAAGGAAATGGATGATGGTAGAGATGGTGGAGACTGTAGGCGAGATTTACATGTGCAACACACACACACACACACACACAAACACATAGCGGGAGGGAGGGGGGATATTTAAAGTTGATCAGATGGGCAACCTAATGGACGTGGTATAGATGGAAAAAGAAATGGTTTTGTGACGTACAGCAGCACACCACAGACCCAAATACACAAGAAGGGAAAAATCAACTCCTAACTCCTACTTATATGTTCTTGTCTCGGATCGTGCTTTGATTGACCTTCATAAGTGGTTGTTAATGTGTGAATGCAGTTAAACCTAAATGTCATCTAAGGTATTTTTTGAATCACATGCAGGATCTAACAGTTAGTGTTATAATCTTAACCACGGAGTGTCTGAAGCAAGATGTCAAATTTTGTTTGGTTTTTAACAATAATAAAAAATTTATATCATAAATGCTCAAGCTTCCATTCGCAATTATTCTGTAGTTATACTGTAATGTCCTTCTCATGAATCGTCAAGATCTGCCCTTATGAAATCGCATCTTGATGGATTTAAAAGTTAGTCCGGGTAAACACAGGAGTAGAAGAAGCAGACAAGGGATGTCAAAACACCTTTCTATCTCGCTGGTAGCCTATTTAGCTCACATCTATTGCTATCAGTTCAACATTGGCTTCGCCCATAGTTTGTGGAAATCTAACCAAAAGTAAATGGCAGTAGTAATGTGGTAATTGAGACCGAACACACATTCTGAACTTGAGTCCACATATTTGTGGTTTCTGCCACATCTCTATCAAGCTGTCTTCTTCACCTGCACTTTTTCTAAGTTTTGATTCTCAGGAAGAGAAGGTCTTGACATTTGTTTGGCAAAACATCCACATGCCTAAATAACAAAATAGGTCATAATTTGACTGCGTCCACCCCTATACAAAATATAAGGTAAAGTTTAGGCAACAAAAAACTTGAGGTTAGGCTTTATGTTTGAGATGAATCACACTGTCTGCGGTCAAAGTCCTCCTCCTCCCTAAGTCATTTTGTATAGTTAAAACATGTCATCACCTTACCTTACCTTACCTGACCTTGTTAACTGAGAGAGTATGGTAATTATTGCCACCATCATCAAGAGATCATCAAACAAATGAATAAAAAGAACAGTTAGGCCAACAAGCAATGATGTCAAGGACAGTCTCTTCACAAATCCAAAGGGATTGACTTGGCAATCAGTTCATTTCTTAAAGTTCATCCAAATTAAAGCATTGGAAATGGAAATAACTTTGCTGCCTATGGAAAGACCACCATGTTTTAGCTGTATTGTTTTCACATTCTTATTTAATACATGCAAGCCCTTTGAAATTAAATGATGTAAAGCCACAGTGTGTTAAAGTGAAGTTGTCTGTGTTAGTATCTGTTTAGTGGAAAAATAGTGTATCTATTAGAAATGTACCGTCTCCTGGAAACTGAAAGTCAGACTTTCAAATCTGAATCATCTTCTTTTTTTTTAGTGCATAATCTGATCAGACCACAGGTCAAACTTAGATGTCATGCCTTCACCCAAACATGACCACATTTTTAACTTTACAGTAAATGTCAGCTAACAGAGGTCGGGGAGTGCGTGATGTAGCAAGGCGGTTTGACAGCCCCGTATCGGGTAGCCCTAGGCCGGTCAAACCGGTACTTCAATTGATACTTTTTGTAACACATTCATGGCAAAAAATTACTGTTTGTATGGTTTGATTCCAACCAATCACACAAGAAACACACAGAAAGGAAGAGAAAGGCATGCCTTTTTTCTTAGGTGCCTGCCCCATAGACTGCGGCTTCTTCAGATGTAGGTGATGTGATTGGCTGGATTTGCAGCCTCTATTTTCCTCTATTAGCTTTTCTTTAGTGTAGTTAAGTTACTTGTTTCATCAGAGTCACTTGTTTTCTACTTCTTACTGTTTACTTTAAACAAACACGTCAAAAAATTAGCATAAATTCGTTTCCCATAACTTCTTTTGGTCAATAAACTACTTCCCTTCCTTTCTCATACAAATAAACATACAAAAAAACTCCCAAGCTGTAGTCTTTCCCCTTATGATAGGCTACTTATCTTCACAGTACTACCTGTGATGATGACCTAATTAGGATGAGGAGGATGTGAAATAATTTCCCCATATTTTTAGATGTTCTTTACAAAGAGAGAAATACATCAACTTGCTTGTCCATAACAACTATAACAATAATAATAGGCTACCGAACAACTACTATGGCTTTAACAGGTGACATTTTATGCAAGGTATCAAATGAAGTACTCAGCTGGTATCGGTATCACTTTAAGGGTGCTGGTTTTGGTACTGGGATCTAAAATTTTAAACAATACCCAACAACTAGATGCCAAATGTGTGAAAATAACCGATATGTGTGCTACCAGAGGCATCAGCTGCAGTACCCAACGTAGTGCAGGCACAGGCACTTGAAGGAGTAAAGGAAAGCCTCTGCCTGGCAGGCAGAGGAGGAGGCGTGTGTCAGAGAAGCAGAGGTAAAGAGTCATCGTGACAGGGCTGAGGAAGACGGAGAGAGCAGGAGGAGAGTGGAGGGGAAACGGTAAGCATGGAGTAGCTCAACCTGTAGGGAGGTAAGGTCATAGGTGTTATACTGGGGACATGACTTTTTGAAATGGCTGGTGCTGTCCCTATCACATTTTAAAGGCATTTGTTAAAAAATGTTCTGAGAAATAGCTGTCAACAAGAAATGTTAATTAACAAATGAAAATGCTTTGAGAAATGTCCCCATCACTTTCAACACAAAGTGATACCCTTGGGTAATGTGTGTGCCAATGACAATGATTAGCAATTAAGGTCAATAATTAGAACATTTTTGTCACAGTCCAGCCCTGGGTAAGGCTTTCATTTTGTGTATATACTTATATAATGCAAAGCAAAGTTAAACTTGACTTGACTTTTAGATATGATAACTACAGTGCAATGTTGCATGGGTAATCTGTCAAGCTCTCATGTTTAAACGCCTATATATTCTCAGGACACATAAGAAGGTTGGCATGGACCCAGTGACCGTCTCACACTTTCACAGATGCACCGCTGGGAGCGATGTGGCTGGTTGCATCACTGTATGGTTTGGCAACCGCTGTTCTCACAACTGCAAACCTCTGCAGAGAGCGGCGCTGTAAGAACTGCAAAGCAGATTATTGTCAGGGAGCTCCCAGTCCTTCAGGACACTCACCAAACACTTCGTCTGAGAAAGAACTGGGTCACACAGTTTGCCATGGTGTTCCTCTGTGCAGATAAAAATAATGACCTTTGAGGCAGAGAGAGGGAGAGGGAGAGAGAAACATGCAGACAGATTGAGACAGACAGTCAGAGAAAGAGAGAGAGATAAGCAACTGGACAGTTCCACTTCCAGAGGCCATATAACCAGACTTTGAGCTAATTATGCTCCATAAAATTCTGTCCAACAGAGAAACAATAAAGGTAGTAACACACAGATTGAGAGACATGCAGAAACATGCTATATGTAAAATCAGCTGATCACTTACAGTGTGTGCTTTTATTACTGCTTGATTGGTATCATTATTTTGACTCTTTAGTTTTGGACAGAGTTGAGACAACATTAAAATCTTGCTTTCTTAACTTTGCTTTCTACTACCGTTAATAGCAGCAGTAGTAATAGTGTCATAATATGATGGCTGTTTGTGAGAAGAACCAGCCATACCTGTCAAGTACCCGGAAAGTCCCGTATTTTACTCTTCTTTCCTGCCGTCCTCCCGTATTAGTATTTTGCCGTAAATCTTCCGTATTAACCTGCGTTATTAAAAATAATAATACCCCGGGCCCGGGCGGAGTAAAAAAACATTCCCAATCTGAGCTCTGCCACTAGCCTCTCGATAACTGCCACCTGCAGGTAAACAACAGGGGCTGTATTAAACTTTCTAAGCGGCAGATTCTATCCTAACTGCTTGGATCCTAATCCAAGTCTTTGATAGAAGGAGATCGTTAAAATTAAGTAATATATGAAATGATGACGTCAGCCCGCAGCCTTTATTAGCCTTTCCCGAGAAGAGCTCCGGGTTTCTGCGTCTGCGTCAGTGAGAGAGCACAGTAAGGAGCGACCAGCGGCATTCCTCTGCTCGTTGGACACAAAAGTTGCCTTTCTCTTCGTATCACTTGTAAATGGACTTATTTTCTTTTTAGCAGCATTAATGCTCCGCTGGATGCCGGATATGCGGCGGTGACAGTGTCCACTATTTTAGCCCTGATCTAGGTCTATCTGTAGCCTAATCTCAGAGTTAAGTGTTCGGGCCTTTGTGAATTTGGATTTCTCGACGGAGGTTACCAACACATCTCAAGTCATCTGACATGAAGTTCAATGATAGACCTAGTTGGCGTTTCTGCTCCATTTTCAGTTTATGTTTCATTAAAAAAATACAAAAAACAGAAGCAGTTTAGCTCAGTGAGATGAGAAAAGTGGCATCAGTTGCTAGGTAACAGACATAAAAGTTGATAACCGATGTTGATTGATGGAGGATGAAGTAAGTTAAGACAGGATTCCTAAAGTTCGTTAGGATTTGCTTCTGTAATACCAAACTGAGAAAAATCCTATCGAGACTCTTCCTGTTTGAACTTAAGACTTAAGCTAGGAACTTTCAGTAATACGGCCCCAGAACTGTTTGCGCTCTACTCTCATGTAAAATTAACCACTCTGGTCCAGCCCACAAATACAGTTCTTCCAAAACAGTCTTAAAGAATGCAAAGTCTGCAACAAATTTGTACGATAACTCACTAAAAGAGTGAAGAAAAGTTATGTGAAATTAAAAGAAAAACTTTAAAAGAAATCAATATTAAATGAAAAGAATGTGTGGAATGAAAATAAAATGTAGGCTAAATGTAAAGACAAGCAATGTTAAATGAACAGAAAATAAATTTGTGTTTTCATTTAGGCCATAACACCTGTCTTAAAATGTAAGGGATAGCCTACTGGAGTTGCGGTGGACGCCAGAAAATTTCCCTTATTTTCAAATCCAAAACTTGACAGTATGGAACCAGCACCTCAATAGTTGTTGCAGTTTGGGTTCACATGTGTGAACCATTGCTGCAGGAGATACATCTGAATGTAGGTTTATGTCAACATCAATGCAATCTCGATACGCAGACATAGTGGGTCCACTTCCCTAAATACATCAATTTTCACACACCTACAAATACCTGAATAAACTACTATACCATATATACTATACTACAACCACGTATAGGATGTTACGGTTGTAGGTAGAAGTTGAGCTCATTTTAGATCGGACTGCAATTAATGATTATTTTCAGTATGGATTCATCTGCTGATTATTTTCTCCATTAATCTATTGATTGTTTCTGAAAGTAGTGAAAGGTGCTGTCACAATTACCCAGAGTCCAAAGTGACACATTCACAATGGGTTGTTTTGTCCAGCTGATAGTTCAAACCTGCCAACAATAATTGAAAATACATCAAAATGATCAAAAGCAAAACCAACAAATGTTCACCTAATAAATGTACCTAAGCTGTTAGATGAATATAGTGAATTAAAAATTAAAACATGTCCCTTTGAGATGTTGTGGAGTAGAAGAAGAAAGTGCCATGAAAAGAAAATACTCAAGCAAACTACAGGTACCTCAAATTTGTACGTAAGTACAGTACATGACCAGATGTAGCAACACTGCCAATATGAAACCAACAGTGCTATCATTTTGTGTTCACTCTTGATGTTAGTCTTACAAATTTCCTTTCGTTCTAATTTGCTGCAAGTGATTGCTTGAAATAACTTTTAGTAGCCACTTTTTAAGCTCACCTAGTCTTACATGGTGAGACAGATATTACTGAGCAACTTTCTGTGACTGTTTGTGAAACTGAGGTCAATGCTGCTTGTTTTTGTTACCTAGCTAGATCACAGCCTGTCCACATACCAATACTTAACACCTCCAAAACTGTGCTCGCAAGTTTAGTTCCTTCACTGTTCCTTTAAATGAGTTTAAAGCTTAAAGGAGCTATAATAAGGTGACCAGATTTCTGAAATGAACACCAGGGGCATTTTTGGTTTGGTGCTCAGTATTTCATTAGAAAATATAATTATTATTATATAACAACAATAATATAATTTTATAAATGTTATTATTTATGAAATAAAAACTGGGACATTTTCTGTTTTATAATCTGTCAAACATAACTCTTCTGAAAGAAATCAAGTCATTTTTAGACAGAAACTAACTTTCGGATACATAGAGGCTGCAGTCACTTTCTGGCAAGTAGAATACTACATTTGTGTTGTTTTGGCCATTTAAAGGTATTTTAAGAGGTGAAAAAGTACTAGGTCAGTTATAATCTATCAAATATAACCCTCATGAATATCATTAAGTAATTTCAGGTCAGACTCTACCTTTCAGTCAATAAGTAGAGGCAATAACTTTCTGGCAAATAGAATGCTGCATTTTATGTGTTGTTTTGGTCATTTAAAGGTATTTTAACAGGTAAAAAGACTGGATTGGTCGGTACACAGCAAGTTAAATAATGTAGAGTATTGGAGATAACTGCAAAAGAGATCATGTCTTTATCAGTAAGTCATGTTAATTATAGCTACATTCCATTTTCTAAATGTTAGCACGGATATTAGACATACGCCTACACACGTTCCATTGGCAACAACTGACTTCTATTATTGTCACTAATCATGTAAATGTCATGCTTGGTTATGCTATAAATGACAAACACTTATTTGGCCACATTTGTGATTATTCCATTATAAGAACAAAGTATCACAAAGACATAGGCTACCTTTGTGACATAAAGTGATGTTTATTTGCACGTTTGTCTGTTTGATCCAGATACAAGCAGCTGTAGGTTGGTATACATAAAGAGACTGGATGATAACATTACATGCTGCATGCGCTCCCACAGACGGACATCAGTTTCTGGCCACGTAAAATCTGATTTCATGTCTGTTAACACCTTATACACAGTTAAAAACGGGGACATTTCCGGGGAAAGCTCCAGACAGGGACAGGCCGCCAAAACCAGGGACTGTCCCCTGGAAAACTGGGACGTCTGGTCACCCTTTACTATAATCAATATTTTTTAATAAACAATGAATCAAATGACTATCTGGCGTATTAGGGCCAGTGTAGATGAATTATGGAGAATTATGGTATTATGGGGAAATATTCAGGTAAAAAAAACTCAGATTAAAGTCGTACATATACGAAACCAACTTTTATGCTTTTGGAAAAGGAAGTAGCTATTTCATTATACTGGAGCGAGTTCAATCTCAAAAGTTTTGCCCCGGTTTGCTACATTTTTGGATTGAACGACATGTTTCCTTGCAACATTGCGTGTTCTGCAACGGGCTTTAAGGTATGTTTTCTCACAGTTGGTGGACGTGTCTCAGGTGTTACCCAATCAGCTTTGACAAGTTTATAAACACAATGGTGTTAAAAAGGCAAGCTGCGCTGAACTCGAATGTCACCCCTGGGGAGAGTTCAGCGCAGACAAAACGTAGCAAAACGGAACGGAAACGGTGGTCCCCTAACCACCCTGTTGTGTACGCAAGCGCGCTGCACTTTCCTGGCTTTTTAACTCCGTTGTCTTGACAAACTTGTTGCAGCTGGTTGGGTAACACCTGAGATACAGCCACCAAACGGGAGCAAACATACCTCAAAGCCTTTTGCAAAACGTTGTGCAACTTTGCAAGGAAACATGCCGTTCAATCTGAAAACGTTGCAAACCGGTGCAAAATGTTTTGAGATTGAACTCGCCCCAGGTTACCAAGCGGGAAGATCCCGGTCTACAATATGAAGCCAATGCGGAAGTCCCTGAAACCTGCATTCTATTTAAAATCCAGCAGGGGGCGACTCTTCTGGTTGCAAAAAGAAGTCCGGCTCCATTAGAAATAATGGGAAAATGACCCTACTCCTCAGCTGAATATTTACCCCAGTAAACACTTTCCTGATGAGTTTATGGTCTCAGTCGCTAGGTTCAAGTCTTCTTCAATACAAAATGATGTTCATTTATTTTAAAATAGATCATAAAGCAGAGTATGTTTTAGGGCAGGATTATCTATGAGTCGTTACCGTAGCGACCTGTCAATCAGGCTGGAGCCGACTTGTACCCACGGTACAGTTGTTCGCTAGACAAAGTTATCAACCCTGTTAAAATGACAATTAACGTGAGTTACATTTGCACCTAGCTAAGCAAGCTAGCAAGCTCTGCACACGGCCATTAGCTCCAAGGGGGCAAGCCGCAGTTGAAACAGTGAACCGACCAAAGCCTGCACGGACGGTTCCATGTAGGCCCAAAAATGATGTCAAAACCCTGTGACACCCCGTCGCACATGACAGATGTAACCGTTTTGCTTGGATTGGATTTTTGTTGGCGTAGCTATGCAGCTACCAGAATTACGGTGTTTCTGCCGCTGTTCTACATCATCAAACCATGGTTATGCTGCACGATCGTGCGCAGTAGACGCTGGTGCTAACAGGAAATAGCCCTATTGTAGTATTTCATTGATCCAAAACTGGCTTCACTGCTGTCCATTCAAATCAGCGGGGTGGCTTCGTTCAGCAATACACTGTCTATGGTAAGCTCCGCCGTATCGTCAAGAAGCGTCCAGCTGCAGCCTGCAGACAAACGTCACGGAAGCTGACAGAAGTTGAACTTCCATATATGGTTTGTCCTAGAAGCCACTGCGCACAAAACGTGATGACGTTTATCTCGACCACAAGTGTCAACGTAGTAATAAGTGTACGTTATGTGTTAACATTTACTATACTATCATCATATATTATTAATATAGTATATTTATACTATATTTCCTGCAAATATTTATTTATAATAGCCTAATGATAATAATAAAGCAATGTTTCAATTCATACCACTTCTTCCAAAGTGATTTTAAGTTTCACAAACCAAAAATGTTCTGTAATGTTACACGAGCCAGATGTATCTCGATTTAAGGTAAAACTTTACAACATTACTGAGAATTTATTGACAGAATAACAGCAGTATGAACACTATCAGCTGTTGCTGGACAAGTTTGCCGTGTTGGCTGCAGTGGTCTGTGTGACTGGGATTACCGCCATCACATTTTGTGTGTAGTGTCTTCTGTGACCAGTGTTGGGCAGTAGCGTCGCTACAAGTAGCGCCGTTACTAGTTTAACTACATTTCTCGGTAGCTTGGTGGTAGCGTCGCTATTTTCTGAATCAAATAGCTTTTCAGTAACGAAGCTCTTTTATTGGCCGAGTAGCGCGGTAGCTTCCACACACGCTACATTTTCCCAAGCATTTCTGATGGATCAGTACGTGACACCACCGCCACACACGGACCTGTACGTGCGGCCGGCAGAAGCGCTTCCCTGTGATGGTGACATCATGTACAGATCCTTGGGTTGATGTTTGCGACTTTGTTGCAGGGGAATAGACACGTGCGACGGAGTGTCTCTCTCTCGCTCTCTCTCTCTCGCTCTCTCTCTCTCGCTCTTTCTCTGCCATGAATGTTTAGGTTGCAATGTTGCCAGAGCACAAAGTCACATATAAACTATAAAAAATCTAGAATTAATAATTAATTAATTAAATTTATTAATAATTTGATAATTAAGTTGCTTTATTCTCCATTTGTTGCATGAGGAAGTACATTTGCAGCAATGATATGGCAGTAAGTAGGAGAGTTTCTGTGTCTGATTTAGCTCTCTTGCACAAACACACTGTTTGGAGCAGGTTTTTAGTCTTTCTTCTGTTGCTACTGTGGAATGAAGTTGGTTCAATATAAACTAGGCCTATGTTGTGTGTGTGTGTGAGTGTGTGTATATAAATATTTATAAATGACCTAACTATAAACTATTAAAAAATTAAAAGTAGCTTAGATGTAACTAAGCTACTTTTGCCACGTTGCTGTAGCTTAGCTTGCTACATTTCACTGGGGGGTAGCTTCTGTGTAGTGAAGCTTCATTTAATGTAGAGTAGCTAGTAGCTTAGCTCACTACATTTTCCAAGTAGCTTGCCCAACACTGTCTGGGACAAACCATATTTGGAAGTTCAACTTCTGTCAACTTCCGTCACGTTTGTCTGCGCTCTGCGGGCTGCAGCTGGATATACATGGTATCATCACTTCCAGGCACTTCCTGGTTGCAAAAACTCGACATGGCCGCGCCAAATCGGCCAACCTCAAGGCTTCAAAACGGCAGTCCACAATGGGTGACGCCACGATGACTATGTCCATTTCTTATATACATTCTATGCTAGTTACTCATGATACCAATACCTCACATGTGGAGACTTGAACAAGACCCCACAAGCGTTACTTTAAAACCCTTTGGCGTAATTTACATGCTGGGCTCCATTGTCAGGTTAGCAATAACAATTATGCAATGTTCATCATACTTTTACTTGCATTTACTTATACTTGAGTAGATTTTTAAAGAAAAATCTGCTTTACTCTTTACTCACTGCTCATTAATTTATTATTTTATGCATTCATGATCTGTTAAGAGGTAGGTGGTCAGCTGCTCCCAAGTTTGCTTCTTGCTTTGTTATCCTACCTCAGTCACACACCCACATGACTCTGTTCAAAGCAAAATAATAGCTAAAGCATGGTAGTAGCCTATGGCGTTCAAATAGTGCAAGCAGCTAATATTTCCAAATGAAAATTTAATGCACAGTGCTGCCTGCCTGGTCTTACCCAAGGGCATCCACACCAACCCTTTGTCAGGCTTTTTCAAAGCATCGGTATTTGACGCCCTGGGATGAGACTGTTGCTGCAGCGGGTTTCAGTTGTGAAGTCATATTGAGCTGACAGAGAGCATTGTCTAGCATGTTAATATTGATAGGTTTAACAATAAGTATCATGTACCAAAACTACTACTTCTGCTTTCTGCCATGATGTAAATTGAAGCTAGCAGATGCACACAGTTTTTGCATTTGTGGGAAACATTGCATCTTTCCATTGACTTTGTTACTAGTTGTGCCATCTTTTAAATTTGCTTTGCGTTCTGATTGTGTTTCTTATTCGTGATTAACCAGCAGACAATTACGAGCCAGCTTACCCATTTTAGCATCTTTCGGCTCATTGTTTTGGTTTAACACTCCACTATTTGACTTTTTGGTTCAGTCTCAAAGCTCATAATCTCATCCGCATGTTTCAAGCTGCATCAGCATCATTGAAAGAGCTCTAGAAACACGCTATCTCCCCAGCACCAAACAGCAGACAGTAGTTAGTGTTAGACATCACTGTTTACCCATCACTTTTTAAAATTCCTTTTTCAGTTTTATGAAATGGGATTAACTTTATGAGCAAAAGTTGAACATGAAAAAAAATGCAGGATAAAAGCCACCACCAGAGCCACAATGACCAATCCCATAACTGGTGCCAAAGCTACCAGGAACTTGAAACCAATGAGACCAATGTCTCCACCTGTCCACCTTGATGTCTCTCCATAATGATCACTGTGATCTTCCCACACACACAAACAGAGAAAGTGGGAATTTCAAGCTCAGATATCTCCCAAGCCTGTACAATAAAAAGCCAACACAAAATTGGAGCCCAGGGACCACGTTTTAGATAGCGGCTAAATAAATACTAAGGCACCACGCTAACACAGCAGGAATATATATATTTTGGATGAACTCTGGGCTGATTGAAATGAACAGAATATTTGTCCTTGTTACAGCGGCGTTGTGCTCGATGTACTGGCTATTTTGTTATTTTTTTATTGCCATAATAATGGCTATTCTCCTGTTATACTGTCATGATAAGTCCCAATCCTTTGTTCTCACATCAGACTCATCATTATTCTGAGATCACGAAGTACTGAATATTGGATAGCATAGTATATGTAAAGGGTGCTGTCCTTCAGTATAAGATTAGATTAGATTATGGCACTATATATACCACAAAATTAATCATTTTGATGATATCAGTCTGCTGACAACATATAACAATATCTATCTTTGAATTTCAATTATTCTATCAAAATATAAGCAATACATACTGCCTTAATAAAAACAATTACTCATGCAAAATGTTAAACCAAAAATAATAATTTAGGTATTACCTCTGAACCCCAATTGTAAAACAATTTGTTGTTCATGATGATTTTCTGAGTATTATGTCTCAAAATAAATAAGTCAAGTCAATTTTTGATACAGCCCTATATCACAAATTTGCCTCAAGGGGCATTACAATCAGTACAGCATGCAACGCCCTCTGTCCTTACACCCTTGATTCAGGTAAGGAAAAAATCCCATTGAAGAAAACCTTTAACCGGAAAAAAATGGCAAAAAAACCCTCAAGATGAAAGTAAGAGAGAAAGGATCCCTGTCTCGGGATGGACAGATATGCAGTAGGTGTTGTGTGTACAAAATAGACCAACATAGTAAAATTACAGTATGGGCAATCATGATGACAAAATTAGACCCACAATCTATTCACCGTCCTTGGTGGAAGAGGATAAACTCCACAGACTTACAAGAGACAGAAAGAAACACACAAGAGACAGGAAGACACACACAATATCCAATTTATTAAAATGTTGTTTTCATGGTTCCTGGTTTTTATGTGCTTGTCTTATTAATGTTTCACCTCCACTATGCATTTTGTTACAGTGTTTTTTGAAACTTGCCACATAAAATGATTGCCTATTTAGTAACCCAGCGGTAATTTTAGTCAATTTCATGACGTTTAACCGCATCATGCATCACAATGAGTCAACCGGGGCTGCAGTTGTCTGACAAACTACCCCAAGACAGGTGTGTGAAGTAAATGTTGGTGCAACCTTTCGTAACTACTGTATGAGACATCTATGTGAGCCAACTTTCATCCCCGGCCTGGCACTGGGTAGAAAGAAATTGCATAAAAGTCCCTTAAGCATAATCATAAACATTGTGATTTCTGTTTGGTTTTGGTTGGATGAAGCAATGCTGTTCGGATGTGTAGGGGCGGATGCTTGGGGAAGGAAAACCGGAGGTGTTCCTTCAGATATTGCATCATGATGTTGACACAAGGCCTCAAAGCTGTAAGTGATTGCCTGCATGTAAACTTTCACTTCCTCTTTGAATAAGAAAGAACATAAAAGCAGTCTGGAATAAGTTTACCCAAGTATGTGGGTGTGTAGCAATGACACGTCATACCGAAACAGGTAAGTATTTGGTATGTGAGAGCAGGATAGCTTTTCAACCTGACTTATTATTGCAATTACAGAATGTCAATATTTATTTTTAACAGGGTTGTATACGATTAAAGATTTATCACTGTTGTTAATGTCATTGTAATGGGAATTTAAGCAGAAATAATAATAAAAAATACACACATTTCATATGACATAATAATACTTTGATCTTAAAATGGCTATAAACATATTACTTCACCATTTGTAATCTTCTGTTCCACCCAAACACTCAGTGGGCTGGTGATACCAATCAGATGTATTTCAGTACATAATCTAAATGGGGCATTGAAGTTACCAGGTGTTTGGAAATGAAAAATATATATAGAGAAAACCTTTTTAACAATCCTCATAATATCAGAAATTAATTTTTATGTGTTGCAGTGGAATTTCTCTCAGGTACAGTTTAATCACTCAGACTTCACGTCAGCTTCAGGGTAACTTTTACACAGTAGGAGGACTGTGGATTTTGATCCTCATCCCTTACGTTCATATTGATTTAGGAACAGACAATTTTACAACCAGAATGGACAGAAGGAATAATTATAGTGACCAACTCTTTCAATCCACATTGAGAGTATTTTAATAAGATTCACTTGACAATATATGAACGTATTCTTTAAACTCCATGTAAAACAATACCAACAAGAGCACCACATTACACACAATCATTAGACTTCACAAACTTGATTGTAATTTTTATTTACATTATATGGCAGACAAAATGTTTCATGGGGCATTAAAACTGTATACAACACCGTCTGTCCTTAGACCCCTGATTTGGATTAAATACAACGTTGGACTTTTTTTGTGCTGCAGCTACAACACAGTTTAAATGCTATGCAAGCTTTTATTTGCACTCAAGAACTTCATCATTTGCAGAGAGTTGACAGAGGTCATCAGGAACAGTTTTTATTTGACTTCTTACAGGATTTTTACAATGTGAAAGCCCCCTCTGTAAATCCTACAACTGTTAATATATTGAACTGCAAGTCGGTTGGCTTCTGAAAATGGTAATGAAACATGGGGTTTCTGCCTGGTTGGTCATCCTCACAGGTAAAACTAGTCAATAAGAGATATGAAAATGACTAAGTACGCAGGAAACCTTTCCTTGTGAAAGTGTGATTGACACTATTTGTGTGTTATGTGTTCTTACAGACTGATGAATGGTGAGAAAGAGAGTAAAGCACATGATGAGTTACCATTAAAGTTATGAGACATGGTTTCTTCATTTCTGGTCAAAACAGATATTTCAAATTAAATGCGCAGTTTCGCCGTATGGGACTTTCTACGTTGATTTAGTGTCGCAATCATGAACATGGGCATTTCAAATACAACTGAGTAGTGTCTCGATCAGCTCTCATCATGTATGAATGTTGAATAATATGTTGAATAAACTTGTGTTAAAACAGCAGTGACTGCTGCTCACCTCAGGAAGAAAATCACATCCGTCCTGGTGAGGCGTGTGACTTCAGAGCAGCCACACCATGCAGCTTCACATTACATGAAACTTCCATCACATATGTGGACCCAGAGAAACTGCATAACATCTAGAGCAACAGGTTTTATCTTAATCCCTTGATGCCTGAATTTATTTACAACAAAAAAATAAAAAGAATTATTTCTATTTTCACTTGCTTTAAAGCTGATGTTTCAAGCTTAATTTGTCTACAGAACATTGAAAAGAAATTCAGGTATGATGTAGCTATGATGCAAATTAGCGACAACAGAAACGACAAGCCACTGCTTTCAAAAGCTTCCCAGGTACGTATTGAATATGCAGAAACAGGTATTGAGGGAATCTCAGCTGCAGTCTGAAAGGAAGAGGTGTGATGCGAATTCGCTACTATTGGCATTAAGGGATTAATACCGTAGCCTCCCACATGAGGCCCTGACAGCTGTTTGTGTTGCTTACATGCAGTCAGTCAGATTCCAGCTGGGTCAGAGTTCATAGATATGGAAAGAGCTGTCTGTGAAGGTAGAATTTAAGTCAATTGTCATTTTGCTGGTATCAGCCAAGGTGACCTCTTCAAAAAAGAATATCACTGTCTTGGGCTCAGTCCGAGTATGGTATGGTCTGCTGTGTCCGTCCCTTGTTACCATGACAGTATACATTTTGTTGGTGTTGTTTGGGAACTTCATCCATCCGTAGATCAAGTAGCCTGCAGCTTTCTTTGCAGTGAAGATTTCATATACTCCCTGTTCATCAGTCTCTATGGAGGAAATAGAAATAGTTTCCATTCAGAACACTGAGAAATTCACATCTGCGTAGGAATGTTGGAGGCAATTGAAATATAAGCGCTTACTTTTTAGTTTACAGGTCATGTTGACTTTTGCTGTGTCATTCAGCGGTGGACCCTCCTGTAGACAGAAAGACTGATTATAGAGAGACACGCATGTATACATAGAGAAGAGACATTAGTGATAATATTTGCTTTCTATCAATGCTATGAGGTGTTTCTCACCTGGTTGCATGATGGCGTGAACATGAAAAAAATCAGCACAAAGGCCACCACCAGACCCACAATGACCAATCCCATCACTGTTGCCAAAGCGACCATGCACTTGAAGCAGCCGCGGCAGTCGACAGGTGAACCATGAGTGACTTCCAAACTGTTTGTTTCCACCAGTTTCTCCTCCTGTCCAGCTTGATGTCTCTCCATTATGCAGACTGTGATACTTGTAGTGGCAAATGACTCTTTTGACTCTCCTTAATATAGTCCATGTCTTCCCACACACAAACACAGAAAGTGGGAATCCCAGGCTCAGTTAACTCCGGCCCCTGTACAATAAATCCGTGGGTGTTGTGAGGGAATCCCTTGACACCCACGCAACAAAACCGGTTTAATAATTACAACCCACAATAGCTTTCATCTCCCCATGCTTTCCTTGAGTCTCTCCCAGAGCTTATTATGATTGGAAATACGTCAAATTTACATCTCTACCTTACTGAAGTGGAATAGAAAATCAGATGTGCAATATTCCTTTAGGTGTTCTGTCATGAGTGTGACGTTTCCTCTGAACCTGAAACACTGACATTGCTGTGGCTTTAAAGACAAGTTCATATCTGATAAGGAATTAGTAAAACTTAAAGCATTAAAATTGCTTAGCTGTCTTTTGTGTGCTGGCATCTTAGAGTGATAAGTGTCCTGCTATGTGAAGGATCACATCTGCTCTATACCCTCTCTCTTCAACACTCATACTCTACAACCTCACACACGTTCAAACAATGACTCTGTAATCGCCATCCCAAGTCCGCTGTACTTGCACAGACTGACTCTGTTTATGCAATTGGAGGCAAAGACAGAGGCAAGAAAGTTTTTGTTTTTCATAAATTTCAGCAGCTGTCAAACATGAATGAACACCTGAAGCCACGGCACTGTCATATCTACGGTGTGTTATGATTAGCAGTTTTTTTATTCTTCCCACTCAAGGCGTTACAAGGCGTAACAAGCTTATTTATATACCACATTTCTTGCACAAAGGCAATTGAAAGTGCTTTACACACATCATAAAAAAGGCATAAACATGTGAAACAAATAAAACAGAGTAATACAATTTATAAAAGAAAGATTAAATAAGAAGAGTAGAAATACAGTAGATTTAAAATATTTTAGAAGTGCAAAAGTTTAAAAATGTGACATTTTTAAATGAACCAAGGAAAAAAGTGGCAAACAAGAACATTTTATGCAACCCGCTCTTTTTCCAAAGTTTTGTACTGATACTAATGATTGTTGTTGTGAACCAGCATTCCCCCAGTTTAGTGTTTAGCATTCTTCAGATAAAGAGATAACAGAGAGAAGAGAAGGTTGTAGGAATGTCATTGATTTTATTAACACACAGTCCCTCTCTCCATAGACAATTCTTCCCATTGTTAAGTTTCGGAGATCCTGTCTGAACTGTGTATTAGCTTTTATAAGATTTCAGAAGATCAGCATTCATATGTTTTATTAGCACAAATACCTTCATGTTGTGTTTTATGTTATTTCTGTGGCCCTGTAAATGAGGAACCTGTGCCCCAGTGCTTTGCACTTCCTTTTAAACACGGCAGTGTTGATTTGGTAGCACCTCTGACACATCTACCAAAAAAGAGAAAACGTACCTTTTGAGGAAAATGTCCCTGAAACACAGAAAATGTAGCAAAACAGTGCACACTGTTTTCAGATTAGAAAACTGAACTGTGATAGTCTCACTGCTACCAGCAAAGAGGACACAGGTACACACTTTCAGACGTTCATATTTATTCTGGCTGCAAATTCTGATGCCACACTGAGAGATGGGGTTAAGGAGAGGAAAGGGGTTATGTATACAATTTTGGCTTTACTTTTAAATGTAGACAGCTCGGTAACGACTATACTAACTCAAATAATGTAATCTAACTTAGCTAACAATAACCTAGCTTTGGTAACCTTTGTTGCTATAGCCAGTAACATTAATCCTAAACAAAAAACAATATCATTATAAGTAGTACCTTGTCTAACCTAGCTAACGTTAAACAGCCGCAATAAATAACTTTTCTTTTGAAAATGTTTTTATACCTTCAAGTTTAGCTGCACTAAGCACTAATTGATCTATCTGCTGTTTCTGCTGCTCAAATGCTGTCATCTTCTTCTTGAGTTTATTGGTGGATCCAAATGCCGTTTTCTTTTCAAATTAACTTACCTAGATTCAATAGCGATGGTCCTCCTTTTTTCCATTGTGGGTTTAGTGGTTTAATTGGATCATTGGCCCCCCTCATACCACTACCCCTCCTCTACAGTTGGTTAGGTTGGTTACTATGGTTGGTTAAAAAGGTTAAAAGGTTAAAAGGTTAAAGTTAGTGGTAGGGTTCTAACCAAGTCATGTTTGTTCCTAATTCTAACCAAAGTGCATTAACCATTCAAGCTTTATTTTGAGAGTCTAAATGGATATTGCATATTTACTGTTGCTAACTTGACCACAGAGCCCTGTGTGTCCAGAAATGACATGAAAGGCGTTACTCACCGACCAAGATGCACTATTTGAGTAAAAACTATGCAACAAGCCTCAATATCAAAGGACACCAGGTTGCGGCAGACTTCAAGTGTTCTGGGAGTTTGTATTATTTTTGTTTGTGAAATACATAACACACATAATTATTATCAACAAGGCAGCACAAGGGAGGCTGCAATATGTCTTTATGATTATACCTGGTGGGTATTTGAAGCTTGTGGTGGTTTCAAATGTCAACCTTTATCTACTTGTTCAACCTGTTTCACTCAAATGCAGAGGTGGCAAAACACTGAAAGCTCAACTGAAACACAAGATGTATACAGGAACATGAAAGTGGCTTTTTCAGCAACCTCTCCCTCTCTCAGTCTGTCTTTCAGTCTACCGGTTTACCTTAACCCATTTAGCAGGAAATTCTTTCAACAAGAGAAACTGCCTGCTGTTACATCACTGTTATTGTCCCGCCCACACTTAGAGAGTTGAAGAACAGCCCTTGCATCACCGTTGTTCTACATGCGTCTTGGCTTCTGCTTATCAGTGTACACAGTCCAGTCTTGTGTATTTCTTATCTTCTTTATGTGTGTGCTCAGTTTCATTGTCTTAAGCGTGAAAACATGGTCTGTTGCTAGTTTCACAGTATGATTATATATTTCCATGGAAGTTGAAGATCGTAATGGGGAACACTTGGCTATGCCCTGAACAAGTTTAAAATAAGTTAAATAGCTAACACTAAAGGTTTCGCTTATAAAATCAAAATTTTAGATAACCCTTTTACAACATGTTTTATCATTGCAGCTTGGCCACACAAATATTACAGGGCTTGGCATGCATGCAACTGTAATTACATTTGTAATTCTCGGGAACAGTTGAACAGACACATTCCTCTTCATCTACATTTGTACTAACTGGAAAAATCACAGAGGTGTGGCATCATTTGAGATTTTTATTCCAAACGAACTTCTGTTGTGTGAGCTGTGTACACTTAATCCAATCATCTAACCACCTAGACATGTGGTCTAAGAATAGAAGACAGACAGATTGCAAAACCCCTTGAGGAATTTTTTTGATTTGTGGTATAGGGCTACATAAATAAAATTTACTTGAGTTGAAATGCTGGATGTCTGTTTACAAGTACCTAAATACTGAGGTAGGGCCTTTTAAAATTGAAACAATGCTTAGCAAACAGAACATCTTATGGTAAAATGTAAAACATTTGCAGCTTCTTAAATAAGTCTTGGGACTGACTGTCTTTGGAAACAATGCAGCCAAATGGAAACAGTTGCAACCAAAGGCCAGGCATGATTTTACATGCTTATTACAGAAATGAATTTGTAAATAATCGCATTACCTCATTCACTATTGCACAAGGGGTTTTATTGGGTAATTACTATTGGGTAACTGTAGGGAAAACAGCAGTACTGAGTAATTCTGAGATAATAAAATATTCTCAGAATTAATCAGTAAATACAGGCCAGTTATAAAGACTAAGGTAAGAAAGTGGAGCATGTTTGTATTAGCAATAAGTGACATATAGCTGACATAAAGCTGGTAATATGACATAAAGCTGGTAATTTTATTGATGTTTCTAATGATAGTTTTACAATTCTGGCGATCATCCAACGTCGACGATTTTTCAAATGTAGTTTGAATGGTAAAAATCCATTCAGCCATTTTGGAGATATCAATGTCTCAAGTCAAGAAAACGGACATGCCTGGAAATTTGAGGTTTCAGGAAGTATAACATCAGCACTACCAAACTAACATGCTCAAAATGACTATGCTAACATGATCACACTAAGCAGGCTGTTAGTCATGAACCAAATATTTAGATATGCTGAAATTTAGCCCTAGATGAAAGTTAAGGGATCACAATTCAAGGAACATGAATGTCTGTACCAAATGTCACAGCATCCCATCCGCTAGTTGTCACAACATTTCAGTCCGAGCCAAAAACGTTTTTACATAACTATCAATTTCTATACAAAATTCTATGCAAATCGATCTTGTAGTTGTTTTCCCTGGATAAGTGAAAACTTTGACCTGCCAGTGGCACTCGAGCAGATTAGGGGGTCACCAAAGATAGGTTCATCCTCTGGGGACCATGAATGTCTGTACAAAATTGTATCTATCTGCAGCTAATATTTGTTGAGATAAAAAGTAGTGGACCGAACAACAAACCAACATTGGAATACCTACACACCCTGTAGTTACAGATATTAGGCCACCAGGAGATAAGAAATACAAGCGTTTTGCTTGTGCTTTCTATTTTATTGTAGGTTCATACATGTTAAGTAAAATCAAATTTGTACGCTAATTGCTAATGTGTCAAACCAAGTTAATGCAATGAGAAAAATCAATGCCAAATCATAAGTAATCAAGCAGGCAGTTAGTTGGAGTTGAACCATGTCTGACTGACTTAAATGTTATGACTTCAAATGAAAATGAATACTCAAAGATGTTGTATATTTGGTCAGTCAGCTTTTTCTGTACAAAAACACATTGTGATGTAAAACCGGGGTTATTTACAAACGTGTAAATGAATATAAATAACAATGCAACATTGCTCGCTGAGACAAAACCACAACCGTCTGTCTTGAGCACATTTTTGCTTTTATGTATTGCACTTCCTGAGGTTACGGTGTTTAAACCACTCTGTTGTGTCTAGGCCACAGGTCACAAGTGAAGAGCACTATCACCATAGAGATATTAAGGGTTTTTTGAGCAGTTTTCCTTTCACATAATATGATCAATCTCGTGCATTTTTGTGAGACATGAGCTATGTCTGACCTGAAAGTAACACTCATCGTTTCCTGCAACATGTGTTATCACCTCAATAACAGAATCTGCGAGGAGCTTTCACATGTTCAAGAGACATCCCTGCACAGTTCTGCACATTTACTGTTCACGGTTCCACCTACAAATTTTTAATGTCGTTCAAAAGGTTTCCACTCAGGATGCCGTACACGCTGAGAGGCTAAAATGAAGCTAGCCGTTGATGGTCAGTAAATCCCTCTAAATTGGCTGCTCGCTAAAAATCACTGTCTCATTTTCTATTCGTAGACATGCAGTGAAGTGGGGTAAAAAAGGTGCCATTACTCCCCGTTCACATGTTGGTGTGTGTAAGTAACTACTTTAATCTAGTAGCCTAATGTGTAATGTGTAGCTGATTAGCTTTCAAGTAGCTCTGCACATCACTGCCTACATTAGTTTAAGGGCAGTTATCTTAGATTTAAAAGCAGCCATCTAGCCCATCCACTGTAAAACTTAGTATTTCCCCACTGCTTTGTCCTGCTCTTTCTTTGGATAGGTTTACATTCCAGCAACCCAAGCCAACGCTACTCGAGATAACTTCATGTTCTTACACACACACACACACACACACACACACACACACACACACACACACACACACACACACACACACACACACACACACACACACACACACACACTCATTAAATTCCTTTTCTTTAACAACATTGATAATGAAAGAATAAAGCTTTACAGCCAAACAGAGTGATGTTGCACCAACATTTATCCTTGCCATGATTTATTTCTAGGTCTTTTGTACAAGGATCATCAACCGGAGAGGATGCTAGATTTATCCTAAGACAAGCTTCAGCCTCACTCTTTTATTGTGATATCATGTATAAAGCTATCAAGTGCACAACTCCTGGAGCTAACATTAGCTTAATTAACATTGATCTTTAAGTTGTTACATTAGTTGATGTTAGAGATAAGAAAATCTGCCAGCAACAGCTGTCTTTGTGATTGTGTTATATTATAGTCTGTTGTTGCTTTGTGTGAAGTACAATGCAACTTGATGTTGTAAATAAATATAGATAATATAATTATTTTGTATGCTGATTCATTTCAGTAGACACACTATAAAGACATCACTTAATTTCCGGTGTTGCAATATGTTAGTTTCCTTACATTGTGTTTGCATATGCTGTGTGTGAGAAACTGGTCGACCTTTGAGCTCACTGTGATAATTTACCTGAGTGACATTGTATGATGTTTTATCATCATGACAGCATATGTAGGTGTGAAACTTATTTAATAACAAAGGTGAAGCATGCGCAGTGTTGTAACAGAAATGCCATACACTAGGCCAGCAACTTTTAATTCTTTATGTTGAAACGGTCAGTTGTGTTGATTTTAGGCTCAAGTGTGTTGTGTTAAACAAATATTCTGTCCCTCACTCAATGGTTCCTTCAGATTTGGCCTAGTGATTCTTCCCTTGTTTCATTATATTAGTCAGCTGCACCTTTTTATTTACACACACAGTCCTGTGCAAACACCACACCTCTGATTTTCAAAATGATTTATTGTGAGTATGTTAAAGTTGGTCAATGATAGCTTTAGTTGCAAACTTTTTGTGAAAAACTAAGATGTTTACGTCCAAGCATTTAATCCAGTGTTAACTGGTTTTATTTTATAGTCTGTGTGTGGGTGTTAAAAATGTGTTTTGAGACTTTCGCTCTGGCCAAAAATAAAACACTAGGTTTTACTATTCATGTTTAAACTTGCTCCAGCGTTCAGTCATTGTTCCTGAAAACAAAGAAACAGTCAAACTGCACCACACTTTCCAAGTCACAAATTTCCCACACAGACACACATCTTGGAAGGGCTGGAAATATTTCCGTGAAAACCTGTTGTTCTATTATTAGAAATGGCTAGACAAACAATATCAAGCCAAACTGTAGATTGAGATCTTGAACCCGCAGGATGACCTCCTCTTATAAAGGAAATACCCTTTCAAGTGTAGAACTGCATTGCATTAACTCTTCAGACCTACAAGCTGTTGTGTGACGTTAGAGGGCTCCTTCTTCCATTCACTTTCACTTTTGGTTAAACAATGTTTAAGCCTCAGGTTATGATGATGAAACTGCTGACTCTCACAGCAGACAGACAGAGAGAGAGAGTGAGAGAGGTCTGAAGAGTGAAAACAAAGGAAAGAAGCTTATTTGCCAAGTGGAAACTTTTTTTTATTAAAGTTTCATTCCAACGGGTGATCAGTGCCAAAGCTCACATGAGGTAGCTACACAGATCCCCTGGATCAATTATACAGTGCCACTTTCATATCACCTCATTATATCACATTCTAAGTTTTAGCTAATTTTGCAAACCATTCAAATCATCCATGGTATATATATCTTTCCAAATCCAAAGTCCTTTTAAACACATGATTACTGCGTACAGTATGCATAAAATATTTTATTTATGATATGGTAGAGATAAAAACCATCAATCCAACCAGTTTAAACAATAAAAACACAGAAAATGACAAATGTTTAAAGCTTGGACCAGATGGTATACCTGCCTAACTTACCATTATTACAACATGGGTTTTCATTAAAAAGTCATAGCTTCACTAATACAGTATATACAAATAACCTCACTTGCTTATTAACTATAGGCATAATTAAACACAGAAACATTTCTCTGACAGGTGACATATTGCAACATTACAGAGAGCACTGTGAGTGCAGATACAATCAAAACAGGTTAAAAAAAAACAACTTCAACTCCATTCACTGCCTCTCTAGTCTTTACCCTGAGCTGTCTGTGTGTCTGTGCGAATGCAGCATCACATCTGTTCGACATGTTTAACTCTCTGGGACCACCAGCTATACCCTATCATGATGAGAGACAATATCTGGTAACGTGTTAGTCATAGAAAGGAAAGCCCAGGGCATTGATGGTAAACATGTCGGTAAGACTGTCATTGTTGTGGTAAACTCCACATGCCTGGAAATCCAAGTGAGGTTAAACACAGCTTGAGCCATGTTTGGTAGACACACAGCACACAGAGAGTATGAGACTCAGATTGGAGCTTCACAGGAGAATAAATGCACCAACATCAAATACATTCATTTGGTACAACACAACTTGGTTACTACTACTATAAATAAAAAATAGAAGGCACCTTAGGAGTGCAAAGCCCCTTAACAAGCTGGGGCCTGTTACATTATTTAGGAAAGCATCCAGTTGAATCCTCACTCAACTTTCTCAAACCATAAAAAAGCACAAAGTCTCATGGTTTTAGATGTGTAAACCTCTTTAAGATCACAAAATCACTGCAATGAATGTTGCTTGTGAAACAGAATGGTGCCCCTGTAAATATGGTTCAGTACCTCCATCCATCCATCCATTGTCAACTGCTTATCCTGCATACAGTGTGGCTGGAGCCAATCCCAGCTTACATCGGGCGAAAGGCGGGGTACACCCTGGACAGGTCGCCAGTCCATCACCACACATAGACAAACAACCACTCACACTCACATCCACACCTAAGGACAATTTGGGAGACACCAATTAACCTAGCCTGCATGTCTTTGGATGGTGGGAGGAAGCCGGAGCACCCAGAGAGAACCCACGCGGACACGGGGAGAACATGCAAACTCCACACAGAAAGGCCAAGGCAACCGGGGTTTGAACCCATCACCTTCTTGCTGTGAGGCGACAGTGCTAACCACTGCACTACCTTTTTAAAGAGCATCACAATTGTGATCAAAGGTACTTGCAACTATTTTGATAATAGTACAATCATTTTGTCAAGCAAAAACACCAAAAGTGCGATGGGTCCAGGTTTTTAAATGTGATGATATGCTGTTTCCCCCATTCTCACGTTATAGTCAACTGAATATCTTTTGTTTTGACGTCAATAACAACTTGAATATGTCACCTTGGGCCAGAGGGAAAGATGATGAACATTTTTCACTATCATTTGATGTTTTTCAAACTAAGTGACTGATTTGAATTAACTGAGAAAATAATTGTCTGATTAATAAATATCAAAAATAAATGTCAGTTGGTTAAGAAACGGTATCCAGATTTTGCGCACAAAAAATGGGACGCTTATTAAAGGTTAGTTCTTTGTTTTCTTGGTTACTTTATTTAGCTGTTTCTCATCTACAAACTGAGAATCGCCACCACCAGAGTCATACGATTTGTTCAGGACGCGTGCACAGTTTGTTGAGATTTCTTGCGGACAGTCAACCTAACAGAAGCAACCTAACAGACCCTCGGTCGAGGTAACAAACAAAATAGACTGCCACCACAAGTCATTCCATCAGTGTGAGTCCTGCTTAGTGTGTCTGCTCTCACAGCGGCAGATGAACATGAGTGCTGAGCTCCCTTCCTCATTCCAGTCAGCTCTGGTTTTCATGTCTTTTTCTTCAGAGAGCATTAATTGGCCCTAATCAGTAGTCACACACTCTCAGCAGATAGCTCAGGCCCACAGTCGCCTTCTTAACCTTTAAATTATCTGAGGTGTTAAAGTGAAGACGGGCAAAGTTCTTCCTTGTGAGGTAGACGGTACTGTGCAGCCCTTTGCAGACCTCATCTGAAGAATCTGTGTCGAAAGAGCTGACAGGAGTATTGGTCCCTTCCACCTCCAGCTGCAGCATCCCTTTGGCCTTGTTGTCCCTTTGTCCATTTGTCCCTTGTTCTAGGCTCTTGTAACACACTTCCATGTACAAAATGTAGGGTCCTTCGCACTTGGTGATGATCGTGTCGTTGCCGCGCAGGCTCATCTGGTCGCTGCTCCGCACTTTAGTAAAATTCAGCGTTGCATTGCTGTTTGGGATGTCTGGAGGGAAGGGTGTGAGACACAGAAGGAAAAGTCAAAAAAAGTCGAAAACACATTTGTTTAGCTTGTAGTGAAATGAGTGCACAGTATAAAAACATAAAAGATCAGATCAGAAGATAAAGGTCGTTTTTTTCCAGTTACTCACCTGAAATGGGCTCAAATTGTATGTGTACATTATTTTCAGAAGGCAGTTTCTGTAAAGACAAGACACAAACTAACATTAGAGAATGGTTAACTTTTTTTATTTACTTTCCAGCTTTCCTCATGTTAGTTGAACTTCACTGCCATTAAAACTTTGACATTATGCAAGTGTTTTTTTTTAAAGGTCACAGCTCTGCTCTGTGCTGCCTTGATGTTTGACTCTGGGAAGCACAAGACTTGTTTGTTTGATACAGTGGTTAGGTGAAACGGTGTGAAAACAGACAGGCTGTGAGAAACTAGGGAAAGTCTCACAACGGGATGATTAATAACTGTAGTGAGAGTAGCATCATTGTGATAAACAACAGAGCCTATATGTAGAACAAATTTTAGTCATTAGAATTATCACAGTAACCATACATAGATGTCTGTGCAGTCATCCAGGTCATAGGATATCTGGATATTTTGTTTCTGACTTAAAAATAGAGTTGTTTCTGTAGCTCTGCTCTGTCAGACTGAAGACAGTTTTAATGGATGTAAATACCACGTTAGATTTAATATTAAGATTGATAAAGCACAAGTAAAAGTATCTCTGTTGAGGATGGTTAGTTAGCTCCATACAGTGAAAGGTCCAATGTGGCGTCCAGTCAGTAACTGTTTTATATGAACCCACTATAATGCCAGTCCAGTTTTGTACACTAACAACCAGATTGTATAAGAACGCTTTCTCACAGCAAAGAGGGTCAGTGAGAAGTTAAAGTGTAATATCTTCCCAATGTGTCACATCAACACAGCTGAATGCTACTTTGCAAGCTTTATAATAACAAACTTTCCCTCAGTGAAAGCAGAGTAGCCGCTCCCGATACAGGTACAAGAAGACCCCACTTATTACAGTAACAACATATAATAATTTTTCAGCCCGTCTACAGCAAAGTAAGGGGGTGTTTCAATTTGAAAATTGACATCGGCACAGTTTGCGTATGCAGTATGCATATGAATGACCAAGACATTTCCTCACACAATGTGTGTATGAATTAAAGCTGCAGTGGGGGGAAGTTTCCGTAACTATGTACAAAAAAAGCCATACAGTATCTGACAAATTCTGTCTATAAATGTATCCTCTTAGATAATTACATCCAATAAAGCAGTGGTTTCAGGACACTCACTAGGCTAAGCTAGAAATTTCAATTATTTAGTGCACAAGCAGAGGCAGTAGTCTGGATGTATTTGGTGAGTAATCAGATTTTGAGGTAAACTTAAACACAAATGTTGTGTAATTGAAATAAACCAACACTGACCCAGCAGCAGCAGTGTGTTTGACTGTAGTTTGTCAACTGTATCAGTCAGCAGACATTTATAAATTAGTAGTTTTAAAAGCCTATTTTTTCAAACATCCAGAGTATCAGAGTTCATCATGATAAGTCAAGAGTCTACAATCTGCACATCACTACCCATCAGCTACTCTCACTCAAAGCGTACTCACCCGCCCATGAACGTCAAAGTAAACGTAAAGCGTGACAACCAGGCATGCAGCCACCATCACGTTCTGCACGGCAACGACCATCGCGAGCTTCCTCGCGCGCTTGCCCGGTTGTATCACGCAGCCTCTGTCAGCATCCATCCTCCTCCGGTCCATCAGTGCTCTGAGCACCCTGCGGGATCTCAGCGAGACTTTAAAGGCGAGTGGGCAAGGTGAGAGGAGGGGAGTGACTGGAAAGAAGACGCTCGTGATCTACTCTTCATTTTGTCTGTGTGTGGGTGGGGGGGTTGCAGCGCGCCCGTGCGACACACACACACGGCTATACGCGCGCGCGCGCGCACACACACACACACAAACACAGCGTGTGGGATAAGCAGGAGTGAAACCAGCGCACCGGGAGCTGATTGGTTGACACGATGCTCTGCTGCGCGACTCACTGCGATGCTGGTACTGTGTGGTGCATAGTGGCTTAAAACCTCCCACATCACGCTTCAATCACGGCTGTGTTCCCATAATTTTCATATGGGGGTGCAGTGTGATATGTGAACCCGCTGATGCTGGGCCACAACTTGTTTCTAGGAAACCAAAGACAAAGCATATCAGGCTATATTATATGATATTCGTCCACTGTAGTCGTACTGTAAGATTCAGTTAAATAATGAATCAGCCTCGTTATTTGATTCAACAAGACAGTCAAGTTCTGAGTGTCTGCCTTCACAGCAGCCCACTGTTTTACTTTCACCACCTTAGAATTAAGTTTTATGTTACGTTGTTGATTAATTAATTTTAAACGTTCTTGTCTTGATAGCCCTAAGAACTGCATAGGCAACATTAGTAGGCAAAAAAACAACAAACCTCACACACAGGGCAAGATCCTCTGTGGTGTTAAATGATAAAGAGAAACTTAACAGCATCTCACTAAATTGTGCATCAGCTTAGTGCCATAATATGTGCCTGGGGGCAAAATGTGAAATTTAACATGTCCAGACATGTTAAAAATCACGTTAGGTCTGTGGGAAAGCTGTAGTTTTTGAACATTTTTGTGGTGTAATGTGTGAAGCACATGTAAATTCCTAAGTGAAATCTATGTGATTACATGTGGAGCACACGGAAATTCACGGGTTTTTTTTTAAACAGCTGAATATTGAGAACAAAAGGGTAAGCTTGCATAATACAGTAGAGCACAATACTGCCAGTTACAGCGATCATTTAACAACTCCAAAGATAGCATGAAAATTAAGTTATACATGTTATGTAAGATTCCAAATAGGCATCTTGTGATGGGGTCCATTAACAGAGCTCTCCATGCCTTCACAACTTCTTCCAGTTTTTCTTCCACTCACATATGTTCTCAGTTCACACCGCCCACCCCCTTGTAGGCCAAATTATAGTTTATTACATGCAAATTTATGTTAAGGAATAGGTCGACATTTTGGGAAATGTTCTTATTCACTTAAGAAGAGCGATACCACTCATGTCTGTTCACTCAATATGAAGCTACAGCCAGCATCTTAGCATAATGCAAGAGGAAACAGCTTGCCTGGCACAGTCCGAAATAAAGACAATATCCCTACCAGCACCTTTAATGCTCACAAATTGACAGGTTTCATCTATGTTGTAATGTAAAACCCAGGCGCAGTGACTTCTTTGTTTAAACAAACAATATATTTTCATTTTTAGTGAGTTTTAGAGCTGCTGCCAACAGAAAACGGTAGCAACAAAGAGAACTGAATCAATCTTTTCATATGTTGTTGCCTTTGGATCTGTTAGTATGTCGTGTTGTCTATATATGTACACACTAATTGGTGAAGGAAAAAAAACATTTTTTTTAAAAACAAACTTTTCATCCAATACAATCTGCAAGAAAGTGTATACTTTCAAGAACAAGCACCACAGAGCACAATATCAACTAAAATATTAAAGTGTTGCCTTGAGTCAGTGAATTGCTTGTGTTTAATCTGTGTAGTTACCCTTTAAAATCCAAGCGCTGCATGACACTGTTATCACAGTGAGTCAAGGTGTGGCAGCTTTATCTTATTAGTCTCACTGGCTCACTTTTGGTACTCTTATTTTAAGTCATCATGCCATACTTCATTTTTACCCCCTCTACACACACACACACACACACACACACACACAGATATTGATACTCCCATAATAGGTGTTGGGACATCTGCAGGGACCATCACATTCAGTGGTGAGTTTACAGTAACTACAGTAGGTTAGTGGTATTTTGTCCATTCCTCATGGTATCTATAATGCACACAAATTATCCTAGAGGGACATCTAGTGTCTGTGGTACATAGTAATAACTCACAAAAGATAAAACATTATTTTAGGATCAAAGAGAGGGGGAAAAGTCACATGAAAGAATGATAAATGTTGTATGGTATGATGGCAGCTACAGAGAAAAACAGACACAATATGAAGATATCAGGAAACTCTGTGTTGTCCCTGTGTAGAAACACGTTCAGCATTGGCTCTGACATGCCCCGACATGACATATATTGTGGTTTTCAGCAAAGTTTCAATGTTTTGGCAAGTGTCCAAAGTAAAAACACCTGCTTAGCCTAAACGGAACAGGTGCCCCACATCATCTGGTTTGTTGCACACAGAGGGACTGGATGTGACAGTAAGATGAGCAGGCAGCTGAGAATGAACATCTGCAGGTGGGGGAAACGGGGGGATCTGCCACATGGTTTCACAATTAAGTTTCCCCGCTGTGGGAGCAGCACAAACAACAAAACTCACTTGAATAAGATACTAAGAGTATACACTGTAGCCACGATACCACCACTGCCAGGGTCAACAAACAAGATGAAGTAAATGTCAAATGATAAGGATAAGCTCCTGTGGTGAAAGATGATCTGTAACAGAAGCACACGCTCAAATGGGGAAATCCATCGGCAGAAGTACTGTAACAACACTTAGATCTGTTCACAGGTCAGAAAGATTCATTCAAGTAACACTGAGTTGTCAGAGGGATGAGGAGTGTTTTTTGTGTGTGTTTTTTGGACAACTGGGTACTTTGATTTCAGCTGACAGACATCAAGAGCAAAAGGGTTAGGAAAGTTTGAGTTTGTGGAAGACAAGTGCTATCTGGTTAATCATCAGCAGCCCACACACATCCTTTTACAAACGCATGCGCGAACATGACGTTAAAGACTTGACAAAGGCACAACAGATGATTAACGTTTGCCTGAATTTACAATTTGCCCACAGTGAAAGAATGAAAAACAAGATATCGTTCAGAAATGTTGTGTCTGTTATCAGTACAGTTCCAGACAGCTGTCTTTACAACAGCTGATGCGTTCACAGGTGTGCTAACCACAACTGAAAACGCATCCCCACCTCAATCAACAAAGTGTATTTGAATCTCTAGATGGCATGAAAACATGAAAACAAACCTCTAATCAAAGCTGAGGCTAGGAATCAGACAGTGAGATAGACCCCTGCAGAGGTCTGTCTCACTGCACAATTAGTTCGAAACAATCTCAGCTAATGGCGTGAAGTCAAATCGCAGAGGCATGAGAATGGCCGTTTGTAATCACACCTCTGACTAATATGTGTCCAGCAAGAGTTACAGTCGGCTCAAATTTGAACTAAGATAATCGCCTGAGAAGCGACTCAAATTTGGAAAAAGTGAAAACAAAATTTTACAGAAAGCGAGACGATGAAAGATGACTTATTATAAACTAAATGTTAACTATACCCAGTGTGTTCCAGATATGACCAGTAACGCATCTCAGAACAAATATGACTAAAATAAAAAACATCTGAGCGACTAAAAGTAAGACTAAAGTCCCAACACGAACGACACACCACATCAAACCAAATCATTTTTTTTTTTAGTAGCACTGGCAGCACCAACACATATTTCAAAACAGACTTTGTTCTTTTTTAGTGGTAAACACACAAAGGAGAGATGACAGAGAAAACCACATTTAAATAGTTCATAGTTTAATGCTGAAGATGTATACACGCACCCGACGTTTGTGTACCCTCACTTCAAGTTTGACATGTCAGTAGCTTTTTTATTAACGGCACAATATGGCACTCCTTTATACACCCACACACGCCCCCTTAAGTTTATTTAATATTGTAATCCACAAATGTATATTCTTTCATCCCATAATTCTATGTCACTACTTCTTTAAATATATACACAATGATGTGGTAGGGCTGAGCTCCAAAGTTCAATGTCAGGTCGGGGAAGGGGGAGGACATTTTCAGTTCTAAAAGTGATTTAATTTCCTGTCAGTTCAACAGGAATCTACATTGCAGTTACTTGGACCGTAAGCTCCAAAGGCGTCGGTGGCTCATTTTCACCTCCTGCTCCCTTTGAGTGTCTCTCCGAGCTCCTTCCTCTGTAGTTGACTGGAAAGGGAAAACTGCACTGGGAGGGAGAATTTGGCACAAGGCAAAAGTGTCATCACAGCCAGTAGTAGTAGATGGAGGGGTCCTTACAGCAGATTCTGTCCTATAGTGTACAACAGTCCTGAGAAAACATTTATATAGCTGAAGGTGACAACACTTTGAATCCAGTGATTCCTTTCAGAGAATCACTCCAGTTATACTGGAGTGACCAACAAGAGAAGGGGCAGGGTACACAGTCTTTCATCCACCCTGTCAATCAATTTACTCACTCTGCATCTCTTTCTTTAACACCAGGGCTCATCCATTTGATCAATCACCTCCCTCCATGTCCCTCTCCTCTCTCCCAGGCTCGGGAGGTTGAGTCCAAGCTGTTCCTGTTTTCTCCTGTCCTGTGTTTCTAGGGATGTGGGAGGTTCATTCGATCCTCTATTAGAGTGTTGTCGGGCCCCTGTGCCTCCATACACTGCTTGACAGTTGCAATAACTCCAGACAGACGCCTGTCCAGGGCTGCAAGGTGTGGCTCGGCCAGGATTGGGTGGATAGGGTCGAATGCCAGAGCCTGACGCATAGCTGAACTCAGAGCTCCACTTCTCAGCAGGTTTAACCTGTTCCATGTGGACACACGAACCCTGACAGAGAAAGGAAAAGCGAGAAATCTTGCGGTAAAAAAAAATTTAAAAAAAAAAAAAAAATCAAAACCTTGATTTGACGGACTTTACTAATTTTGTGGGTACTTACATGCAGCACTGATAGAGTGGTGCTAGGATACTTCGCTCATCCAGAGCTGCGTTCCCAAAGCTGCACACAGGAAAAAAATAACTATTAAAGAAAGGCAACTGAAGCAAGAGGCCCGCCATCAAAATGCACACTCTACCAGCCATGGCATTGTACATAACTGCACACACACGCCAAAACACACACTCCAGTCAGCAAAGTCAATTAAGAAGACAAACATCCGGTAGAAGACACAAACAGAAGAGACAAACGCGTCAACTACCTTTCAAATGGATTTTGGGACAAGCTGACAGAGATCAAGTGGGACACAGACCCCATCATTATCACGTCATGCTCATGTCTGATCTGTTCTGATGATAAGCTGCCTCAGCGCGTCCTATTACTGACCGAGAAAGCGGAGTGCTGATTTATGTGATTGAGATAGCTGAGCTAGCTTTGTTTTTTTTGAAGTTTTGGCTGTACAAATGTATTATCTCCAGATGATGACAGTCAGAGATAGCAACTCTGTGTTTGCAGTGATCACTTCTCTGAAGAGGATTATGTAAAACCAGGTAAATAAGCCAGATGGACATAAAAGCACTGCTGTTCCCAACTATCAGGTAAGAACGCTGAATACCTACCAATAATTGAAATGACTTAGCACACAAACAGTAAAGACGTGTTTCGCCAGAAGTCTAGTGATTGAACAAATTGCCCTCAACTGTGACTATTTTTCAGCAGTTTTTATATTTAGCTTTTGTTTTGTTCTGTATTGTGTTTAAGGAGTTTAATTAGCCTCCAAAACCTACACACATAAAAAACAGGCACGTGCACGTGTTACGAGCACACGCAAACGAAACGTAAATGGTAAATGATACCAGTTTTACTTTCAAACAGATTGCTGAGATTTGAACAGTTGGCTTAGCTCCTTCATTTCAGTTATACATCTGACTGGATAAAGAATGATACCACCTCCATCTGGCTCAATATTGAGTCATCATTATCAAAATACCCATATCAAGATCGACTGTTTTTTGAAGGGTATAAGAGATAACTGTGCTAACCCTATAACAATTAATACCTTGAACACATAGCCATCAGTCTGTCGTTTAGAAGGGAGAACTAAACTAACTTCCAATTTTACTCCAATACTTATTAACTCAGAATTATGTATGGGATGTGTTATATTGGTTTTCAGGTGTGGTATAAGAAAGTAGTGGTTCAACTGGGAAACTTATTTGCCAATAATAGTTTGATGTGAATTGAGGAACTGTCTCAGAAATATCCATTACCTGAACAGGAATTTTATTACAAAGAGTACAACTCTTACTGAGAACCCTGAAATGCCTAAAATTGAGAAAGCGCTGTTTCAAGTCATCAGAGAAAGTATCTCTTAGTCTGTTATATGATGTTATGCAGAGGTTATTGCCTGCTAATGCACATAAGGTTTAAGGGGTATTGGAAAGCGAACTGTCACTTACAATTGATGATGGGACATGGGAAAGATTTTGAATCATGCTAAAAAGATAGCAATTTGTACCTGAATGAAGGTAATACAGTTTAAATTATTCACAGAATACATATATCTCCTAATCTCAGACGGCTCTTTAACACTTCCCTTACACAATGTGTCTCAAATGTAAAGTGGAGATGGGAACATTGACTCATTGCTTATGGACATGTGTCAAACTACAGAGATACTGGTCGGTGGTGCTAAGGGAAAATGGGAGGATTCTGGGTACCCAATTGGAAATGGACCCAGTGTCCCTGGTATTGGGTCTTTCAAATAGGCATATAACCATGGCAACTAACAAGAGACTGTATAATATGTTATAAATATGTTTGCTGCCAGAAAAAAAAAAATATTATTGCAGTGGATCTCTGATGCCAGCCCCTCTATTCAGGGCTGGCATAGAGTTATTTCAATTAATTCTGTTGGAGGATCTCACAGGTGTCCTCCACTCCAGTTTGGATCAGTTTCTTTGGGTTTGGGTGCTCTACCTTAGGTCTCTGGAGCCTGGCCTGGCAAATGCTGTTTGTGTGGTTGTCTGTGTTAAAAATTCAAAAATGCAAAAATAAAAACCACTAGGTGATTCAGCTGCCCCCTAGTGAAACATAATGAAGGTCCATGAATGAGAAAGGAGTTACAAGTCAGGGAGTTTTCCTGCAAATATTTCACAATAAAGGCCTTGTTAAGAAGTTAAAGATTTCTGTCCACCGAAATGCGGGATGGCTTTTAATTTGAAACGGACACAGGAAGTGTTGAGTTTGCATTAACAGCGTAATGCAGTAACTTTAACAGGGTAAATGGGAGGGGATTAAAACAGGGCTTCCTACTTACTAATGTTTCAACATGCCACATTTCTGATTCTACTGACAACTACAGATGGCTAGCTACCTTCACTAACATCGCTAACAGATGTGATAAGCATGAGTGACCTGACAGTTGTACAGGGACAGGGTTACAGGGTAGAAAAATATCCATTAAACCCAGTAAACAGTACACTCAGAGAGAACTGACTGTTGTTGCTGTCTGTCAATCTTACCATGAGAAATGGGTTGCTACAGGTGTCTGTCCATGGTCCACTGCTGTTTATTCTATACATAAATATTTATTCCTAATCAATACTTCAGTGTCCCTGGTCTAAGCCCTGACTTGTCTTCAGCCTTTCTATTTCAGTGTTTCCTCTAGGATGGAGATGTAGCAGCGGAGGTGAAGCAAAATGATTGTCTCAATATAAAACCTAACACATGTCTCAGCAACACTGCTCTTGTGTCCATGAGCATGCGATGCACATTAGAATAGCTTAAAACTTCAGTGTTTTTCCATAGTGATTTGGCTTGACAGTAGGGGTGGGAGAAATAATCGATTCTTAGATGCATCGCGATGCGGACGTGGAAGATTATTAATCGATGCACAAATGTCTAAAAATCGATTATTTAAATGTTAATTGATAACATAATGTTGACGGAACGCTAAAGGCGGAACTCGCGGAAACGCAGCGCCCCGGACCGTCTGTGGAGCGCACACAACAGAGAGACCAGTGGCCCCCTGTTTTTGTCACCGCTGTGGAATGAATAACCACCCCAAAGTGTCTCACAATCATTAATATAAATGCGCAAGTAATTATTTTAACTCGCACACTGCGAGCATGGTGACGCTCTGCAGCTGTGTGTGTGAGGCGAGCGGCAGAACGTGACGGTGATAGTTAGCGGTGAAATATATTAGCAGTAAGTTTCAGTCTGGTAGTAAACGTGCAGCGTAGGTCGCTGTGTGACCGTTAATAAAAGTCTGTAGTTTCCCCAACGGCTGGAAAAGTGAACTCCTCCCCACAGAAACGCTCCCTGTCTGGACACTTTCAAAGATCTACTAAAACACAGCTCTTTACCCAGACATTCAATCCTGAATGACTATTTGTTGTTCTGTTACTGTAACTATGTGTAAAGCGTCCTTGGGTCCCGTAAAAGTTGCTAAAAAAGATTTATTTATTAATGTAACATTAGCTAAATTAGTAATGAAGTAATATTAATTATCAGCTGTATGTCATTACTAACTAACCTACTAGTCAAGGGTTGAGAACATCAGGTACAAGCTGAGACTAAACTGGTGTGCAGCTCTGTCCTGTGCAAATACTGTACATGATGATAATTATATTTCAGTTTTCAGAAGTCTGACAACTGGTTGTTAATGAAATGGACCATGGAGCTGAGGTTAATAAAGTAAACTAGGGATGTACACTAGTCCTTTTAAGCTAATTAGCAATTTTCTTTTGGATTTTAATGTGCAAATTAAATGCTTAATAATTATCCAGGGATCCTGTATAGAAAAAATATGATGCATCAAGATGCATCGATAATCGTTTTATAATCGAATCGCAGCCCTCTGAATCGTAATAGAATTTACTATCTGCGAATCTGTCACCGGAGGCTCAGCAATGTCAGCACAGCTTCATGTATTGGATGATAATGAAACGGGTAGTGAGCTGGACTGACTATTATAAGATTGTGTCACACTTTCAACAACAGTCAGACCGCAGTAAGTAAATTTACTATAACTAGTGTTAGTGGATGGCTCTTCTTCCTCTGGGTTGTATATTATGTGGGTCACGTTAGTTACAGCGACTGAGAGGTGGAGAAGCTGTGCACCCATCAGTAAAAGGCAATAAATCTAAATTGAACATTACAAAGCAAACAGCGGCGGGTCCGAGCTAATGTAGCGTTAGCTAGCTGTTCGTGGCTGCATCATTACGGGATAGTAAACAAATCGCTGCACATTAGCTTTTAACCGTTACATCATGTCTTGCAGGCTTTGACAAATTGAGTTTATGTTGGAGTCTGTGTTGTGGTGGGAGCAGGTCTTTCTTAGTGTTAGACTCCATTTACATTTACTTTTATCCAAAGCGACTTACAATTGCTATACATGTCAGAGGTCGCACGCCTCTGGAGCGACTAGGGGTTAAGTGTCTTGCTCAGGGACACAGTGGGGATTGAACCCGGGTCTCTCACACCAAAGGCAGGCGTCTTAACCATTGCGCCATCCCACCCCACATGTCGACTGCATGTCGTAAGTTGCAGTGTCGTCGCTGCCGAGAGCAAAGTAGACACAGCGATGCTCGGGAGCGCGCATGCTGGTGTCAGTCACTTGATTTCGCAGAAAATCCGACCCGGAGCCTTCAAATAGGAAGAGGAATACCTGCCTTCAGGGTTAATGGCCAAACCTGGCAGGTGGATCGTTTAAATGTCAGATTACAACCCCTTCATACACAGGCAATAAAAAAAGGATTCATTTTTAAAAACTCCATACAGCCCCTTTAAAAATCTTGGATTCAACTGTAAAGCTACTGTGCTGTCAAATGTCTTGTCTGTCCTTAGACCACGGAAATATTCTGTATAGTCATGCTCAAATTGGAGTCTTACATTCCCCCTGATTATAAACATGTATTTTCTAATGTTTTTATTATGCTTGTTTATTGTGCAGTTGTTTCTGCGCTTGTTCTCAGGTCTCTCTTGAAAAAGACATCTCAATAAGAGTGTCTCATTAAATCCCTGACAACTGTGATTACTTCTTGAAAACAAAAAAAGAAGTTAACAAGTGTGATGATAAAGTTTCCACTGCTTGTTCTCCAAAACCAGCAGCAAATAGCATCAACGGCTCGTTGTCCTCACTTCATGGAAGCGGTTGTTCAACATGAGTCAGTTATAAAGTGGTTTCGGTGGCGATAAGTGAGTTCTTGAAAAAAATGGGCATGCATGAAAATGTCAAAACAAGCTGTAACTGAAAATGAAAATAAAAGTTAGACATCAAATATGAGAAGCTAAAGGGAGCTTATTGAAAATAATTCAGCTTTTCCCTTTCTTTATTAGAAAGGGCAGAGAAAATTGTCATATGAAGATTTATGATACTACTGTTAAATTAGGCCACAAAATAAACTGCATTCAATGTCACCATATACACTAGTGGAACAACACCAGACCACAGAGTCCTGATGTCCAAACCAACAATAAATTCCATTTCTACAGCAGCATTTTCCAGCCTCACGATACAACTATCAGTTATAAATATACAACTACCTTGGCTCTGTACAGCTTTACTGGAATTAACCACTAAAGGGGACAAGACTCCGACCACAGCAGCTGCAGCCCACATGTTAAAGCAAAGGAGAGAATACAGTGTTTATATACCGCATAACACACACACACTTGTTCATTCACAAAGTGTAATATAACCAGTCCACTCAGCCTCTCTGTCCCACTATAACCAGTCCACTCAGCCTCTCTGTCCCACTATAACCAGTCCACTCAGCCTCTCTGTCCCACTATAACTAGTCCACTCAGCCTCTCTGTCCCACTATAACCAGTCCACTCAGCCTCTCTGTCCCACTATAACTAGTCCACTCAGCCTCTCTGTCCCACTATAACCAGTCCACTCAGCCTCTCTGTCCCACTATAACTAGTCCACTCAGCCTCTCTGTCCCACTATAACTAGTCCACTCAGCCTCTCTGTCCCACTATAACTAGTTCACTCAGCCTCTCTGTCCCACTATAACTAGTCCACTCAGCCTCTCTGTCCCACTATAACCAGTCGGCACAAGCCTACTCAGCAGGTGGTGCGTTATTTCAGTGATTATTTCACTGATGAAAAAGTTACGTTTAATAAGAACTTTACAATGAATTTTACAAGGGACATTTGGATTTGCCCTCATCATTTAAAAACCTTGTTTTTGTTTCTTTTTGATCATTTATTATTGTAACTCTGTTAACAATGTTAATAATAATAATATAATATAATGTACAGAGTTTAAAGCCCATTGAGGCAAACTTGTGATTAGTGATATTGGGTTATACTAATGAAAAAAAAGGGAAATGATGATCTGTTATCTTAAAAAGTTAAAAAATAAAAGGACAAAAGAATTCATCTTTATTGTTAAAATCCCCCACATCACTACCCACCTCTTAGCGTTGTCAAGGAGGATAAGCATGCTGGCGCCACCATCATCCTGGAAACTCTCATAGTGATGACGATCAGCGTTCCCAATGAGATAATCAAATATGGCTGTGTCGATGACGTCCAGCAGCCTTGGTCCTGCATCGTATGGAGGCATTTTCTTCACCGCTTCGCAGTAACTCTCATCGTACTCCCACCTAGACAATACACACATCAACTGAAATCAGATCCAGATCTAGCATGTTTTCACATAAATACTGAAATACTGAAAATGTATTTCGAGCCGGTAAAAATGTAGCCCGACTTATTTAAAATTCTTATAAAATATGACACTTATGTGGAACTTATGTGTTGCATTTCAGTGTTTTTTTTGCTTTGCTCGTGTGTGTGAGAAAGATGAATTCCTTCCAGGTGTATTCCCTTCATACACAATACTTCTGTGAAATACGCTATTATTACTGCATCCTCCCTGCCCTCGGCAGAGACGGCCGAGACACAGACCCTCTTAATCTAAAGCCAAGCATGTTTGTCAGCAAACTCTATGTAATAGTGTGACTCTATCACACTATTTACTATTGTTTCAACAACGTGGTATGGTAGAAACAGGAACCTCAATAATATGACACATACTATTGTTGAGTAAACCTAATTTAGCTTGCTTGCTCAACGGTCTGTGTGTGAGAGGGAGAAAGAGCAAGTTCCTGGATCCTATCTTGCATGGGAAGAGAGAGAGACAGAGTTCTCGGATTCTATCTTGCATAGTTTTGCAATTTCACACAATTTTAAACTCTTGCACTTTCAATTACACTTGAACTTCTGCTTTAGTAAAATCTGATGACGTTCCATGCGCTCAGTGGGGAACATTACTGCTCCCCCTCAGCATTACTGCTGAGCAGAGCTGGTCGACGCATGTATTCAGCTTTAACTCAGTAGGTGCACTGTCTTTAGTAAAAGGAAGCTGAATCAGATCTTAAGTGACATTCTGTCCATCAGCTCTTGCTCAAAATTTAATGACCAGTGAGTCAGTGCGAATTGCCATTATCAAGGCAAATTCTATCTGATGACGTCAATACGATGTACGATCCTGCTGTATATAGAATTCGTAGCAGAATATCCACCTTAAGCCATCATTCACAATTTAGTCTTGGTAACAATGTATAATGGCAGCAGACAAATTAGACCATTTCATCCGTAATTTAATTCAAAAAGTGAAACTTTCATATATTCTACATTCATTACACATAAGTGAAATATATATTCATGATTACTCTAGTATCTCAAAATGTATCAGAATTTTAGAATAAAGAATTTATAATACCGAAATGTCTCTAAAACCTGGAAATAGTTTCCCAAGCCTTTAATCTCTCAGTCTGGTTCTGGTGCTTACAATGAACTTTCCCATGATATTCCAATTTTTTGAGATGTACCTGTGTATCTTGTGTAGTGTCAGAGCGACATTGTAGTATTCATGTTAGCTTAGCCAAAATGTTTGTAAGCATGCCTAAGACATAATGCAATTCACTACTAGTAAATGCAATTGGTAACATTTTATTTTATGGGTGTATCATTTTTTAATCATTTCCATTAAGTTTCCTGGAAAGAACAATATAATGTAGTACTTATTAAGGGGGAAACAAGGATGTACTTGAAAAAAAAATCTCCAGTTACTAAACTAAATACTTATTTGCTGTTCATTTATTATCGGAAACCTTATTCTTCATACTCAGGATACTTATTTGCTATTCATTTATTATCTGAAACCTTATTCTTCATACTCAGGGCTCTATGCTAACCTTTTTCCCAAGATGCACATGGGCTCCTATATGAAAAACTTTAGGAGTACACAAAGACATATAGGAACACAGTGAAAAATGTTCAAGTAACATCAAGTTTATTAACAGAAAATGTATTAAATACACTGAACAAAATTACTAATGCCTTTGTCTTAGCCCACATTCATCATGAGCTGAACTCAAAGATCTAAGACTTCTTTTATGCACACAAAAGGCCTATTTCTCTCAAATATTGGTCAGAACACAAATCTGTCAAAATCTGTGGTTGTGAGCACTTCTCCATTGCTGAGATAACCCATCCACCCCACAGGTGTGGCATATCAAGATGCCGATCAGACAGCATGGCTATAGAGGGTATGCGCATGATGTCACAGAAAGACGAGCAGCAGTGTTAGCTTGAATCAGCTAAAACACAAACAACACATCTAAAATGGGAAAGAGCTTGACCACTGGTTCTTTGGTAAGCAGTTAGGATCACTGTCAAGTCCGACTGCCTTTAATTTGAGCAAATAATCATTTGTTTTACTCCCAGTTTGCTAAACGTAGCCATGGTAACAGAGGTTTTGCCACTTCGCCCAGTGTGTACAGGAAGGGGAAGTGACATCAACGCATACCCTCTATTGTACAGGTGTGCCTTAAGGCCCATTTATACTCCGTCTAGGGTCTATGTGCGTACCTACGCCATAGGCTACGCACGTAGCCATGCATTTATACTTGTGCGTAGGTGTGTCCGTCATTCTGTGATTACAGTCGGGAGTAGTGCTGCAAGTCCTCTGCATCAGGGGCGTAGGAGCAAATTTGAACCTAGGGGGGGACGCTGAAAGGCTAGGGGGGTTTGGGGGCATGGCCCCGCAATTTTTTTTTTTTCACATAAAGCACTTAAATGCTCATTTCTATTGACTTTTGAAAACAGAATGTACTTATTAATGTGGCTGAAAGAGGGTCTTTGTAGTGACAGAAGATGGAGAAAAACTCGAAGGGAGAGAGGGTCAGAGAGACGGAGTATAAAATGACTAGAACAAAACCGACTACATACCATAAAAAACAGGGAACAGCTGCTAGTTAATGCAGCAGCCACAGTACAAATGTATTTAGTTATCTTGATGTTACACTTGTGAGCTGTCTGTGATATTTCCTGTCTCACTTGGCCCTGACTCTCTCTGCAACAAATGTTTGTGAACACAGAACTGTCATGCTATTGGTCTAACAAAATATTTTACTATGTGAGTTTTAGTATATACAGTATGTCTAGTTGCTATCCATCCAACTTATAAGCTAGGCCTCCTCAGTTTGTTCTACTCCTCTGACCTCTTAATTTTAAAATCCTGCACGATGCTCGTCCCTGTGTGACAACTGACTACTTTTCAATTGTTTAAGGAAACGTAGCAGACACACATGTTTTTAAAAAGTGGCCCAGAAGTTTGTCCCTGGTCTGCCCACTCTCCAGTCAAAGCATTTGTCAGGGCCCATCCTCATCAGGTTATAAACAGCTGCCACGTGGTTATTTCTAGGGAATGCAATTTGCTTTGCTGGTTGATTATCCTTAGCTGTTATACAATTATTTTCCTTTTTAAATCTCCATGAAGGTGTTGATAAGATCACTTTAAAATATCAGCTTGCTGCCCAGCCACTATTGTATTTTTTATTATGGACACGTAGCCAACCAAACCACTTGCTTTGCGGCAGCACAGGCAGCAAATACAATCTGATTATTTCTAAAGCATAAAGTGTAAATAGTCTGTACAACACAGATAATTATTGTGGCAGAAACACGGAGCAGCTCGTTGTTGAAGCAGGTAAACCTACATACAGAGGAATCTGTGCGTCATGCGTAAACCCAACAGGACTGTTTTATCCACCACATTTCTTCTCTCTCTCCCAAAAATAATTGTTTCCTGAATAATAATTGTTTCCTGAATTGGTGAAAACCAAGATTAGTTTAACTGTCGACATTCTGTTTATGGACTCACCGTCAGACATCGCTATAAAACACATAACAGATGTGAAAAAACAGGGTCATATCCATCAAAAGTAAGCGATGCTCATTTCAACAACAGGATACTGTTAATATATCAGAATCAATCTAGTGATCATCCAGTGTTTCCCACAGAATGACAGTGTAACTGTGGCGGGGGGTGTGCGTGCATCGATGTTGACTGCCAGCTGCCAGATATATACAGCATGCTAGCCTCGAAATTCCAGCTGCATTCCATTTAACTTAGCTATCCTTATTAGCTCGGCTCCTTGCATGCTGGTTAATAACTTTTTAAGCTGGGTCTCCGACACTGACAGCGTTGTGTTGGACGGATTTGTGCAGCGGAGTTCCATGAGGGAGAGAGAGATACGGTGAGAGAGAGAGACGAGCGAGAGGAAGTGCTGCACTTGGGCGCTCTGCAATCAAATATGATTTTAAATAGGCTTAGTAAAAAAAAAACGCAAATCAATCGGTGGCGGTCAGCCTTGATATTGTGGCCACCACAAATAAATGAACGTATGGGAAACACTGGATCATCTGACTTAGATGTTACAGTGTGAAGTCTACGTTTGCTCTGCAGAGACTAAAGATGCTTTTAATGCGCCGTTAATGGATAGTGAAAGTTTTTATTTGCCGGTGTAACACCAAAATCTGTGACCTATCAAATTCTGTGACTACACCCAAACGACGAAGTTTTCCTAACCATAACCAAGTACTTTTGGTGCCTAAAGCCCACCAAGTACTTTTGGTACCTAAACTCAACCAAGCTACAACTGCTTCACGTCATCAACAAAGCCTCTGGCGCTTAACTTCCCATTTGGGTCACAGAATCTGACAGGTCACACATTTTGGTGTCACACTTGCTTGTTAAAGAGCGACGCAGGCAGCTTTCCAACACGGCCAGCAGTGCCATGAGTGCGCTCACTTTCAGTTGTATTATTAGAACAATAAAGCCTTAAACTAAAAAAGCATTTAACTGATTTTCTAAATGTTTGCATCTGCCCAGCTCTGTGACTCTAACGAGCGCCCGTCACCAGGTGTTCTTCTGCGTAACTGCGAGCACACAGACTGGATCATTTCGGTTAATGAAGCAAAATGCAGATTACAAACTGGTTAAGTTATAAAAGGAAAATGAATGGAAAATGTAGCGAAATTAAACGTACATTACTGGCCTAAATAATATACTGGAGTAAAGAGTATAAAGGTAGAGTTTTTTTTGTAGGCTGTATTAATTCATTCAAATTTGCATTATTTGCATTATTTCTAACAAGTTCCAACGTTTCAACCATTTATTTAGTCTATTTCTGATGCGGAGTGTGTGATTGATTGATTGACTAGTCATTCAAACCGCTATGAGCAAACTCCGAAATCGCCGGGAAAAAAAGTCAGGGGGACAAAACATAGCATTTTGAAATGTGGGGGCGACATGTCCCCCCCATGTATAATGGCTCCTACACGTATGCTCTGCATTGACTTTTGCCGGCCGAGCAGGCTAACTTCGGGTTTAGCCCTCTGCTAACATAAATGGGGGTAAAATTGTAAATGTGCGGCTGGTGTAGCCTTTTCAAATGTTACCAAGAGAATGGATCACATTCTGATAGCGAACCTAGTCATTTTGCTCAGATTGCGATGGTCAAATATATTGATCCACCGTGTTACAGCCGTTGTTACAGCTGTTTTGGCCTAGTAAAAGTTACTTCAAAGCGCTGGGTACTTACGGTCAGCTCGAAGGCATTGCGAGGCTACCCAGCCGACCAATCACAGAGCTTACTGTCTGCGTCGGCTTGACATGCAGTTACATTTTTATGGCAAGCCATTAGTGCCAAAAAACGTCACTCTTGTAGCACGTTTTGCTAACAAAACGGTGTTTTGTTTATGAAAATGCTGCGAAAAATGGCGTTTTATTTTGACACGACGTAAAAAGCAGCGTTTTGTTTAAAAAACGCTGTTTTAAACGCCATTTTGTTAACTTGATTACTTACATTCTTTATGTTTGTATGTTTTATTTTAGGAGAGACTTTAATCTGACAGTGACGATAAATAAAATGCAGATTAATAATTTATGTCAAATTTGATCTAAAATCATCAATTAATACATGTTATAAGCTATAACCTGGAGTAGCTCAAATTTTAGTAAATGTAGTCAATTTATTTGATCAGTCTGGGACTTTTGTGTTGAGTTTTTCATGCTTGTCTGTGGTTACTTCCTGCCTCTGGGTGGCTGGGATCACAGCAAATCAGTGCTGAATTAGTGTGGTCTATTCTTCTTCTGCACTGATTGGGTGATAACCGTTCAAATTTAGTGGCTGTAAAATCCATAGGATGGAGCTCATTACCATTTTAGAAAAAGCAGTTTTTTACGCCGCATGTTTAGTTAACAAAATGGTGTTTAAAACGCCATTTTGTTAGCAAAACGTGCTACGTTTTTTGGCACTAATGGCTTGCCATACCTTTTTCAGGAGGTGCACATCAGGCAACGGCGCAGCCTCTGCGTAGCCCTGTAGCCTACACCATCGATTTGACGCAGAAGTCGATTTGACGCTTTAGGCTGGCCACAATAAAAGGCTACTCGAAAATGTGCAGTTCCATCACACAGCACAATACCACAGATGTCGCCAAGTTTTGTACGTGCAATCATAGTTTTCATGTGACATCATAGTTTTCATGTGGCGTCTCTACGGGGGAGACTCTGTGTAAGCCGCTATGTTGGTCCAGGTGACCGCGCATGTCACATGACTGAAAACTATGAATTGGCATGGTGACTGCAGGAATGTCCACCAGAGCTGTTGCCTCTGAACTGAATATTAATTTCTCTACCATAAGCCGTCACCAAAGGCATTTCAGAGAATTTGGCAGTACATCTATCTAGGGCTGAATGATTAACTGCATTTGCGATATTCTCGTAATATGATAAAACGTGATTTTTAATTCTACAGAGGAAGCATCAACTTTGCACGTTATGCTGTACCTTGACTTCTTTTTGTATAATGGCCTTAAGCTTGACAGAGGCTGATACTACAGAAACTTTAGTGTTACACAGGGAATGAAAGGAGCACCCGCCACCAAGGGGTAACTTGGTGTTGGTGGCCGCTTTGACGGAAAAATGAACAACAGAAAGTCGCATGTGGTAAGTTAAGCGTACTGTGGCGATCGTGCCAGCATCACACACAGACCCACCAATCAGCTCAGGAATTAACTGTGAAACGGCGTTTTAAATCAAACTCACCAAGTTGAAAGAGGCCTCATCGGTCCTGAGTTACAGCCTGGTTACAGCCAGTGCGCTGCTTACTAGCATCGGAGGCTGTGGGGTTGGGGGACTCTGGTGTTGTCAGAGAATTACTAAGCTTGTCTATTAAACACGATAGGTGTCACTTTTGAAGTGAACCTCAAACTGACTATTACTGGAATATAGAAAAGGAGGCTTCCGATGAGAGATGAACTCTTGCAGAGATTTGAACTGCGATAAGGACTCATTTATTGGTGGTTGACCTGATGAGTTTTACATTGAGCTCTTACTTTATAACACACTGTGGTGAATTGAGTTTTTCCTGTGGTCTGAAGGCAGGCCGACCTGATGATATATCATATTATTTAATGCTATGACTTGACTCTCAAATTATCTTTCTCATATTATTATAATTTGATACTTCTTCATAATATTAATAAAAATTCATGCATCACCTAATTTCATCATAACACAGACCTGGCCCACAAGAAAGAACAGTGTATGTTTAATCTATCTAATATTTTGTTGGTCATACTATACACTGATTTATTGCTTGTCTGTTTTGAATAATAAAGAAGGTAAAGCTTAATCGCATATTAAATTGCAATCGCAATATTGGATAAAAAAAAATTGCAATTAGATTATTTTCCAAAATCGTTCAGCCCAACATCTAAACGGCCTCACAACCGCAGACAACATGTAACCACACTAGCCCACATCCAGCATCTTTACCTCCAAAATCATCTGAGACCAGCCACCCAGACAGCTGCTGCAACAGTCGGTTTGCATAACCAAAGAATTTGTGCAGAAACTGTCAGGAACGTCTCAGGAAAGCTCATTTGCATGCTTGTCATCCTCATCAGGGTCTCGACCTGACTGCAACTTCGCACAGCCACACATTTTCAAGTGGCCTTTTATTGTGGTCAACAATAAACAGGTGCGATACCCATGCTGTCTGATCAGCATCTTGATATGACACACCAATGAGGTGGATGGATTTTCTCGGCAAAGGAGAAGTGCTCACTAACACAGATTTTGAAAGATTTGTGAACAATATTTGAGAGAAATAGGCCTTTTGTGTACATAGAGTTACTCTGTGTCCGAAATCCCATCTCATTCACTACTCCGTATCCCCTCTGTAGGGAGTTGTATGTAGAGCACTATATAGTGAGCTCACTCGCATTATTAAAACAACACTTTCGATTGTTATTTTGGCGCCGTTAATTACGTCATTGCCGTCGGATTGTCATTTTTTTTCTATCAGCGTGATGCATGATGGTATGTACACCTTGGTTAGTGACCATCGGTTGTACACTACTTTTCAAAATGCATTCTGGGATACACTGAGTGGACTATATAGGGTATAATAATCATCACTATACATTCGGACAGCACTACAAAATGGCGAGCTCACTATATAGTGGAGTAGTGGGTGATTTCGGACACAGCCTTAGTCTTAGATCTTTGAGTTCATGATGAATGGGGGCAAAAACAAAAGTGTATATACGCATATATATATATATATATATATATATACATGTATACATATATATATACATACACATATATATATATATATATATATATATATACATACATATATATATATATATATATATATATATATACATATACATATATACATATACATATATATATATATATATATATATATATACACACATATATATATATATACATATATATATATATATATACATATATATATATATATATATATATATATATATATATATATATATATATATATATATATATATATATATATATATATATATATATATTTGTACTGTATTTATGCTCCTTCTCCTTGCGTGGAATTATATGGGTGAGCTGCTCAGGTATATTAATGGCTGTCCAAGTACATTTGGGGACCAAATTTTGCATTTTGAACTCGGGTAGAGGTGTTATGTTAAGTTACAAGATGCTGACAAACTGTATATTTTACAAACAGAACTAAAAGGAAAGCAGAATAAATTAGTGAGATAACACTATAATAAGGTGGAGAATGAAGTAGCATTAAAATGGTGAAATAAGAAATAAGCTACTAGAAATATATCCCACTAACATCAAGGAATGTGGGATTACTGTTTACTTCACAATATTTCCAACAGTAACTTTAGTAAATTAGATGTAAAACAGAACAAGGGCAACATATTGCTCTCAGGAGAAGGCGGCTAGAAGGAGCATATATTGGCACATTGGCATCCTGGCTCTGGGTAAATGTGTACACTGCAGAAGCTCTATTCACAACCTGGAGGAGGAACTAGTATAAATTAGTGAATTAGTATATTGTAACATTAAATAAAAAGTATAATGTCATCTTTATAATTTAATATAATAGTATACATTTGCTTATACTAGTATAGCATTAATTCCAGTTACATGTTTGTGGCCTACATTGTGGTTAGCCTCTAACTTGTTATTGCTGTGATTGGTCGGTTCACATAAAGTGACAATGACGAGTGCAATGGCTTTAGATAAAGTTGAGGGGTGAAGACGGAAGCTTGTGGTCTTTACTCCCACACAGTCTTCTTAAATAATCTTTTCCAGTTTCCACATATATCTATTTTTAGGGGCATTTATTAGTGCAAAGCCTGTCACCTGAACATGCAAAAATTAGGTAAAAATCAGGTGACAGGCTGTGCAATGACCAAAAGACTTTCTAGATTACAACATTTTTTCTTTAATACAATTAACTGATGAATTTCCAAATTTAAAAATCACACACAAATAAAAGCAGAACAATTTGCATTGAAATGATGCATCAACAAACTCAAAGTTACACGTTGCCAGTAAATAACAATCCAGCCTGAGTGGAACAGAGTACTATCAGTTTACATTTTCATCTCATCTCATTCAAGCATCTAATCTGCCTGAAATACACAGCGGCGAAGCATCCTTGGCAGCCTGAGTTTGTTTTTGTTTTTTTATTAAACTGATCCAGTTTAATAAAAAACAGCTAATTGAATTTTAGCAACCTGAATAGTTTTTGGATTAATGAACACTTCCTTTCACCTCACTTCTGAATGTGTGAAAAGAGAAAAACAGTGTATGACCGCCGCTACAAAAATTTCCGACTATCATTAAACTATGCGCTACAAACGTTTTCACTCGCACACTGCGAGAACGGCAACACTCAATGCTCGGCTCGCTTCCTCTCATCCTTCTATACAAAACATCTTTTGTAGCGGCAGAAAGTGACGGTGAATGCGAGCAGAGGAAACTATTCTGCTAGTAAATGTACGGTGTCGATTACAGTGTGCTGACTTCTCAAGACCAAGAAAAGTCTGTTGTTTTTCCACCTGCTGGAAAAGTGAAGCCTGTGTGCGCTAACATCTCCCCTCCCCTTCAGACTGTACAGCTGTGCAGGAAAGCTTCTACAGCAGGCTGCGTCTTTTGGCTGCTATGTAACTTAACGTACTTGTCCAATGTTAAGATCATCAGTTACAAATTAAGAGTGAACTGGTGTAGCTTTCAGCTCTGTCCTGTACAGACTGATTCAAATATTTTTCAGTTTTCAGTCTGAAAAGTGGTTGTTAGGAAAAGAAAGGACGGTGGTGACTGGAGGAGCTGAGGTTAGTAAAGCAAATTAGTGATGTAAATTAGGCCTTTTAAGGCCTAGTTTACATCACTAATTTTCTCATGTTGCCTATTTTTTTATTATGTCAAAAGCTGTAAAATGAAGACAAAAGGCAAACATGAACAATCATATCTGTAATAATTCTGAGGTCATATTAACAGGGTTTTCCTGCCATTAGGGGGGTGATGCCCAAAACATGCTGTGCCATAAATGTAAAATCACTGTGGAGAACATCATAACCAACCAAATTACTTCCCCAAATCTAAAGGTTGTAGTTCCTCCCCAGTAGATTGATCTTTATTTTTATCTGCTCTAGAGTTTCCAACTATTAATAATGGCCCAATGTGATGTGAAATTACATATTTTTCATTGGAAAACGTAAACATTTTTGGGGGGAAGACCCCCTAACCCCACCCCACTCCACCGACCACCACAAAAACATTAATCTAAAGCTCACATTAAACTGAGAAAACACTGACATGGGATCAAATCCCATGAATTCAGATAAGAGTAAAACATTTCAATGCTATAATTCAGTGAAATTTCACATTCATAATTAGGTACTTGCTTGCTTATGATTTTGAAACTTCACTTCACTCTGCTGCTCACACACAGATACCACAACACCTTATGATGGACATCACTCAGGCATCAAATGATAAGATAGTATACGCTTCCCTCCCACCCAAGACAGCTTTTCTCAGAATAAAAGGAGTAGGTGGAATGTCATTACTTTTTAATTTTAGAAGTACAACCACTGACCTATAAATACCTCCATCACGGAAGCTCTGTTCGCATTATCACCATGACGGCATCATGTCCATTTCTTTCTGATAAACGTCACTATCAATAACTCATTTTTCAGTCAGGTCATAGGATTCTCCCCGACATTAAAATGTTTTAAAACAAGATGCTTTTTGGATTCAAACTCAACACCCACCTGGCCAGTTTCCCCTCTCTGTATGTGCGTCCCCAGGGGTGTCTGTGTTTCTGCAGTGGCCACACATCCGGCAGCCAAAGAGTTAACGATCCCTCCATTATATCCCCCTCAGCACACGCTGGCTCGCTCTCCCGACAGTAATAACACTTTCCATAGAAACATGTATTATTACCTAGAGAGAGAGGGAAGAAAGGTATCCATGAAAATAAATCCACCTGACTATGTCTTCTTGAGAGAGCTGCAAACATGGCATAGTAAGGAGGTCCAGTGTGGAGCTGCTTGCTAAGTTCAAAATGAGTGACCAAGTGTGAGAAGAGTGATGAAATGTGAACACACCTTCCTCAAACACACACAGGCTACACTGACTGTTTGCATCAATACATATGCCTCACATCCAGAATGCCTGAGAGTACAAGGTTATTTTAGGTCATCATTACTTTTCAGCACATTTGATACAAACAAACTGGATTTTAACCCACAAACACATGATTACAGGCAGGGCGCTGCAACACGTTTTTTTTTTCTTCACAGTGAGTTGATGTGATCTGGGTCTGCGTTTCAGAGTCAGTTCTTAAACCAGACACAACTCAGTCTGATCACATCAGCTCAGAGTTGGCTTTATGAAACACAGTAAGTTTAGTGTGTTAGACTCATTCAAGACGGGCTTTTTACCATGAATCCTGCCTTTCTGTGCCACCTTATAAAATGGTCCCAGTGGAACAAGCTCTTTTTGTTGAAATATGAGCAGAGGAAAAGTCTGCTAGCAGCTAGGAAAATGTATGCAGTGTAAGATGCCGTAGGCTTAAGCTAATGATGGGGACTAGCAAGTTATAACTCCCGGGGTCATGTTGAACTAAACATGCTACAGCCTGGTTGAGAGTGAGTTTGGGCTTTTAGAGGAGAAGCGTCTGGCTGCTGCCTGTAGACCAGCGGGCAAGGCTTGAGCCTTCACTTAAAAATCGAGGGCCGCAAAGTTCCTAATATAATTCCTAAGTCTTAAGTTAAGATAGTCACTGCCGCATAGGCTATCTGGCAGCCGGCAGGACATTGATGCTAGGGGTGGGAATCTCTGGGCACCTCACGATTCGATTCGATTACGATTCAGAGGGCTGCGATTCGATTATAAAACGATTATCGATGCATCTTGATGCATCATATTTTTTCTATACAGGATCCCTGGATAATTACTAAGCATTTCATTTGCACATTAAAATCCAAAAGAAAATTGCTAATTAGCTTAAAAGGACTTGTGTACATCCCTAGTTTACTTTATTAACCTCAACTCCATGGTCCATTTCATTAACAACCAGTAGTCAGACTTCTGAAAACTGAAATATAATTATCATCATGTACAGTATTTGCACAGGACAGAGCTGTACACAGTTTAGTCTCAGCTTGTACCTGATGTTTTCAACCCTTGACTAGTAGGTTAGTTAGTAATGACATACAGCTGATAATTAATATTACTTCATTACTAATTTAGCTAATGTTACATTAATAAATAAATCTTTTTAGCAACTTTTACGGGACCCAAGGACGCTTTACACATAGTTACAGTAACAGAACAACAAATAGTCATTCAGGATTGAATGTCTGGGTAAAGAGCTGTGTTTTAGTAGATCTTTGAAAGTGTCCAGACAGGGAGCGTTTCTGTGGGGAGGAGTTCACTTTTCCAGCCGTTGGGGAAACTACAGACTTTTATTAACGGTCACACAGCGACCTACGCTGCACGTTTACTACCAGACTGAAACTTACTGCTAATATATTTCACTAATCTGCCGATTAGGAAGTTTCTTTAATATGGCCCCTGAACACTTAGGTCCTGATAAGACAGAAAGTGCTTTGCAGGTGTAAAAACACGAGGCTCACAGCAACGCCTTTTTTGGTTGAATTTAGAAAAGAGCAGTACGCTGTGTTTTTTTAATGTTGCTATGGAACCACCAAATCAGCTGTCCTGTCAGTCTAATCAAAGATTATAGTGCCAGCGATCTGTAATCTTTGGTCTGCTGCTAAGTAATAACTGTCATATTAGCAGAAAGTTGATCACAAATCACAGGTCTGTGTCTTTTGTTGCTAAAAATATCTGCTTTAATAAAATCAAGTCTTATTTAAGGATGAGTCGGGGACAGTTTGTTTTACGGAAGAGAGAGGGAACACTACTTTAAAGGAAAGGAGTGTGCTGTGTTTATAACACATATGAGAGCATCACTGCAAAAGAGAATAAGGCACAATAAAAGCCGAAGTTTTTGGATTGTAACCACGTGGCTGAAATGCACTTATTTCATGTCGCTTTGGATAAAGGCGTCAGCTAAATAAATGTCAGACACCCCTCAGGTTCCTTATAAGCTGTAATAATATAACATTTGAAATATACTAACACATCAGCCCTGCACTGCTGAGTGAAGATAATGATAATTTATGAGGCTGTTTGCGGTGCTATTAAGTAAAGACCTCATAAAGACATTAATCAGTTTGTGGAAAACAGAAATTTTTAGTCATGTTTAACCAGCTAATTTGATTCACTTCCATTGTGATTTTACTGTGGTGAAGGCAAAAATCACATTTCATATTTCAAAACCTGACAGATAAAACCAAAACTTAAGTAGACCAGACTATATATGACTAGATGCATCTAAGAGTCAGGGTCTTTTGTATTAGGTGAAGCAACCCTGTGAAGTTTTTTTTACATTTTATTTAAAACTTTTGTTGAGAACTTAATGACACATTTGTGTAGCTGCGTATGCCACTGTGATAGTGGGTGTTATTCTGTCAACCTGCTGTAAACCACAATTGCAAAAGGAAGAGATGAGTCAAATAAAGTTTAACACCGCTTGGCGGTAAGTGACGGCTTGAGTGGCCTGAACATCTAGTTGAACTTTTTAACAAATTCTGCAATGTGAAAATCACAATTGTCAAAATGGGCCAACAACAGATTTACGTTTAACAGTGACCGACATAGCTACAGCTGACATCATTTTTTTTTTTTTTTTAAATCATACCATTAATATATGTTCGATTGAGGGGAAACACTACATTTACCGTGGTGTGAGATCTCCACACCCGCCTACTGAGTATATAGTGAAGTTTGTCAGGACACAACGTTCTAACTGACGCAGCCAACGAATCCAAATCCATTGACTTCAGTAAGGACTATGTTAATGCTCATGAAACCTCGCCAGGTAATATTCACTGCATACAATGACAAGAAATAACTAGGGGAGCTACTAATGGGTGTTTTCAATATTGATTATTCCGACAATATTTTTCTAAATAATCAGTTAATTAAAGGGCTGTTACATGAATCAGTGTCAGCTGGGGCCAGAGGACAAGTATTCAGATGCTTGACTTAAGTAAAAGTATTGATATCACACTAGAAATATACTCTGTTAGCAAGTAAAAGTCCTGCATTGAAGATTTTACTAAAGTAAACATATGTAAGTATAACCAGGAAAATGTACTAAAGTATTAAAAGCTAAAGTATTAAATGCAGAAAAACGTCCCTTGTGGCTGTTATACTGTTACCTTTTTGTGCATTAGGTTATCATTACTGATGCATTAGTAATATTAATAAGAACAACAAATTAAATTATAGGGTGCTTTTTTACCTCTTAATAATTTTAATACTCAAAGACACATTACAGGGGGAAAGTTAAAAGTAATTAGTTAAAAAGAAAAAAAAGAAAAGAATAAGGAGGGGAGAGAGGGTAAGGATTTTAACAGGGGATGGCAGTCTTGAAAAAGTGGCTTTTGAGGGCCTGTTTGATAGATGGGATGGAGTTAGCCTGTCAGGTGTGGTTAGGGATGGTATCCCAGAGGGAGAGGGAGAGGGAGAGGGAGAGGGACCAACTGAAAGGGATGTCAGAGAGGTAGGGAAGGTTCAGGATATTTAAGGCTTTGTAGGCAATTAGAAGTATAAAATGGATCCTGTTTTTAACTGGGAGTCTGTGGAGGATCTGAAGGACGGGGGTGATGTGGTCTCTGCGACTGAATTAGTAATAGAGTAATCCTTTCAGCTGTACTTGGATAAACTGTTGGGCAGGTTAATTTATAACATAAAACATATTTCATAAACTCTTCATATAAAGCAGTCAGATGGGTTTAGTAAAGTGCGATCTTTCCCTCTGAGATGTCGTGGAGTAGAAGTATAATGTGACTGTGAAAAGAAAATACTCAAGTAAAGTACCTCACATTTATACTTAAGTCCAGTACATGAGTAAATGTACTTAGTTACTGTCCACCAGTGGGGCTGGTAAGCTTTCCAGACCTCTGTGTTATAAGCATACATTAGCTGCTACTAACATAACACACCAGAATGAATGAAGAAGGTGGGGGGCAGGCACTCAGCAAAAATATTCACTAAGAAGGCAAAACTGCTTTTCCCTGCTGTTTGATGCGTTAAATTAGGAAGTAAAATAAACAAAATACAGTTATAGGGTATTAATACAGTTTTTTATTCATTTTTAAAAGCTTCAGAAACTATATTTGTGTAAACAATATTTTCAACAAGAGAAAATATTACTGAAAATTGCAGATCATCAACATCAACTAGAGTGCAAGAGGGCAACTGAACTGTAAATGAAAACAAGATCTGTTACATTTGACTGTTAAATGTAAATTAATACATTGGCTTCTATGTTTTAATTTAATGTTGAACAGGGAAACTTTGTTTTTATTTTATAAAATATGCTTTAATGTGATAATTGTCATTTACTTCATATAATTCTTAGAACTCTTAAAATAAGATGCTTGTAAAACATGTACGTATGCGCATAGGATCAGGAAGTACGGCCGTATGAATTCCGTTTTAAATTATTCCAAGATCAGGTTTAGGTATTTTCAGGTTTAATTTTTTAATTTTTATGTTTTAAGCACATTTTGCCACCAGAAACAGTGGGTAATCATGTGGTAGATGAATACATTTTCAACAATTCAATAAAAAAAAATTGTAATCCATATCAGTGAATTTGTTGAATCATGCATAGATAAATATAATACTCTTTAATAATAGACAATACACAACATATATATTGCAACACTAGGACATTAAAATACTATTCACAATACATGTATTGTGAATTGTCCTATGAAACAAGTTATTACTTGACCACTGACTGCTTCTTTCTATGGATCTTCTGCAGGACAGCCTCTAACACGCGGTATAAGTGGGTCTGGCAGAAGTTACTCTAACGTGGGCAACGCTTTGCCTTGTTTACAAAGCCTGACCGGACGCATTTTTTTAATTTTTTCCACACAGAATATCTGACTCTGCCCATACAACCTCGAAGTCTTCAACGAGCTGACGTATTGCATCTGCAGATGTGGTTGCAGTTCTGAGAGCTTGTTGGAGTGATGAGCTCTTGGTAGTGCGAAGACTCTCCTTGATGTGACGGTGTGTGTGTGTGTGTGTGTGTGTGTGTGTGTGTATGTGTGCGCGCGTGTGCGTGTAGGGAGGAGGTGCTGAGCACTGCCCATGGTGAAACACCGGTAACAGAGAGCGCACAGGGCAGAAGCTGTGCCCGTAAATGAGTAAAGGTTAGCAGCATGTTTTTTTTCTCCGTTCGATTGGCTTAGTGCTGTGGAACAAAAATGTTTATAATGCCAGGGAAAACCCAGATTTTTACAAATGCATCCCCATTTTAACAGATTCTTAGGGCCCTGTCTCATGTCAGGAAAACCCCTGATGATACCCCTGATGATATATTACATTTTATGGACAATCAAGTGAGAAACTGTTTACGGGTAAAATATTAGGAAATATCAATACCTGACAAATGAAGGTACATCATCACATTGATATAAACCCATAAAATTTCCAGTTCTGCATTGACTCAGTCCTGCTCCTGTTAATTTGCAAAATAATGGCCAAATACTCCTAGAGAAATTTAAGGGAGAATCAGATTGTAAGAAAATGTATAATGTCATATTGTCTTCCCTGACAGCTTGACAACACTTGATGACTCAAAATTAATTGAACCAATACGAGACACAGTCTTTAAAGGATACTCCGGTGATTTAGTATACCATAAAGTTATCGGGACTCACAAGTGACAGATAAAAGGATGGTCAGACTTAAAGCAGCAGAAGCCAGAACCGTATATCTTGCATGGGTCAAGTTCTAAAAAAACCCCCTGAATCCTACATTTCCCATAATGCAACCAATAATATCTTTTCATTAAATCCTCCGTGCCTAATAAATGCCCATGTCTGTGAAACCCCATGCACCCAGTTTGTAATGCTTCTTTCTTGATGACATAATCAGGGTTATTTTCTCACACATCATGAAGCTCATTCACAGCCACATTCAGGTTTGAGCAGCAGTCAGGACTGGTAAACTGACCTTTATGTGCAAAACTGCCGGAATTCCCCTTTAACAAAGGAAATGCTTATTGCAGGGACATTGTACTACTATTAGTTTGCAGTACATTTTCATTTATCTTAGTAGAGCATTAAAATATCACTAAGGTTTTAATGCTGATTTCTTTTGTGCTCTGACAAACATGTTTGTCAAAGGCCTAACCATGACTTGACACAATTATACTGTTTCAACTGAGTGGTGTCACGCCCTCGCTAAACAGGACTTTACAGGGCAAATTCTGGTCTAGTGAGCTGACTGAGAACGGTAAGTGAGAGTGAACGAGAGAGAGAGTAATAACTGGTATCGGAATTAGAAAGAAAGTGGACAGGTTAGTCAGCAGAAAAGGAAATCATTCATACAATCACGCCACACTCCTACTTTAGGATGTCTGAAGACACCCATGTCTTACTAGAAAGTTATATGATTAAGTGTGAGAGGAGACAGAAGGGTAGACAGATACTTGCCCTGCATTAGGAAGGTGCTCAGCAGCTGGTCTGTGGCCACAGGTTTAATCTCTGTACGCAGGTTGACGTATCGCCCTACAACTAGAGGCGCTCTCCTGAACCCCAGGATCCTGCGGACAGGACATGATGCCAGAACATTATTACGCAGGAGTTCTGCTCCATTTACAGATCAGAGAGGACAAAATGTCAGATGCTCCAACAATGCCGCTCACAAACCTGTCCAGGTGAAAAGCAGCCACCTCTGCATTGTGTCTGTCGTAGCCTGCGTATGGCTCGCCTTCCACCACGTAGTCTCGGTTATATCTGAGGACGAGCAGAGAGGACAGTAATAAGAACGCTGAATCACTCTTAAGCATAAACAACAGGTGTGTAATCCAAGTGTTATTAACACGTCTGACCTCTTGGGCTTGAAGACCACTTTCTGACCCCCGTCCAGCACTAGCAGGGCTTTGAGCTGAGTGCCCTTATAGCCCACATCTGCCCGTTCTATCCTGGCTGTGCTGAGGGAGGTGAGCACAGCAGCCAGCTCTGGGGTCTCCTCAGGGTACACCTCTCTCGGGCCCACCCACTGGCTTGCTATCTCCCACGGAGACTGGAGGGTGTGGGTAAGGCGAGCTCCCCGGGACAGAGAGAGGCCAGCCTCCATCTGTTAGAGGTGGGTGATAAAAACATTGTGTGTTTTGATATGGACATATATACACTCGCACTGCAGAGTTTGATTTTAAACAGAGCCAATTATAGTGTTTTGCATCCTGTTTTATTAATCTCCCACATGACAGCACTGCTGTTATTATATATATCTTATAAACAAAGGTCAAGATGAAAATAGTTGACTGGCACCCTGACCTTGCGAAACGCTCTGAGGTCCCGTCTGCTGGCAGCGGAGCCCTCGCCTCCATCCAGCAGGAAGATCTTGGCCAGGCCCAGCAGGAGGAGCACGGCACACAGCACCACCATGCGCTGTTTGAGCTTCATCTCCACACCGACCGGCCCCGACCCACCTCCTCCTCACCCAACGTTTTATTAGTGTTTGCGTGTGTCCCCCGGAAGCGGGTCCCCCTCACCCTTGATGCATGGCCCCCGCAACTCCTGGTCACCCTCCCGCCCACCTGACCCCGTCAGACAAACTCTTCTGAAGGACGGGGGCTTTGCTGCCTTCCTCCTGGAGCTCCGGTCTGACTCAAACAGGCCTCCACCTGGAGGGAGAGAAACAGATATGAGAGGAGCCTGGGAGGGAAGAGGTGGGAGCGGAGAGCGAGAGATGCAACATGTACCGTCAATAATATATGGAGAGAAAACTGATTGATTTGCCGCCCCCCTCTCGCTTGTCACCCCCTGCAGGGCAGATGATGACCCAGTACTGCAGCACAGCTGAAGCCTGTCCAGCATATGTAACTACATCAGGACGACACAGTTTAGTCTGTGCCAATGTGCGTGTACATTTAAAAGGTATGCCACACTGCAAAACTTGTACTGTGTGCAAAAAACAAAAGCAAAGTTTACTTTGGCTGCTAACTGTGTGTGCTGCAAAGGGCTGGGCTGTGTTAAAGCTGTGTGGCCACATCTACACTTTCTAACTTCCCTATTCTGTTTCAGGTAGCTGATAACACCTGAAAGGAGTGTTATCAGCTACAGAGGGTGTCTCTTTATTAACTCTGCTTGTTTCCAATGTAGACATGTAGTCCTGCTGTGGTGCAGAACGGGGTCAGATGAGGTGGTGGACCTGGCAGCAGCACAGCCCTCACTCTACCTTGACGGTCTAACCTTGCAAAAGATAAATGGCTGATCCTCCATCTAATTAGAAAGCCCCGTGTTGAATTCACCTGTCTGCTAAAGCTTGACACATTTACAAAATGAGCTGAAACGCGGGGGTTTAACGTTACATGTCAGCTTATGGTCAAGGCAGTAAAATTAATACAACTGCCACGTCCAACTGCCACTCTGCTAACTTACTGTTAATATGCGTTAGTGCCAACGAACCCAGCGTAACGTTATCAAACCTGTGACATAACGACGACAAGCTAGCCAGCAGCAGGCTAACACACTCTGGACAACGTTTCAGCAGCTCAGTCGACACAGGTCTGGCCACGCATGCAATCGCTTCTTCCACACAATCGGTCATTCACGATGCTGCTACCGTTTTTTTTTCTTTTTCAAACACCAGTGAGAAAACGGCTGTCCAGCACCGACCGCATAAACCCTCTCAATGATGGCTCTACCTAGCTAACGTTACACGCTTTCTACGAGTATTATTCCTGCGTTATTTGTTTTATCGTTTCGCCGTATCTGCAACGACATGGTCACATATCTCTTACGGCAGGGCTAGTTAGCTGCCTACCAAACCACTGTACACCTTACTGTGTAGGTTAGCTAACGTTAAGCACCCAGCTAGCTACACTAACGCTACGTATACAAATGTTGTTTTTACTGGCTACAAGCGCACCTACCGTGTGGCCATATGCCGTTCACCGCAGGCGAAGTAGCTTCCAAGTGTCTTTAAAGTCCTGCGATATTGGAGTTACATATAATACATTTTCCTGATGCAAAAAAATCACGATGGTTCATGATTTTCTCAATCCCCCCGGTAGCTCCCTCTCATCCGCCCTTTTCCTTCGAGTCCTTCTCTGGCCTGCCGTGTCCACTTCCGAAACACTTCCTACTCCTGCAAGTGCTCCAGGTAGCCACCAGGTGGCAGGGGCGCACTACGAGTACGTACTTACAAGGACGGGTAACGAGAAAGAAAAATAACTAAAATACTACTTCACCACTGTGGTTCCTTTTTTTTTTTTTTAAACAAAGCTCTATCTAACTCTCTATATGTACTTCATCATGTTATGACCAGTCAAACCAAAGACAGACTATTCCTTTTCAGTCTGTTTTGGAGCCAATTTTTTATGTTTACTTATTTTATAATTTAGATGATTTTTTTAGAATAGTCATTTGGATTTATTAATTGTTTATTAATTTAGCTGTTCTGTTTAACCTAGATTTGGGCACCTGTGGAAGGAGGAAGGGATGTGTCTAAAGAGGTCTTTTGGTCTGAACCTACAGGCGGGCACTAAGGAGAAAGGACCAACATAGTCTTTGACCTCATGTCTACTTGGACAGCTTTTTTGTTTGACTGGTTTTGTTTTAAATAAATGAAAAAAGAGTTAACAACCCACTCAGGCCTTATATTTGATCACTCAAACGTGAGTCAGACGTAGAGCCTTCTAAGACGGCACAGTCTTGTTTCTCATTACAAAAAAATAGGGCTAATAGGAGCCTAACAAGGTATTGTTTTCTGTAATTGACAAGAAAAGAAGCAGTTATTTTCTCTCTCCTGTTCAAATCTCAAACCCCACAGATTTATCCTGCAACTCCTTTGTCTAATCTGATATTTTACTAATGTGAGTTTTTGTTTAAAATACATTTGAGTAATAAAAAAAACACACACCAGTAGCCCCTTAAAAATTGTACTCAACAGGAAAAAACATTGTTGCACATTATGTTTACTAAATATATCTAGTTTAGGTGGCAAAAATGTGAAATTACATAAGTAATGTTTCCTTCACTGGCTGGCCCATCAATCTAAATGAACCCCACAGCTGTTCATTTCGTTAGTAGTAAAAAAAACATACAAACATCTGTACTGTGATGGATGCGACTGAAACTGCAGCCTAGTGAAGTAATGCTTCATTATGATAAATTACTGACTTTAAAAAATAAGCCGACACAATTACAGTAACTGGACTTATTGTTGGTACTTTGTTAGCTGATTCAAGAATCTACATTTTTGGATAATATTTTGGGAAAAGGAGCAATACTAATGAAGAAAGTAAGCTGACTCTGCAGGAGAAATCCCCTCTGGCAACTTTCATCAAGAGTTACAGTAGCTCTCTGTCATCCCTACTGCTCTGCAACAACTTAAAAAGCAGCTTGAAAGGGGCTGGAACTGATTATCAGTTTTTGAGTAGTATTGAGCCATGTAATACAGCCATGGTTCAATACACACTCACAAGCACTCATCCGTTCACTCATTCCTAGCCCCTCCATATCCCACATACACAGTTGCACACAATCTTCCCCAAAACAATGTGCATGAAACTGATTTGTGGAGTAAAAAAAGGGCAGAGTGTTTATTTGTTCTCAGTTTTCACACCAGTCAGCGCATCACTCAGCAGTGAGGTCACCGCGCTCGCCACAGTCATTACACAGGCAGACAAAGTTAGACACACACAGACCCAGGTAAAAGGTGAAGGTCAAAGGTCATTTATACATCACTGTCGTTACCTCCTCGAACTTGAACGACGCTTGTTGATGTCCTTGGTAAACAGTGAGTGATGCCTATTCAGCGCACAGGCGGCACAGATTCACATTGATTCTAGTTCACCACTGAATCAGAGGACAAACACATTGTGTAACCACACTGAAAACACTTTGTCTCGTTGAACCCTTCGTCTCGACTGTCATGACCGTTAAAAAGAATGAAGTCAAAAGGAAGATCCACTCAAAACAGTTAATACAGGGTAAAATTGTGCATTTGTAGACAGTATGGGCAATTTAAAGGAAACAACATGATCTCAGGAAGGGGGGAATTTTCAAACATGGCATCAAGTTTCTTTGTAATAACCAAAAATTATCTTAAATGAGGAGCGTCTGCCATTTGAATTTTCCTCTCTCATCCCAAAAGAGATGTTCATGGGGTCATTATGTTACTAGTGATTGGCCTTGAAATTCAAGAAACGAGTAGACAAAAAAACCACACTACATCCCCAACTGAAACATGTTTCCGTTATTTTGACCATAAACTGTACAGAAACGATAATGAAAATCTTGTAAACTCAGGTTACAGTGAGGAAAAACTCACAAAAAAGCGCTCAGCATGATCTGGGTTTTTCCCACAAGGGAATAATTGTTAAACCCAAATCGATTTAAATGAACCTATCAATACACCCCCCCCACCAAAAAGAGTGGTTAGATATAAAAATTGTAACTCAGGAATCCCCCCAAATGGTTCATTTGACTTTCTTGGTTCTCAATTAACATCAGATACATCAAATAGAAAGAAGAGAAATGTGATGGGGATGTTGTCTGTCTGCATTGTGTCATTTAAATCTCAGCTACTTCTGTTTACAGCCCTTTCTTCAGAGTTTTTGAGACAGCATCAATTCTTGCGCAACTGCAGCAACTTGTCGGTATAGTTGAAGTGACGGCAGATTCAGCTCGTCTGAATATGTAAGTGAAGAGATGAACCGATCACCATATGTCGATAGATCCTGGTAAAAGGGTCTTTATATCCCCCCAAACTCCGCCTCACCAGTTCACTTATTTCATTCACAGATCCTCTTTGACCTCAGAGGAAGCCTTGAGGGACTGGCTTGAATGTTTTTTTTAAAAAAACAGGGAAGTACGCACAGGCTAACAAATGCACTCACACACTTACAGTAACTGCTGCATTACTTACGCCCATCTTTGGCGTCATTCATTCTTCCACAGGCTCATCTGCTACCATCCCTCCTTTAGTTAATATACAAAAGGACTGAACTTCTCTATATGGGCACTAAATCTCAGTTTACTGTTGTTCGTCTGACCTGTATATTGTGTTGAGGACAGTTTTAACACCTCTATCGACTAGACTGGAGAAAAGGGCTGATTGAGGCAGATTAGAAGGTGCTGGGAGTAGGGATGTGTTCACCTCTCCATCCCTGTCTCATCAACAAACTGAAACTAACTGTGAACTTATTAATATACCCCATTTATGGGCGGGACATTTCTTTCTACACACGGTAACACACAAGGTTTAACGAGTAGGAACATTAAAGTGATTGTGGCTTTGGGCAAAAGATTGTGTAAACATACAATGTAAACAGATGTTCTAAGAAGGGGGATTAGAATTGAATATAACTGGGCGAAAAGCATTGTCATCTCATTGGTCCTGATCATTTTTGTTCATGTGGATGTGATTTGCTCCCAACAAAAAAAACAAATAGCAATAGTCTACTTGTGGCGCTTTTAAACATGCCAGTGCATCTGATTCTGCTGCAGCTTCCTCACGTCTTGTCATCCTGAAGAGAAACGGTGACGTTACAGCACCTGCCACTTATTCTAACCAAGGGGCTTGTGCTATTTCAAATCAGATGTAATACGGTTAGGGCCTAAAATTTAGCTGAGTCCTGGTTAATAGAATAAGGGACAAGAAAAACTAAAATAAAAATAAATAGAAAAAAATAAAATAAAATTCACATGTGCATAAAATATTCAAAATAACTGCTCCAAAAAAAGAGAGAAAACCAAAAACCACAAAATGCTAACATTCAAATGTAACAGACAAAGCTACAATGACGTGCAATCATCTACTACATGGTAATACTGTGAACTGCACCATCCCTCTGAAAAAAAGAAAAAAAGAAAACAACTAACAACACAAAACATATATCAACAAACAAGATTTAAAATAGACTCTGTATGGCTCCAGGTAGCTTTGAATGTCTGCTCCACACCAGAGGCTCTAACCATATTAAGCAACAAGAAGAGAGGAGATCGAATCCTGCGTTATGAGTTCTCGCTGCTCTCATTCTTGGACTCTTTCACAGTTTCAAGTCTTTAGTGTTTAGTATGTTTGTGAGTCTGGTGAACCAAGCGTCATTTTTCTGAGCTGACGGCAGCCGACAGAGAGCGGACACAACACTGGAGAACAAAAAAAAAATACAGGCTTGTAAAAGGAGTAACTCTCGTCTAGCCAACCGTGAACATGTCTTAGCTTAAGATTGTGGGATTATCGTACCTATGTGGAACACAGACAAGATTCCTGTCATTTAAGCAAACATTCGCCCTCCCACTCCCCCGCCTCTCCTGATCCACAATGGGGCTGGCTTAGTTCTGTAATATAAACTATACACATTCAGGAAGTGAATTGTTCCTGCTGGAATCGATTGTGAATCAGAGCCCTTAACGTTTACGACAATGGGATCAAATAGGCCTGTGTGTGTGTGTGTGTGTGTGTGTGTGAGTGAGAGAGAGAGAGAGAGAGTGTGTGTGTGGTTCATGTAAATAATCCTGTGACTCCAACTCAAGTGAATGAAGAGACCAACAATTGAAAGTGTGAGTAAGTTTTAAAAAAAGAAAGAAAGGTGTTTTTCAAACCCTCCAAAGTCCGATGTGATGTGTGTGTGTTGTGATTGTGTGTCCAGCCGATTAAAAGGAAGGAATCTTGCATTCGAGCATGGCGGGAGACACAAATAAAAATAGTTAACCCCTTTAAAAAGAAGAAGAAGAAGAGGAGAGGGTTATTATTGTCCAATGTCCATCCAAAGGACAGTCTGCCTGTGAGAGAGGAAAGGAGAGGTGGAATGGATCCACTGAAGTGTTGAAAGGTAAAAAAAACGACACGGAGAGCAAATACGAGACGAGAGCAGTGGTACAGGTCCTTATTCAGTAGTCAGTACATCCGTCATCCACTTTTAACCCCACACACACACACACACACACACACACTCTCTCTCTCTCTCTCTCTCTCGCTCAGGGTACTGGTTAAGGCAGTGGTGGCAGGTGAGGCTGCAGTGAGGCCAGGGGCTAGAATCGGAGAATCAGCGGTCAGGGCTCATGGCAGTGAAAGCTCCCACTACTGAGTCACTACTCCTCCTCATCCTCCTCGTCTGTGTCCTCATCCCTCTCTCCTTTGCTCAGTCACACTCCTCAGCATCGAGTCACTCGAATGACATCAGATTGGCTGGCACCTGTGGGGGGAAAAAAAAGGTGAGTGAAATGTAAGGCACCAGTGCACAGTGTGTGTGTGTGCACGCGCAAGTGTTTCTGCGGCTCCATACCTGTTGCCTATTGCTCTGACAGGCAGCACTCAGATGTTTGAACCACAGCAAAGCGTTCATTCTGTTCCCTGCCTGGTACTTGTAGGTGTTACCTAGGCAACAGAGACAAACAGCGTGAGATGCCAAGTCTCTCGTTTCCACCAGTTTCCTTCAGCACTATGGAAAGATGGCTGAAGCCTCACTTGACTTTGGCCCGCCCGGTAAAATAAAAACAAAGTCACAGCGGAAAAGTTTAAGACAGAGGCAACTGAAATGTGCGTGTGTGTGTGAACATGAAAAATGCTAGATATTTAGATATGACTATCATGCAGTCACAAACTTAAGTTGACATTTAAATCAGGAGTTCAGTGAGATGGACACAATCTGAACTTCTGCGTATGTGAATGTGTACAGGTTACGTCACTATTAAAACCAAACTCCACTGACCCAGTTCACCCTTTTACTGCATCCGTTTTCAGAGAACTGACTGCCTGCTCGTGTTCTTTCTGTTTTGCTTTGTCGTGTGTGAGTGTGAGTGTGTGTGTGTGTGTGTGTGTGTGTGTGTGTGGGCCTCACCGTGCTCGGAGTCTGTCAGCAAGAAGACATCAGGATGCTCGGGATCGTCAGCCATCATGGCCATTAGACCCACCACACACACGCTCTTACTGGACGTCGACTTGAACTGGGCAGAGGACAAGTGGAAACACGGTTCACTTTCTTTCTCATGATGATTCTGTTGTCTTTGAATGCTACTTAAAAATAAAGATTAACACAAGCTGTGTGTGTGTGTGTGTTGCCTGTGAGCCTGCATGTGCACTCCACAAGGGTCTCATTAGCCTGTGAGTGACACACAGGACTGCAGTGATGTCATTGGTCTCATTATTCAATGAGTGCTACCATCTGTCTGCCCCCCCAATGCACCAGAGCCCGTCCAGTCCCCACCACACACACACTTTCTTTGAGTTCTTATTGTCCCTTACCTACGCTCTCCTCTGAGCTCATGTAATTTCAGTTAAACATTCCTGTCAAACTCTTCACACACAAACCCTACACCAGGCCAGATACTCTGAACATGCTCCGCTTGTTTTTATATTAAGCAAAAAATGCGCAGCTTTGTTGCTGTGCGTCTTTTCCTGTGCATTACCATGTAAAAAAAAAAAGCATGAAGAGGAAGTGTTTCACCACTTAGTTCATTCTCTAGCTAAACCTTCTCAGAGTGAGTAAGTAATGACTATCATGTGTTGTCTCCTTGTAAAATGGAGTGTTTTGGGGTCATTTGGTGCATTTACTCTCAACTTCTATCAACAACTGCAGTTCACCTGAAAGAGGTCTGAGACTTCCACATGTCTCGGTGCAGTTATGTAATGTCCGTTAATGTCCTCACCTGCCTAAACAAACAAACATTCTGAATTTTTTTGAAAAAACAAATATTTTGTCCACTGAAAAAAACTCAGTTGCCTTTGTACAACAGAGGATGCCGGATGGACCAGTGCGGCTGTTTGTGTGACGTACATGTTTTCTCTCAGTGGCCTTCAGGGACTTGGCAGGGTAGTAGTAGAGCTGGGCTCCACAAAGAGCGACCCAGTATTTGGTCCATGACGCCACCTGGAGGCACAAAAGTGAAATCCAATTGTCAACTCCACTTCAGCCTGATGTTACAGAACAGCACTCATGCGCTATCAGATACTTATAAAGAGTAAACTCTGTGGCATGTTTTTGTGAATCACAGACCTTGTGATTGCACGGTTTGGGCAAAGTGTGCAAAATTGGCATCTTGTTCCATAAACACTGAAAGATTTTAAGACTAATACATGGAAAATAAAAAAATGTTATTGTATGAAGGAAAGGCATGTGAAAGAAAAAAGCGACTAAGTGAACCCACTAATTAATACTCCTGGGGTGGAGAGATTTTGCCTGACTACATGGCCAGATTAGGAAACACTTTTTTTAGACCATGTTAATCTTATAAATAACTCACACTGGTTGTGACAGGTTTAAGTTACTTTGACTGCATAAAGAGCTCAAGATTTATTTCTAGCCAAAACAGAAAAAGGATACAATGTGTTTTGCAGGGAGTTTCTCCTTATCTGAATTGAGGATCTAAAGACAGAGGGTGTCATATGTTGTACAGATTGTAAAGCCCCTTGAGGCAAATTTGTGATTTGTGATATTGGGCCATATATAAAAAGACATGATATGCGAATTGCAATGAGCACAAGGAACAGACAGAAACAGAGATGTTCTGCAGATTAAGGAGTCTCTGAGGCCCTATCTGCACTCTGCAGACAGCCTTTATAGCCCATCTTAAAAGTATATGGGCACATGCAAGTGTATATATATATATATATATGTGTGTGTGTGTATGTATGTATGTGTGTGTGTGTGTGTGTGTATGTATGTATGTGTCGGTTCTCACTGTTGGTTTCTTGCCCTCCTTGAGCACAGTCTTCCGCCTTAGCACCCCCTGCACTGTGACTGCTCCGGGATACAAGTGAACTGCGAGCTCCTCTGACTCGGCTGAGCTACAACAGGACAAAAAGACAAACATTACAAGCTATATACGCAAACAGACACACAGGAAAGCATGCACGCACACATACCAGATCAACTCAAGAGATGAACTAGTAGTAAAGGCAGACGCAATCTGCAAAGCCACCTTCAAATCTGCTTTAGTAAAGTACTTTGATTTTAAAACTGCATCCATTTCTGTCTTGCTTTCACAGAATTGGGCTTCACAGATATGAATCTTTACACTGGTATCTGCAGAAGGAAGAGCAGAGGCAGACAAGGTGGTGTGCAGATTGTGTCTGTCTGGAGGATCAGAGCAGGAAGCCCAGTGCAGGAGCCCAGTGAAGCCTGGTGGAAAGAGAGAGAGAGAGACCCATCCCTAACCACAAGAGACACTTAATATGCAAAGTCCATGAGAATTGGCTTTAATAATCCTGAAAAGTCTGTTCCTCTCTACCTCAGGAATGAGGATGTAACAGTTTGTTTCCAGTAACACATGGAAACTCATTTTTCGCTCCAAGCTGTGAAATATCTTGGAAACCTTTCACAAGAAGAAGTCTAGGTGGACTATGAGCTCTATGTGTGTGACTGTGTGAGTGTCAGGCAGACATGCAAGAAATTTAAGATAGCAAAAGGTAGATTACAGACTGATGGTAAGCAGCAAAAGATGAACAGTCATGACCCCATACAGATCCTTTGCCCTTTCACCTGGTTCGTGATCTCACCAACACACACACACACACACACACACACGATTCCCACCACATGATTATCCCAGCACTACACACACTCTAAGCACCAGCACACAGCAGCCCCTGGCAGGGCCTGAGGGGTGTGAAGTGAGTATAAGAGAGGGTTTGGTTGAGGTCTGGTTGGTTCCGGTGTGTACCTGCTGGGCCTCAGGACTCCTCTGTAGGGGATGCGGGCCACACGGGTCACTGGGCCCAGAGAGTGATAGAACCGAGTCCTGTTCAGAATAGGATAAGACAGGATAGAATAGGGGGCACGGGACACTGTTAAGGCTGTGCGGGTGTTTTTTGTTGTTGTTGTGTTTCCCTTCAAATTGCATGGGTTAGGGCTGGATGGAGGAGCGGCTATTTGGTTAGATAAGTTAGTGATGAATGTGTGTTCACAGGGTCATTCAATACTTGGCAAGAAATGGCGTTTTGGAAAGAAGGTTAAGATGATTTTCGGGCCAGCTGATTCTTGAGCTGTGAACCTTTATTTCAGAACTAGTGAGTGTGGGCACTTGTTGGCACAGTGGGACTACCGGTTAGGGGATTAAATATTAAGCATATAATTCAGGCTGCTGGAGAAGCAGAAGCATCTGGGAGCAGCGGTGGAGGGATGAGGCACAACGGCCCTGGCTGCAAGGCAAAAAGAGAGGCCCGGCATGGCACTTGTGTGTTGATTTTTAAAGACAGATCATTTCGCATAGCTGCGTCTTGAGGCCAGAGCTCTGAAAATTATACAATCGCATCTGGGATGAAGGGAGTTTTATGATCTTACATGTGGATGGGATGAAAAAGCACAGCAGACACGGACGTATTAACCTTACCTCTCAAACGCTGGCCAAGACACCTCTTCACTGAGCTCAGAGCCCTCGCTGCTCCCTGTGAACACATCCACAAACGATGTCATTGAACATGCAAACTGTGTGTCGTGGTAATAAACACACGTGTTATGTCGTACCAAGTGAAATACCGCTGGACAGAGTCGAGCTCTCTGCTTGGCCCCTGGTGGGACTGTGGCTCTCCATCACACTGTCGTCTAACAGGTGGCGAGAACCGGCGTTGGGGAACGTCGCACTTTTAAACTCTACTGTGTTCATCTTATGGATGAAACTATGTGGATGCAGAACACAGCAAACAGCAGGGACAGAGAGATAAGGAGAGAAGGAAAAAGAAACAGTATTTTTTGTTTTATAAATTTTGTATGTTTTTCAGGCCATCATCTACAAAAAAGATTAATTCATTATTGAATGGTAACAATTTTGTTTTTCTACCTGACACAAAATAAAAACTAATACTGACTTGTAACCCAGGCTGTGGCACTTCCTGTGTCCGTAGGGTAGCAGGTTCCTGGGGGGAGGGCGGCGTGGCTGGGACTTTGGCTCCTTCAGCTGCTACCGTACATTTACGGCCGCAGAGAGGAGATGCTGACGCTTCCTGGCCTGCAAAGGAAGGACACATTTATAGACCAGGAAGAATGGAAAGAAAAGGGAGATGACAAACATGTTTCAACAACCAACTTACCGACAAGATCCTCTTTGGAGGCGTTTGCTCGTGGTGTGCTGGTGCCTGGCTCAATCTTCTGTGACAACCTAAATAAACAAGTGATAAATCTGTCAGCTGGTTATCATCCTCTACTCATTTAATGGAATGTTTCTAAAAAGACGAGCACAGTGCCCAGCAAAAAACTAAGAACCAAAAATGTTTTTCAGAAATTATGAGGCGAAAGCAGTTGCTGCTTTTATCTACGGCTTATTATTAGGTTTTGTTTCTTACTTGTAATTGTCATCCTCCACAAACTTCTGCAGCTCCTCGATATACCTGACTGAGTTGAGATACTTCTGTACATGAGGCAACACTGGTATATCTGAAAGAGGGACAATGACAAACATTACAATAGATGAATATATGTATCATGTGATCCCATGTTACTAAAACTGCCAACATATCAAGACTATAAAGTATGTCTGGAGTGAGGATAATTTACTAATAATGTGAAACTTCATCCATTATTACAGGAAATTGTCCTCCAGAGAGCTCAAGTGCAGGTCAGCTACAAAGCAGCAGCCAGACTGTTGCTAGGTAATAGCTCATGGAGAAAAAAAAAATACTGTGCAAGTATGTAGCACAGTTCAACCCAGGGATACATAGCTTCTATTCCGTGTAAAAACTACTTGTGCGTCTACAAGCCATTCGCTGGAGGATCTGTAATAAAAAGCAAGAACAGCTACAGAATACCTCCAGCCATTATACCGACTCTTTCCTCTGTGTTCCACATAAAGGACATAATCAGATCTCAGAGTACAGTACGGACTTGGGAGTTCAGTTGCTGCTGACATGATACTTTAGCTATGTGGAAGTTGGCCTGGGTCCTCTAGTTTTTCCTGCCCATATACCAAATACTGCCATCCCATGAACGTGTGGCGGCGTGTATCTGAACTCACCGTAGGTGCAGGATCTCTGCAGGTCCGATATGATTCTGAGAATATTGTTCATCAGGTTTGATCTCTGTTCGTTCTCCAGTATGCTGCCCGTGGAGGGGTAGGCTGAGTCAATGTACGTCAGATCAGACAGGTACATCCCTGAAATAAAGCAGCAGACAGAAGAAGATGCAACACGTTACGCAGGTGAAACACAGTCCTCCTTCCCTCACGCTCTCATCCTTTAGTGAGTCGAGGGGTCCGGACCGTGCCAAGTGAGGACAGCGTCCCTCTGTTGGAGGTGTTATTTTAAGCACCAGTGGGGAATACAAAGCTTTACCTGCCTGCTCATTAGAAAGTCAACACATAGACACAAACAAGGCTGGACATCGTAACAGGGCCAGATTTCCGTAGGTGCATGACGCAAGTGAATTTATTGGTGTGAACACCAGCTGGTAATCGTAGAGTGCTTGTGTGATATGACAGGGGCTAACAGACAGGAATAAGAAACTGTCCTATTTGCATAAACTTTGCTCAAGTTTCAAACAGAGAGCTAAACGAGTGCCTTGAGTGGATGACTGATCTTCTCTTCAGCCTTTCCAACTCAAGGCCACCTCTCTCTCCCTCCCAGGCTCCCTCTCCCCTTGCCTGTTTTTGGCAGACTTGGAACAGAGCTGAGATTTTCAACCTCTCATTACATAAATATTAACATTAAGAGACAAACTCAGAAGCAGCTTCCCACATTGTGGAAATTGAGATTAACAAACTTCAGTGAACTGATGGTGTGCCTTTCCTTACATTCTCCTCTTTCCTCCTCCTCTCTCTCTCTTGCTCAATGTTTCTTTGACACGCCAGCGTCGAGATTGAGTGCAGATGTAAGAAAAGTTATCACACAGTAGACTACATGACCCCCCCTCCACGCACACACACAATTTCCTTGGAAAATGGTGTTATATTTACAGATGCGTGCACATACACATGTATTTACAGCACTGAGCACGCAGAGTCTAAACACAGTGTACAAATAAGCAATAAGTGCAAGACCACATCCAGTAGATAAAAAGCACAAAACCTCGTCTTCAGGACACCATGCACAAACACAAACACAACAACATCTGATTAGAATCAGGGAGGGGGGGGGCTGTGAGCAGGAGAAGTAGTTCACAAGTATTTGGAGACACAGCTGTAAGGGGAAAGTGAGAGATGGGGAGGAAGAGGAGGAAGAAGGGGATTCTGAAGGCTTAACCGCTGTGGATGCTCTTCTGAGAGCATGTCAGGGATAACAGCAGTTAGTCATGCACAAATCCATACTGCCTGGGACGCCCACAGACAGATGCATGCTCATGTAAGGACCTGTGTGTTTACATAAGGCAAAACTTATTAGAAGAGTGTCAGAGTATCAAGCTAGGAACCTAAGGGTAGGAGGGAAGAAGTGTAAAGGGGAAAACTCCATCTTCTCCATCTGCTATTTCATGTCCATGTCTCACAAACCGAAAACACATCAAAAGTAAATGACAGTAGCAAGCAAAGACCGGACAAGCTCAGATTACACCTGGAGCAAGGATTTTGTTTTATCTGCCTTCCCTTTTCTCCTGTTCTTACAGCTGAAGCTCTACAGGAAGCTGCTCAGAAACCTCAGCAGCATTACAATCAGCTCTTCTCGCCGCTAAAGGAGAAAGCGAAAGGGAAGGGGAATTGTGGGTTGTAATCAAAGAAGACGGGGTCAAAGCAGCTCGCGTCTGTGCCCCAGACTAAGCGAGAACACTTCTGAATTCAAACAGGTCTCGTTTCCTTTCACTCGACTCTGTCCTTCTATATAAAGAACTGTGAAGGTCACTGTTGAGGATGGGAAACTCAATGAGGCAGCTCTGTTATTCTCCTTTTTTTGTCTTTTTTTCCATCAGGGTGACATCAGAGACAGGCTCGGCCACTCCCCCAAAAAACAGAGAGAGGGAGGGTGAAAAAAGGCAATCTCAAACTCCCACACCCTCATCCCCCTTCTCCTCCCCTCTCTTCCTCCTTCCCCTCCCTCTTCTAGTCTCCCCCATCCTTTGTGAAAACCTGAAGGCATCAGTCGTCAGAGCTCAGTCTGCTTAGTCTCGGTCTGAAGTGGCCGGCTATTGAACCATGCCCCAGCCCGAGCACCAGGACAGCTGAGTCCACAGGGAGGAGCACATCTTTGGGGAAGCGGGGCCTTGGCAACAAAAAAAAAAAAAAAGAAAAAAAGAAAGATATACAGATATTTTCAGCTGCAGGACAGGAGTGAGTGGAGGGGAGCGCCTCAGAAGACTGGGACAAAGAGAGAGATGAGTCCTGAGCACTGCAGCTCGGTGAAGACACAACACAATACACACGTGAAACTATAACTGCAGGACACACCCCCCCTACTACTGGTAACAAAAAAAGGTAAATGTTGCCTGACTTCATTCTGTTTCCAAGTTTGTTTCTAGAGTGTGTATTTCAGGATATCTGTGTGTGTATAGGTGTATGTATGAGTGTGTGAGTGTGTGTGTGTGTGTGTGTGTGTCTGGCCAGCTGTGAAAGCTCTTGTTGAGAAGTTGGAGAGGTTAGGACGTTTCGTGACTGGAGGCTCCGGCTGCAGACAGAAACATTTAGCAACGCTCCTTTGGCTTTCCTCTGGAGTCTGAGGCCTGTGTACAGCATGCTGACAACTGCATTGTGTGCATACATTCATGTGACCTATATGAGAGCAAGGAAGGAATACTAAGGGTGTGAAGGATAAAGGAGTGTAATTGTATGCACATCACGTAAGTGCAATGCTATTAGAAAACAGCGTCAATGAAGAGAGGCAATGCTCCACTTACACTTACTCAATGCCACAAGCACCAAAGTTTACATATACTTTTGTGGAACAGAAACAAATTTGTATGTATGGCGTTTTGTGATTTTGGCATTTATGTTGTGTAGAGGGTAAATTTTAAACACAGCATAACTAAAAAATATCCTTAATTAATGAAAAGTTTTCCAGCCATCCAGTTTCTTTCAGATGTAACACCCCAGACTGCTAAACTTTCTCCAAACTATACACTATATCCAAGCTTCCAAGTTAAAGAGAGAACAGAAAAAAAAGTGAAGAGAAAGAAAAGTATGGCATTCCAGCAAAACACTTGAGGGAGGCTGATCTGATCAGATGGAGAGATTTGAGCCCTGGAGCCAGTCTTGTTTATTTTTTCTTGGCTTTTGGTTCCCTAATACAGCACCGTGTGAGCCTGGCCACTAACTGGGATGCAGGGGTGGAGCTGAGTTAACCTGGTGGTTTCAGGGTTAGATCAATAATATTACACCTAATGAGGCGGTGACATGTCTCTCAGCACATGTGTCTCCTTGTCACATATGGGGGTCATGAGATCATACGTTGAGATGCACAGAAAATCCCTTGTACTTTGTGAAGTCCTTAAAAGTTTACACACTGTTTTTTGGGAGAATACAAGTTCCCTGTATTAAGGGGGGGGAAAGTGATGATGCAGCGTACTCCAACTCTAACCACATCCTCTATCAAATACACCCCATGGACATAAGACACTTCAGTCACAACCTTGCCATGATAGCAAAAGCTTTGAACACTAACAACATCAATCTGGTGCACTTCCACATCACCAACTCACAATTACCTTCAAATGTTTTCACTTAGGTCCTGGTGGAATCTGTGGAAAAGATTCTGTTCACTACAAAGCCACATCTGTGAATACTGTAAAGGTCCATGAGAGAGAGGACAGTGGTGAGCTCGCACACACACGTAAAAAAAAAAAAAACACACACTGAGCTTCAAAAACCTTAGCTTGAAGTAAAAGGCAAAAATGAGGTAATGTCAAAAGGCTAAGAAAACTAAGAGTTTCCCTGTTTTTCCGGTAAAGTAATAAATCATAATATCAATACCTCTAATAACTCAGCCTGGAAAGAAAAAAAGGAAGATAAAAAAGATAAAGAGAAGGAGGGAGCAGCTGTCTGACAAATATCCAGAACATTCCGTGCTGGAGCGGCAGCGCTTGGCCCTCGGGTTCACCTGAAACGCGGTTGCATGGGGGACAGGCCTGGGGGGAAGGCTTTAAATGGGTCATTACAACCAATCCACACATAAACTAACCATTCTCTTAACCCTCGGACCGGACAATAAATCACAACAGAGTATCTGTTTGATGTCCTTCCTATTTAAAGTTTTTAAAACTCCCAGGACAAGCCAATAAAAAGCGGTCAGGTAGTGCATGGCAGGCTGTCAGAGCCAGTTAACTGCTGCCCTCCCCCAGCCGTTTTGTCACAGAGTATGTTGTAACACAGCAGGAGATTGATCGCTCATTCGAAGCAGTACCGTGCGTTTTCTTTTTGTTGGGGGGGGGTCAGTGATGGGCACGTGGCCAATCATGTCTCACTATTTGACCTGAGGGTGCTTGTGGACCCTTCACAGACAGCTCCGCTGATCTTATCAGTAAAACACATATAGAAGCAAATAACCAGGTCACACACAAAGCGCGGCTCTTTGAAGGAGCTTTAAATCCAACCACAGCAGAACAAGCCGGACATGTTAAATTTCTCAAACCTACAAGGCTGCCTGCAGCACTACTGGGAGAAGAATAACAAAAATTACAACAACTGTGGGGAGAGAAAAAAAAAGAGCCAAGGGTGTAGCAAAAGTCTCTAGCTGCAGCATGACACTCATTTAGAAATCCCCCTAATGAGCGCTTTGACACAGTTGAACGGACAGGTCACTTTAGGGAGTAAGAGGTCAGCCAGGAGGTCAGGGCAAACAGACAAGAGAAGTGGAGGCATGTAAGTAAGTAGAGCCAGTAGGGAAATTAGTGTTTAATGCTGTGTGTGTGCGCGCGTCTGTGTGTGTGTGAGAATTTATGTGTTCTTCCTTGCTGATTCAACTAATAGAAAGCATGTGCAGTCGAAGGTATGAGCTTAAGGTGAAGTGTGACTCAAAGGAGAAATAAAACCTAAACGGCGTAATAGTAGGCTTCTCCTAACATCTGAAAACTTACACCATCCGGCCAAACAAACATTTATATGAATGCTGTAACATTTTTAATATTCCTTCCCCTCCCTGCTCTCCTCTCTCTCCTTACCCTCCTCCAGCTCTTTTCTGACACTTGAAACCTGCAGCATGTGTTTGTTTCAAAGCCAAGTGCTGCTTTTTACGGGTTTAACTTAATTAGAGAGAAAAATCACCTGAGTGGGCAAGGCAACAGCTAATCCGTCAGCCTGGGAAACGAATGACTGAGGCAGGCACTGGTTTAAACTGGCAACTGCTGGGATTTTGTTATGCAAAGATTAATATCAACCCTGCACATATCATCTGTGCATACAAGGAGCGTTGTGTTTGTTCTGCGATGGAGGTGGTGGTGGTGGGGGGTAGAGGATGAGTGCCGTGGAGTGATGGAGGAGGGTGTTGGATAGTTGAGAGCTCTGACAAAGTGAGACAGATGGAGAGGGTCGGCCTTATATGAACTCATCCCCCCTGGATACCCCCGAACATAAGAACGGTGCGTTTGTACATTATGTGCGTGTTGTGCAAAAAGAGGAAGAGGGGGAACACGTTTTCCACAAAGACTGATTGACTACTAGGGTTGTGGAGTGGACGGGTTGGGGTTGAGGGGGCGGGTGGGGTAGAGGAAGGGTGGGGTTGCACCCTAATCCTACATATAGACCTCTGACCCCAACATCAGCCCACATGTTTAGAGTTTGACTACAGAAAAAGGAAAACAGATGGGAGCCCTGGGGCCTCGGTTGAGGTTTTGGGGGCTCCCTCGTCAGTAATATAGCATCATAAAGGTAGAAAACTCAGTAGCTAGAAAGCAGGAGGCAGGAACTACTTCTGGTTTTTTATTGCACTGATTGTATTCTAACCACAGGGCTAATGTCTTCCTAAACAGATCCACTTAATCTGACACAGCTTCTTCGTTTTTCCACCTCATCCTTCATTCTCTAACTCAAGAGAGAGGCTCCAGTCCCAATTACTAGCTTAAGTTATAAAATGTAGAGAAAATCCTATTCTAGCTCTGTGTATCCACCTTGATTTCCCTTTTAATATTTCAAATAAGTAATTTCTGTAAGGTTTTTTGTTGATGAGGCTTTTATGAGTTTTTCCTTGTTGTTGTGACCACTAGAGCACATAGTCTTACTATTTCCCCACTCAACTGTGTTCGCCTCTCCAGCCCATCCTTTATAACCTCACATCTGTGCAATTTCTTCACTCTTATTTTGTTTGTCTCCTTTATTTCAAACTAGTTTGATGGTTTCTCTGCTGTTTCCTGCTTGTGGTTCTGTACTCAGTAGTTTTAGCAAGCACAAAAGAACGAGTCAATTTGTGTCTTTGAGAGACTGAGTGAAAGAGTGGTCATGTAACTCAGCTCTGTGGACAAAAACAGTGGCTGGTGACATCATGTACGGACGAGATGCCGGGAGGAAGTCGTCTCTGGCTGTGTACCAACAGTGGAGCTGGCTGAGTTCCATGTTGTCATGTAATGCAGTGGTACTGTTTATTGATGCTCAGGCTCCAAACCCAAACCTTCTTCTCTTCTTCCTCCCTTTGTTTTTACTTTTCCCTCTTTCTTCTGACCAGTGATGATGTGCTGTATGTTTTGGGGCATTTTGGACTTGTTGTGGGAAAGTCTGAGGACCAGATGGGGGAGTGGAAGCTGGGGATTTTGAGGCTGGGAAATACATTGACTACAAAAATATAAATTCATTTTGTCCAAGTTCCCCCCTGTTTTTTGAGCTGCAATCCATCAGTCTACAGACTGACGCATCACAATTGTTAAACCACTGCAGGAGACTCACTGTGACCAGGAGCTCCAGACAAAAAGACACTTCTGGCTTGTTGTCAACTAACGTGGGTTTTTCAATGGCCAGTGTCAATATTTAGAGAGCAGGGCGGACGATGGCTGATATATGAGGCCAATATTAAAACAAAGAAAACTCATGTACAATTCCTTTAGAAAAATACATTGGGTTATGCTCTAGATTTCAGAACATGACCGGTGTTTAAAAGAGAGCAGGGTACAGTGACGTCTATCAACTGAATTATTCCCTACAGTATAACAATATATATTTAACACAAGCCAGTTTAGATTAGATAAGCTGTCATTTGGGATGGGAGAAAAGTGTTAACATTTAGAAAAGGCGATTCAGGGCTCAACATAGGGCTGGATAATAAAACGAATATTTAATAAATGTTTGATTTTATTCACTTGAACCATACACAAATTAGGATTAATTTTTTTTATTAAGATGTTTATTTTGTTGAGAAAAAACGACTGAAATAAGCTTTTACTTAATTTTACTAATGCATATTTGTTTTAGATTTTATCAAAATTGTTTTGAATGTTGGTTTAAACAATTAATCATGTTTCTTCAACTTTCACTCAGGAGCAAAAATCAGCCTTTAAACTCGAAAGAAATAACGATTTGATATTTATTGTGATAATTATCAATATTGAAAGATATGAAACTTTTTATCGTGATAACATTTTAGTGTAGTGGTGATATCGGCCAAATATCACTAATACTGGCAGGCTGAATCTAATTGTTACACTGACATGATCAAGAGATTCTCTCGGCCTGTATGCATTTAATGTGAGCACCATGCTTCAGGAACTTTCTTAATTTTTGTGCCTAAACTAATACAGTCTAACACATCAGCCATGCAATAAATCCTACTTTCATTCAGTTTTGGTTGAAACTGTGTTGACTCAACTGTAGGATGTCATTTGTGGTTCTGAAGTCAGGATTTATTGCAGCACTGTATTAGACTACATTAGTTTTTGCTTGGTGTACCTAATAAACTGGCCACTGAGTGCACATTACAAGCATAATAAATATTGTATGATTCATTCCAAAGAGCACACACCTGCAGTGAGCCAATTTTCCATGGAAGTGGTTTATACCAATTGTTTATTAAGCAGTTTGCCCTGGCTCAGATCACAAACGATGAGTTTGCTCTAGGAGGATTTCTGCCAGTACAAGCCGACAAACCTGAAGACACAAGCGTGACATGCAACTGTCTTCCTGAGGTATCAACCGACATTCATTATGCTGTTTAACCAATGAGGCAAAACAGATTTTTCCTGTCTAGCAATAACCTGAGCAGCTGTCTGACTTAATGACTTCTCTGGTCATTTCCTCTCAACAACACGCAGACAGGAATTATTTCGGTCTCCTGCTCAGGCACAAAGCTAATCACCATTCATGTAGCTGAGCTCCTAGAGAGAAAACTAGCTAGATGAAAGCCAGTGTCATCGCTGTTTACACACTCCAGAGTGAGTGTGGGGTTAACGTAATTAAAGCAAGCCAAACCCAATATCGTTAGTCAGCTGTGGGCTTTATCGACACAACCAACAACACCGGAGTGCACAGCCAGGGGCCAGGGGCCAGGGGCATAGTTGACGATACTTTGCACCTTTTGTGTAGGTCTGTGAGCAAAACTTGTGCGGAAATATGGGTACATGTGTGAAGAAAAAACGATGTGTGCATTTCTGTGTGGGATGAAGCAACCAGAGATCTGTCAGCATGGCACTAAACTCTTTAATTATTGTTAGATAAATCAACTTCAGCCCCAGGCACCAGAAAATAACCTCCACTGTCCCAAGTCAAAGCGTGTGTGTAGCGCTGTACATCTCAAACAGAAGAACCTTAAACTGTAATTAGACAAACAAACAGCGTGAACAAAAACCATAAGCAAAGCATACAGAGTACAGACAGAGCTGCAGACGTATATGGCACATTTAACAGGCTGCCTTTACAGGATGACAGAGTTACTCTAATGGGCTTAAACAGTAACACGCTTGTGTCCTGTTCAATTGAAAATGGATCCCAGTTGGACGAAAGAGTGTGTGGTAAAAATAGCAAAGGATGTAGGTTACACACAAATACTGTCTGTCCTTAGACGGTTCCAATAACAGCCATAAAAATAAATTAAAGCACAGCTCAGACAGACAGAGAGAGACAAGGAGAGACAGACAGTGGGGAGTGAGGACAATTAAAAAGCCACGTCTCCTGACTATTAATAACTATTAGCAGGGTGAGGACCCAGCAGTGCACTTAGGAAGACTTATGAAGCTCATATTGTTGCCAAAATATAAGGGAGGTGGAGGTAGAGGCTTGCTGGAAATCCTTTATTCCACACAGTTTCCAACGGACGTTATGGAATGCAAGCGCTGTTTGTTGGTAGGGCTGATCCAACTAGAAATTGAATAAAGCCCGCTGATAATAATTACACAATTTGAATTACTTTCAGTGTCTGTACTTATTTTCTGTACTGCTTATAGTCTGTGGCTTATTATATGTTGCTGCAAATTGCTCCTTAAGTGATTTAGCTCTAACCAAAAGATGTGGAGAGAAAAGAGGGGAAGGAACACAAATCAGAGGAAGGAAAGAGAAGAGAGGAAAGCAATTAAATGGAAAGGAACAGGCAGAGAAGAGACAAAAAAGGAATAGGGATATTTCATCTAAACTCTGCCATAAGATGTTCATAATCCCCGGCCAGGAATAGGAAAAGGGACAACGACCCACTTCCTACTGCTATTAGTCTCTTGCATCTTAAATCCACTACTGTCTTTTGCTATCCTTTCCATCTTTGTCTCAGCCTGACAGCCTGTCGCCCCACATCTCCTTCACATATTCCATCTCCGTAGTATCTGTGCAAATAGCTCAGTCCTCTTCCAGGTTGTGATTGTAAGTAACATTTCTCTGAGGCGCCTCACCAAGTATTTCCAGCTTAATAACACTCAAGAGTTAGAAACATGTGAGGGAACATTGCTCGTTCATGCCAAGGCACACTACTGCAGACATGCAGTATATGCACGTGCGAGCCAAGAGTGAACCTGGCTTTATCCAGCGAATGGTAATAAAATTTAAAAAATGCACATGTGCTTTGGTGCTCTGAACTTGTATCAACTTGTCAAAGATATGCACAAAGGACACATACAGGAAATGCACCGTTGTTCCATTGTGAGCTAAAACCATATTGAGCAAAAGGGCTGGTCTGTCTGATTTAAGTGCAGCCTGTTGAGAAACATCCAAGCGGTGTCTGGTCAGGCATGCTTCTTTTGTTGTTGAATCTGCAAAGCACCAGATGTGAGCTAGACCCCCTTCCTACCACTCTGCTGAACCGATAAAGTTGGTCAAGTAAGGTAAGCTGCAGTGATCAATAGAATGTGATATATTAAAACTGCTGAGGATGCAAGTATGCCTCCCAGTTTGCAGAACAAAATCCAAATTTCCAAACTACAAAACAAAAACATGATGTAATGGTGTACTGACACATGCGCATGCATAAACCTTTACTCCCACACATGACCATTTGATCTATTTTCCGCTCAATGGCTACCAAGTCCCCAAGCACTTCAGCAGTGTTTAGTTTCAGTTTGTTGGGGAAGAAAAAAGGAGCCGTTCTGCTTGTTCGGAGGACAAACTGTAAACACACTGGTGACCTCTCCAAGTTTCCTGGAATGTCTTTCATATGTTGCGGTTCCTTGAAAGAGACGAGGCCCCTCGTACTCAGAACCACCACCCAAGAGGAAATCAGGCTCCACAAGACAGGAAAGAAGGAAAGAGCGGACGTGACAGAAAAGGATGATGAGAAAGAGATGGGAAATGATGGAGGTGATGGCTGATGGATGAGCTGTAATGCTTAGGGGCATGTAGATGTCTGTAGATGAGGCTGAATATGGACACTTTACGGAGCTCACAGCAATGGTAGAAAGCCAGCCATAGTTTGTAAGAGAAGACACACTTGAGAGCTGATACCGCTGATGCTGCTGCTAAAGTCATTAGCAACTCTCACTGAGGTCAGTAAGGACACAGTACCTGGTTACGCTGTCAGACTCACCGGCTGCTGGAAAAACACACAACCATGAAAATGAATAACGTCTCTGGATAGCCATGCACACACAGTATTCAATCATAAAGATGGACACAAAAACTGTACGCATACCAGCAAGAGTGAGCGAGCGCACACACACACACACACACACACACACACACACACTACAGATCTGCTATATTAGCCGTAATCCTGTCCCCTCTCAACAGCGTTCCAAGTGACAGTATTGCCAGAATTCCTGAAGAACCACAATGGCGTCATATGGGAGACACACAGGGCCTGAGTTTTGGGGTGGAGGCAGGACTTAATGATGTGGCACTGAGTAAAGTATAAGAGAGATGGAGTGGATTAGGAGGGCTAGACAGGCCAGTGTGTTAAATGGAGCAGTGTGTACGCCTGCGTGTGAGCGCTTTGTTGATGAGAAACAGAACTAGAATTAGCAGGGACAAGAAAGAGGTGAGGGAGCACCAGCAGTCACCCCTCAAACTAGACAGGGCTGAAGAAAACTCGACACAAACTGTTTTCCTGTCTTCATGTCACACCCCTGTAGTGACCGCCTGTATGCGTGGGAAACACAAATGCTACCACCTGCTAACACTTCCGGTGGATGTACGGAGCCACATGGAGCAGTGAGCACATTTAACCTGCCTCTCTCAGTAAGCTGCATCAGAATTAGGGGGCCAATGTGTTTCACGAGGATGGTGGGGGTCACGGGACAATTAGGTCAGATCTCTGAGCAGGAAGGGAGGTGTTGGAGGTCTTTTCCCCAAATACTTAGAACATAAACAAAAATCAGAAGCTAAGTGAGTTCCTTAGACCATTTCAGTTTGTATCTCCATACAAGTGTGAAGATCAGGCAAATCATGAATGACTTTTATTGCGCCATCAGACTGTACTTACTCCGTGACTGTTTGGAAGGCGGAAGACTACAGTAAATAAGCCTTCAGTTTGCTTTTTGATCCAGCAGCTATACAGTTTTTTTGGATGCGCATACCGTACCCTGTTAGAACTACAGTATGACCGAGGTTCTTGTGACCAACATGCTGAAAAGTTCCTGGATAGGGTTCCTGGAATAGTTCCTGTGGTCGAAAAAGATCATTAAAAAAAGGTACAAACTATGCAAGACAAGGAGATGGGAGTTTGATTGAGAAAAGGATAACCTCATTCCTAGAGTAAAGAAGATAAAGTAAGGCCAGGAACCTAAGATAAAGCACAGCCAGCAGCCACACAGTCATCCTTTTAATGGGAGGGGGGGCAACAGGACCTTAGAGAAATGGGGTGTCTGTCAGCAGCGAAACTAACTCAGACAGAAAGCAGACCTCATACCATGAACTGGACAGCAAATGTGTTCTCTTTTTCAATCTTTCCACCCAAACCGCTATGTGGAACATTGACCTGACAACTCTGCTACTGCACACTGAATGAACACTTTCCTAAACAATTACTGATTGTCTGTGAGTATTTGAGAAAGCGTCAAATACCTTGTCATTAAATTCTTATGGCAGTAATTTCCTCTGCTGTGGAACACCATACAATCAACACCCCTGCTGTTTACATTCCTTTTGTTAGCCTTTGTAAACAAAGAAGTGTCTGTTTCTGAGTCCCAACTCTTAAGATCTTTTATTCTTACAGGGGAGGCCTGGGGGGACTTGGAGGGAGCACCAGTAGCTGTCCATATATCAGTCTAACTAGCCCACAGAAATGCAGGGGCTGATGTGGAGCCTGTGTGCCCTGCTCTGCCTCTCCCTCTGGGAGGAAAGTTACTGCAGGAGCTCCAGAGAAGCCCAGAGGGCCAAGGAGCTTTCTCTCCACAGGAGTAAAAGAGCTCCCCTCGACCCTGATGCCAAAAAGTGTTCCTACACCTTCCTTGTACCTGAGCAGAGAATCACAGGTTCCAAGTATAACTTGTTTTTGTATTAAACCTTTAAGGTTTTCATCATATGGCTGTCTTCAAATAAGCAACCCCTTACTTTTCTAAAAAAAAAAACTAAGAGCTTCTTGGTAATCTCTTTACTAATTAATATCTGTCATCAGGTCCAATTTGTGCCAGCACCACAGGCCCTGAGCCAGACAAGGACAGAGTGACCCGTATGGACATTGCAGATGTGCGGGAGGTGCTGAACAAACAGCGGCGTGAGATTGAGACACTGCAGCTGGTGGTGGATGTGGATGGTAACTTGGTGAATGAGATGAAGCTGCTGCGGAAAGAGAGCAGAAACATGAACTCCAGGGTGACCCAACTCTATATGCAGCTGCTGCATGAGATCATCAGGAAAAGAGACAACTCTCTGGAGCTGGCCCAGCTGGAGAACCGTGTCCTCAATGTGACCTCTGAGATGATGCGACTGGCTTCAAGGTACAAGGAGCTGGAGGCCCGGTTTGCCACAATGGCCGGTGTGGTGAACAACCAGTCCGTTCTCATCTCTGCACTGGAGGAGCAGTGTCTGAGGACACTAGGACGGGGTGAGCTGCCAGTAGTTCCCCCCACTGGTACAGGTGGTACCACAGAATATACCAGTTAATAATCGTTTCACCAACGAGATCCAGAGGGACAATAACAATCGGGCCTTTCCCAGAGGATCACGCATGGACTCCCCTACTGCCAGCCCATTTGGGATTGAACCTCCACCACCACAGGGAACACTTACCTCTGATGGTATGTAGCAATTCTAAAGTGATGGGGGATGAAGAGTAAGTGACTGAACATAACAGAAAATAATCAGGGATCCAATGAGGTTTTAGAAGGAAGGGTAGCGAAAACAAAACGCCCTTTTAAGTAATTCTCAGTTAGTAAGTGTTCCGATTAATTGTACATACATACTACTAAAGTACAATTAAGTGCCCAAGGACTGCAATTCAAAAAGTAATTTCTCGCAACAGTTGATATTGCTGAGGCACACTTGGCTTATCCTTGGCATCCTGCAGAGGCAGTGAAATCATACATTCCAATGATTCCCACTTGGCTGCCTGTATTGGCTGCACTGCACCAAGCATATGTACTAAATTAGTAGGATGCGGATTAGGCTTATTTGAACAGCATTTAAAAAGACTTCAGAAAACGGGAATATATATCTGCTGCAAGGCTTCAGTCAGATTTACATTCAGTCCATACAATAAATCCATAGGGGCAAGGTAGAGTCAAACAGAGCACGCATCTGATGGACTAGTCCAGTGGTTCTCAAACTGGGGCAGAACACAGAGCCGCTGCAGGGGCAGGCGTGGATGACCAGGGAAAAAAATATGGAAGGAATTAAGTTGAATGAACATGAATTATGTAGGGAATTTTTTTTTAAAACAGTTTGCTGATGCCATGGTGCTGACCTAAATCATTTCTTTTTTATTTGTTTCTCCCCCAAAATTGTTAATGATTAATAAGAATTCAATCAGCTCAAGGGGGTGGGAGTGTATGAACCTTTTTCGACTTCTAGTCCATCAAGCTTCAGATAAAATCCTCTAAAATAGATTGAGCTCCTTTTCTCACAGAGAGTGACACATTTTGACATCTGAGAAAAATCATCTCTAATCCGAAACCAATTTGCAAGGTTAGAATGCTACTTGGAAATGGCTGCTAAAAACTGGTCAGGGCTGTCATATTTGGACTGGCGATTAGACTATGGCGGGGAATGCTGACAGGGGTTATACAAGCAGATGGTGAAATGGATGAAATCATTAATAACATCCCTCAGACAAAAAGGGGAATAAAAGAAGGCCTGTTTGAATACTGACAGGGAAGTCACTTAGCAGGATGAAATAAGACCCTTTCTTCTGTAATTGTCTAAATCAGATATTTAGTTAACCTTGACACCTAAAGATTCTAGTTTAAGACATCATTAACTATCTTGCTACTTGCTTTAAAAGGGCAGGTACCTTTTAGCAAATCAAGGCCAACCTACACAAGTTAGTTAAATCATGGCTTATATATATAAAGCATCTGTTTACTGTCCCTGTCTTGCTATTACAAAACAAGTGTTTAAACATTACTGTTATTGCCTCTATAGTAATGTGAATGAGTGTCCTTATTTGAAAGTGTCTGATAGGTGTTGACCCTCCAGAAACCAGTCTATCTGAAACACAGCTCTTCTCAGAATACTGAGCATGCAGCACCTTCATCCCACTTTAAGCTTTAATAACAACAGGCCTATCTCAAGCTCAATGACCAGAAGAGCAAAGGGGCCGTATATTAAAAGCCTCCATGGAGAAAAACAAAACAAAAAAGGAAACAGAGAGATGGAGAAAAGGAAAAGCGGTGAAGTGGTGGGAAGGTAAAATGACAGGTACTCCATCTGTGACATGACAAAAAGGAGTGTTCTAATTGTTATTATTTCCAGCTGTGTAACATTTTTCCACCTACCTTAGACAGCCACTGTTGAACTGTAATTCATTGCATTTGTCAATCATAGCTCATTAGAATGGAGAGTTCCAATGCAATAATGCTGAAATTACACAGGCCCCATGCATATTGTAGTTGTTAGGCATTAAAAAGATGGGGTATGAGATTCTGGAGAAATCCAATACTATGACAAATACCATGATACAGTGTGAACAACAACACAGCAAGTAATGTAACTTGTTAACTAAGTTGTGGGTTAGAAAACTGTTGCTACAGTTGCTGCTGTAAAGCTAGCATGCAGGGAGGACGAGGCAATCCCAGCGATACGACTCTCTTGCTACTATAGCTAAGATCACAACAGCATGTCTTGGTAAACTAGAAATTAAGCCAACTATCTGTGGGTAAGTCATACCTCATAAACAAATCATGGCTGGAACGGCTGGAATAGTGTTGTCCGAGCAACTTTGCTTGTTTCCCATTTACAGAGCCAGGGCTGTGTACAGACGCTGGATTTTTTTGCCAGAGCACACACAGAACGGACAGCTAGCAGACCATGAGGAGATATTTGCTGAATTTGCTTTTAAAAATAGACCTGTATTTGAATAGAATCAAAGACCTAAACTTTAAGCTGCTGAATCTAATTTTCCATTTGATTGCCAGGAATACATGGATGAAAGTATGCTTTTAAACAGATGTGTATATTGTGTGTATCTAAATCCGAAAGGACAATAAGTAAACCTTCAACCCAAAACTAAGCCACCAAAAACAACTAATAGGCTCTCTTCCACGTAGGTTCACTACTACTGTAAATACACATTTCCTGACCACAGTTTGGTCTAGTTTTGCTCTTATAAACCACTATGGCTCGTTGACTTGGTTTATTTTTAACATCAACACCTTAAAGCTCTGTTTAGAGAAACTAACAACTAAGACAGAAATAGAGGACAGGGGAATACATTGGAGAAGCCCCTCACTGACAGGTCTGATGAAGACATATCATTGCTAGAAAAATACATGCCTGTGCTGGGGAGTCTTGGGTGTCTGTGCTGGGGCCATTACACTGGGTCCCCTATGTGTGCCTAAACTCAGCTGAGAAAACCATCTTCCGTGGGCCTTTAGGCCCTAGAGGTCCGCACACAATGCTGGTGTTCATACTGTGTAATATAAATATTCACACAGGGGAAAACAGAGGAAATATGCTGCGTTTATGTTCAACTGCTTCAGCTTTGGGTGCAGTGTTACCACATGGCTTCATTTGAGGGCTAAACCTAGGTGAATATTAATATAAGAATTTAAGTGTGTGCACATGCATGTTTGTGTAACTTCAGACTGCAGGATGTTTGGATGTGCAAAAAAATACATTTTCCAAACAATGTGGCCACAATGATGCATCCCCTCAAACCATGGGGTCCAGCAGAAGTCCCTTCCAAACATTCTCTTTCATTTTCTCTTGTCTGCAATCTAGAGCCCCTTGACTGATGATGATGACTTTTGCATACGCAGTAAAAAAGAAGACATCTAGTGCAATTCAATGCACAGTATGGTATATTTGTTCAGGGGGCTAAAACTCAGTGCAATTCAGTGCAATGGATGATTTTAGTAGGAATCAGTAACAAAAAGATATAGATATACAGTCTATACTGCCTTCAAATGGTAATTTATGTCTTTTTACGAATGGATAGCTCGTTTCAACATTTTCCTGCCCAAAGGGCTAATATTGGAGCTTTTGTTGTGGCCAGATGAAGTGATAAGTATCATCTATTAAATGCAAACTACTTGGGATACTGAAGATCATTTTGAGTATTATTGTAATGCAAATTAAATGTGACAATGGATTGTGGACGATGGTAATATTGCAATAGGGATTTATTTGCATATCCAAAATTTTAAATTGCTAGCACAATCTCTATTCAACCTTTTTTTGGTCTCTTTTTCAACAACCATCCTTCCAACCAAAGGTCCCTTCAGGGACTGTTACCAGGTGCGACAGGCAGGTCACACCACCAGTGGGATGTACCTGCTTAAGACAGATGGCAGTGATCGGTTGATCCAAGCCTGGTGTGAACATGGCCTTGACAATGGAGGATGGACTGTATTGCAAAGGAGGAGAGATGGCTCTGTTAACTTCTTTCGGAACTGGGAGAACTACAAGGTAAGCTGAAGGAACCGAATAAGAAACATTAGGTTTGATGGTTGAACGCATGGTTTAATGAGGCCTAACCAGACATTTGAATCGGATTCCTTAGGGGAAAATATCAAAATATCTTTAAGCATGAGAGAGAACTGCATTCAAAACTTCTTGACCCAGTCCCAGAAGTTCATTTCAGGGCCACTAAGCAAGCACTTTCTTCATCAATGTAAACAGCTTAGCGGTGGATTTCCACTCCAAAATCACAGCCAAGAATTGTAGCCAGGGACTTACACAAAAACATCACAATCGGCGTAGCCCCGGTGGGATGAGAGGGAAATATAGCTCAACCCCTTCATCCTTTTCTTCCCATGTGTCAGCTTTTGCTATCGATAAAAGATACAGGATCTAATGGAGCAAGCAGGGGGGAGCAACAAAGGAAAACAGTGTTTATAACACCCTAACAAAAAATGAATGCTCTCCCAGTTTTCTCTGTTAAAAAAAGAAATGAGGCAAGAGTTTTCCTCTCAGTCATAAAATTAGACGTAGAAATCAATACTTACATGCTGTTTGGATCAGCAACAGTGTCTCTAAAGCTCTGCATTAGCTGTATTCAACTCTCTATCCAACCACAGCCAAATCACCACTGCCCGTGCCACTCAACGAATTTGAGTGAGTGAGAAACCACAGATCACAACCATGTAACATTATCATCTCAACGGGAAGCAGATTTGATTTCATATTACTTGATTGCAGCCACCAGATTCCTTTAAACTCCACACTGTGCTCAGAAATCTTATTATCCTCACTCTGCTTTACTGTTTGTGTTTTTTGGACATGAGTCGCCTTCACTCACCACAGAATAAAAAGAGATCTGTTCTTCCATCGGTTAGCTAACCCTCAGTGTAGAGTAACTCAGATTAATTCTGCACTTTGTTGGTCTGCGTGACATTGCAAAGGCATTTTAACATGAACCACAACTAACAACGAATAACAGAAGAACATACTGTGGTGCCTGTTCCCTACAGAAAGGCTTTGGAAACATAGATGGTGAACACTGGCTCGGGCTGGACAATATCTACAATCTGGGGAAACAAGGCGACTATAAGCTGATGATAGAGCTGGAGGACTGGACAGGGAAGAAGGTGTACGCTGAGTACAGCAGCTTCCGCCTGGAGTCAGAGAGCGAGGGCTATCGGCTAAGGCTCGGCACCTACCAGGGCAATGCTGGGGACTCCTTCATCAGTCACAATGGCAAACAGTTTACCACGCTCGATCGCGACAAGGACGCTTTTTCAGGTAGGGGGGATGCTAGATGAGTTCTGCATGCTTTTTGATTGGACACAATAGAGGGTAAAAGCTCATTATTTGTCTGTCCCTCATACTTTTTTATGATGTTGTGTCTGTCTCCACTAGGTAATTGCGCCCACTTCCATAAGGGTGGCTGGTGGTACAATGCTTGCGGCCAGACCAACCTCAATGGCGTATGGTACAGTGGGGGGGTTTACCGCAGCAAATTTCAAGACGGAATCTTCTGGGCAGACTATGGAGGCGGTTTCTACTCCCTCAAGTCAGTCCGCCTCATGATCCGCCCGATTGACTGAAACCTCGGAGTGTGGTTCCCTTCAAATGCACCTCAGTTTCCTCCCTTATCTTTATCTACCCATAAACAAATACTGTAAAGGCAGAACCAGGAATCCATGCCATCGGACAACAGTGACTTGTAAAAATACAAAGGAAGAAGAGACGGTGGCATGTGTTTATGGCCAGACAATAATGACTCCAGCAGTCTGCGCAGTGGCTAGCTCCCATGTTGAACTTTGACATGAAGACTGATGCCATTGTCCTCCCTAAGTAACTGCTCTCCTCCATCTTTCAGTCTGGAAAGTAATGGTCCATCAAGCTCCCTGGGACCAAGTATTACTCTTAAGTGTCCTATTTTACTCACTCTCGTTGAAACTCAGTATGTAATAAAGGGAAATGGTCATTTACTAAACATGATATTTCTTCTGAGCAGCTAATGGTGACTTATTGAAAGTAGCCCATACCAAGGGGGTTTGGATGTAGCTGGATGTTAGCAACAACAATGAAAAATGATGCAATTTAAAGTTGTGTTGCCAGTTGCCAACTGTTAGAGAACAGGCCTTGCTAAACCTACTGTCTACTAGTTTCTGGGTTTTGTCTGGACATCCGGGGTTTCCTTCGACCCCAACAGAAAATGAACTTGTGCAGCAGTGTGCATGTCCAATGTGCATGTGGCTGAGCTGGCTTTGGTATGTAAATATCTTTGGCTTTATTTGTGAAAAGGTAATTTAAGAGGTGTTGATTCTACTCAGGCCAAATGTCCACAATGTTGTCACTCTGCCAATCTTTGTTATTTATCACTGTATTTATAGTAAGTATAGTCATGGCCATTTTATATCTAGCCCTGTAACAATACAAGTCTTAATATTTTTTATCCAATGTAGAGATACATTAATAACACTTGAACAGAAGGACGGACGGACGGACGGACGGACACACACACACACACACACACACACACACACACACACACACACACACACACACATACACAACTAGCTGATACAAACAAGACCATCAGAGTGGATTTGGGAGGATGGAGAATTTATAACATGCACTGTTTTCATCCACATCAAATTAAATTCTTTTCTAAACATTATCCTGTCTTCCACTCTTCACTCAAAAGTAGTGTGTAAAATGTAACCCCTTAATTGAGAAAATTATTTCCAGTATGAACTTTAAATATTTGACAGTAAAATATGAGCTAAGCCTTTATCTGCATAAAGGATGATACAATCATAGAAATGAAAACATTTCAAAATTCTTTGATCTGATTTAAGTAAAATACAAACTGCTGAGAACCTGAAGAAAGTCAAAGGGATTTAATAATTTAAGAAAATGGGCAGAATAAAAATGAACTGCGAGAGAACATTTTACATCACATTATTCCTGAAGGCTAAAGCAAAGACGAGAGGTTTGAAAAAATTATGTAAGGGTAAAAGAAACAGCTTCACAGAAGCAGATCAGAATATATCAAGGTAACGACAGAAATAGATAACAGGGAGGATATTAAATGATTCTGCTGTAGAAGAATTTAGACTAAAATGAAAAAAAACGGAGAGACAGTAAGGGTGATAAAAGGGAGAAATACAGATGGGGAAAAGAGGGAGGGGAACATTCCTTCCACATAAAACCGTTGAGCTTTTCTTTCCTTAAAATACAAACGTATATCTTGAAATTATGGATCCCCTGTGGAGCCTTCTCTCTGAGGAACTGTAAGTCAGAACAGACAGGAGCCGCGTGACCCAAACACTAAGAAGGAAAAGCTCACGGACACGTATAGGCAACATGTTTTAGCTCACTCACACTCACACACAGACAATGAGCCAACAAAACTGGCTGGCACAGACACCTAAAATACTGTATATCCATGCAGTCCAAGAGCGCAGGCCAGACCCTGCCTGGCTGTACTATCGCCTGACACACAGGACTGTAAGTCAGTAGGGAAATGAACCTCTTAGTTGGCTGGCTTTTCTGATCTGACACATATGGGGCCTGGTGCTTTCCCTTACATTGGCTGGTTACAGTGTTACTTTGGTCCCACAGCTACGTCAACAACAACAACAGCATTTTGGAGCTGAAGGGACGCAAGGGCCCTTGTGTCAGTTTGTACAGTCTTTCTCCACTGACACCAAAGAGCAAATGGGCGGAATCATGGTAATGAGCACAATGAAATTACACAGGGGCTATCATAAGTATGAACAAGCTCTTACACAGGACAAGTTTCAGCTGCATTTTTCACTCATCTAACAGAACACATCCCCGGCCTTTTTAACCACTGCAACTGTGCTTCACGTATGTGTAACCCAAAGCAGCCTTTCATGCCTTAAATCAATATTTTCTCCGCTTACAAATGGAACTTTATGATTATGCGTTGGGCTGTGAGTACTGTCAAAATGCTTCAGTGCACAGCAGTAAGTGGCTGAACCAATTCAGGGTACACGCCGATGGAAGACTGCAGCCACTGCTGCTGTGCTGCTTTTGCTACATCGCCAGTGTAGGACATGGCAAAGCGAAACGACTTAAGGAAACATTTTATATAGTGTGTGCGTTTTGTCACAGTGGAGCCATACATTTCTGTGGGCTCTTTGTCCTCGCATGATTGGCTAGAGAACAGGAACAAACTCATCTGAGCATTTAACAGGCTGGCACTGTGGCGTGCGCAGACAGGTGGGGGCTGTGTCTGCCGAGCCTAATAGCAGGTCAGAGTTCACACAGTCGTGCACTCACGCAATTTAGCACAAATGTATCACTGTGGAAAAGCCAGCGCTCGGTGGCTACACAGCTGACACAGGGCTCTTTCTCCATCCTTGTTATCACCAGAGATAAGCATCGCACTTACAAAGATGCAAATGGAGCAAAGACAGAAACATTAAAGGAAGTCACAAAGTGGCACAAGTACACAAATACACTTTGTCGAAGTTAACACTCCTGTGGCGTACTTAGCACATAGAAAAACACACATGGCAATTTTAGCCCTCTTCTGAGGGTTGGGAATTTAATTTAAGCTTCAACAGGTACTTTCTTAAGTGAACAAAGATGTAAACATGTGCACAAACACATCAGGATAAACCCCCAGTCCAAGAGTACCATTACACACACACACATCCACCCACCACTTATGTTGGGAGTGATGCTCTGGAACAAGCGCTGCGGCTTTTAGTCTCCTGCTCATTCATTCCCGCTTCCCCTCAGAGGGACCGGGAGAATTTATGATGGAGGAGAACGTCCGAGAACAAGAGAGTGGCGATTTCCCTCCATTGTGCCAACTTGGCTCGGTCCAGCCCTGACGACCGCCAGCTGGTCACACATCACACATCCACATGCATCATTGAGAGGTTCAGACTGTAAGGAAACACCATCCCACTCACACATACAAAGACTTACAACACAAAGAGACTCCACCCCAAGAACGGCCAGCTAGTCACACATCAATGAAACGCTTACCAAACGGAAAGTCTCTCCTTATTCACACACACACAATGAGGACATACAGTTAAAATTGACAAATGTGCGCCGTTTCACAGCTTTAGCTTTGCATTTGTCTCATGCTCATTATTTCCAGCCTTCCATGACGGAACGCGGCGGGGGAAACGGGTAGTTAAAACTTTTCTTTAACGACAAACAGACTCCTGAGCTATCTGTGTTTGTCCTTGTGTCTGCGTTTGTTTGCACATACTTGAGCGTCTAAGTTTGAATCACACAGCGGTAGCCTAGCTATGATACGAGCCTGATGGCAAGAGGAAAAACCCTGGCAGTGAACAACATCAAAGTCATCCGGTTATCATCAAGTCAAAACAAGAACAAACAGTACAGCAATAAAAACCAAACGCATGCACCCACGTTCACGATACTCATAGTGAGAGTTTTCCTTGAAAAACTCATAAGGGATTCCTGTGCAATGTCATACTATTAGGGGCCAAAGAGAGAAGGGGTATAAATATTTGAAGAAAGGAGGGAGACATATATCACTGTTATTTTACTTCTCAGTGATTCATGTGTTTGTTCCAGCTAAAAGGAACATTGTGATGTTTCACAACAAAGCAGCAAATTTATGTTGAAAATTTACCTCCTCTACTGAAAGAAGCACAGCCACCGCACGGGCAACCGGTACAATGGAAATAATGACACCAGACACACATGCAGAGGTCTTAAACCTCAGTCGATTTGACCTTACATTAACCTTTGGCCTAAAAACAGCCCATAAAGATAAGAAGCTAACAGTAAGTCATCTTCATGCATCCTTGAAAGATGAAGCCTTGTGGTTGTCTGCGAGTTGTGTGCATGTTTGTGTCTGTTACCTAGGTATGGTATGCACGAGACCATGCTCTGGCTGCTTATGAAGTCTCTCAGACGTTTGTAGTTGTCTTCTTTGGACATCAGGTAGTCGAGTCGATCAAACGTTGCCTTGTCCTTCCGACTCAACAACTGTTTTAAAGAGGGAAAGAAAAAAAGAGTGAGAATAAGCATATTTAACAGAAATAAATAGCTGTAGTGGTGGGGCCAGGGCACAACCAACTTGGTTCAGGAATCTGTGGAGTGCGACTAAATATTTCTCAAAACTCACCTATGGAAGAAGGTGAGAGTCAATCAAAAGCAGAGAAGGGGCATTCGATTTGTACTCATGTGGCGACTCTGCGCCGATACCTATGACGATGGCAACACACTTACTCTCATGCTTATCCTTGTTTGTTGTGTCTGTTTCGCCCGGCCATTACACAGCCAAAATGCTAGTTGGCGGTGGGTTTATATGTTACACTGAGTTGTAACATATAAATATAAACTGGATATAAACACATCCAGTTTAGTCCTTCACTGACTTAAATAGGCGTAAAATAACTTCGACCGAATGGATCAAATTTTGATAGTGAAACAGGTCATTTTGCTGGTGTTGTAATATTCAAAATAAAGTGATAAATCTGATACCCACCCAAAGGGCTATAACAAAATTAACAGTAAAAAGACAGAAAAGAAAGAGAGAGGAAAATGTGTTTTCACTGTGAAGCCGGGCTGTTTTTCCAGCCACCCTTTACCCCTGCAGTCAGTCTTTCAACCATTCAAGACTGCTTTAATTTGTTGTTTGTAAATTCAGTGTAATAACGGATAATGCTCTCCTACAATTTGCAATGTCAGAATAAAATGCAGTTATGTTGTACAGATTAAAACCATTATTCTCTAGGTGGTTACTCTTTCTAATGAACTGACCACTCAAAAACCTAGGAAGAAAACTACCAATGCCAAAGCACAGAAGCATGCAGCTTTCAAGGTCGAGGCAGACCGTTTCTCAGCATGCTTGTCTGTGTGTCCATTTGTGGGAGCTACGGTTATAAAGCATATTCCTGCAGGAGGAGCTGCACTGCTGGGTCGTTAGCTTGTGGAGTAAAGCAGCAGCAGTAAGTAAAGCATCAGACCAAATACAGTTGAACTTTATAGGTTGTGACAATAGCAGAAAGTAGTAATGATACCTACAGAGATCAAATGTGTGTGTCTGCCCTTCTGTCTTCTAAGAGTCAAGTGTGCTACAGCCTGGCCAGGAACAGCATTCGCTGACTGGCTAAAAGAATCTCCTGTGGTTTTGTGGACCCGGGAATAAGAAATTTCCACCATTACATCAGAGCATCATCATTTCATTATGTAAGCTCTACACTGAAACATTGGATTGGATGTCCCTCACACATTTTTAAAATGGATACTGATTTCCTGCGTATAAATAGGTCTACTGTTGTGTTCAAAATGTTTCCTCAACCCAAGATCTGATCAAATCTTTAACTGCTAGGTAAGTCACTATGGGAGAGACTTGCTGAACTAAGAAAGGACAGACTCGGACAGTCCTATCTCGATCAAAATCTCAAACCAAGGAATGATGGAGCTGGATGTTTGTTAAATTCCCATTTATCTCTTAAAATGGGGTGAATTTGAGCTTTTCTAAATGTATTAAACAGTGTCCATTATTTGTTTATTTTTCCTGAACATCTTGTCATGTCACTTGTGTGCATGTTTTTCTTAGCCTTTGTTTATGTGTGCAGTGGAACAGATCTGCGTGACATCTCAGTTTATTGACAGCGCTCCACTAATAAACCTGACTTGCCTTCAAAGTAGGGTAAATATACTCACCGCCCATGTTTTGGTAAGTCTGAAGATGGGAGCACTTTGTAACGCTGACACCACAGCCATGACTGCATGGAGGTTGTTCATGTCACACAGTTTCTGTGAAAAGTTTAAGTTCTCAGTGCATACATGAAGCTGACTTTACAGTGCAAACAAGGATAAAAAAGCATGTTGTGCGTGGATGTGTGTACCTTGGCAGTACGAATGTACAGACTCAGCACCTCCGCTCTGATCTTCAACGTCTGTGCGTGGAGGATCTCTCGAACCACCCAGAAACTTGTCTAGAAAAAAAAACGCACAAGAAATAAAAATAAATTTTAAAAAAAGATTATAGCACCAAGCAACAGTCACAAACTCACTAAAACAGACCAAGGGTAAAGAAAAACTGATGACACAGAAAACTTTATCTGTAATGTGTTGCATTTGTCAAAGCCCAATGACGATTGGAGGTACGTGCAAAAAAAGACAGGGAGTTCTGGCTTCTTAAACCTCCAGTCTTTTGAGTCCAGAGCCAAGGCCCGCAGACAGTCATGACAACTCTGGGCTGAAACCTGAATAAAGCAGAGCAGGTGAGCACAGGGCAAACTGCTAAAGGGAACGATCCATTAGAGTCGATTAGATATTAGGTCTTGAGGAAAAACAAGAGCTTCTGAGGAAAATCCAACTGATTGCACAACAGATTCACTATAACTCCTAATACATCAATCGAGTGTGTGTGTATATGTGTGTTCAGAGTGCTTGGCCAGACTGAGAGTGATGTCGGAAATCTGTCTCTTTAGGGAGAATGCTGGAAAGCAAAAAAGTTCTGATTGCACGCACACACACACACACACACACACACACACACGCACGCGCGCACACACACACACGTCAGTGAATCAATCAGTGTTTAAGCTCTGGGGAGAGAGGGAATGGAAAGAGGAAAAGGAGAAGAGTGAGGGAAGAGAGGAGGTAATGGGAGGGGGAGTTAGCTTCATCGCCACGGGGGCTCTGAGGGCTTTCAAAGCCGGCAGCTGTCTGCACACTGTGTTCTGATAAGACTGTTCCAGTGTGACATTTCTTCTAACGCAGACACACTTATCTCTTTCAATCTCTGAATTTTTCTGTCACTTTACTCCCCGGCCATTTTCTTCTCCGGTTGAACTCTACTATGTACTTGATTAATTGACTTTGCCAGTATGGTCAACATTCCTCCATTCAAGCCACAGACCACTGGGTGTGCTTCTCGTGTGTGTCTATAAATTAAGTGTATGTGTGCATCTGCTTCTTCATGCTTTTCTACATTCTTGATGTGCTCAAATTTTAACCTACAGCTGGCTTTGCCTACTTTTTCCTGGAAACAGCCCCACTACTTGTTTTTGTTTCAGGGAAGAGGTGAGGAGCTGAGGAGTGAAGAGATAAATTCATCCAACGACTCCCTTTCCCAGCCCCTATAAACACATCATAAGCTTATCAAACTAAGTCCAATCTATGCAGGTACCGAATCTCCAGGAAACACTGTTTAATTTTCACCATTTCATGAGGAGAAGTCTGTGAAGTGGATGAGGGAGTGATGAAGATGGACAAAGGTTCGCCTTTGGCTTCTACTTTAATTTGCATCTCTTGCCTTGAGACAGTGACCTCAGGTGAGGAAGCAGCTCACACTCAAGATTTAAAATAAAACTCTAAATGTTGTCAAATCTTCCTTCCACCCACAGAGTACAGTAGACAGGAGTTTCCATTGACTGTAAAATGTGTGTCCAATCTGGGAGCAAAACATGCTGCTGCCTCACATTTAGTTTCCTCAGTGGTCTAACTTGATATCCGAGGTCAATCTGGACAAAGCCCGTCTTTACAAATCGCTGTACCACTGGGGTTCATTACAGAGCATGTGTCCTAGTCAGCCTTGGCCTCCAATACTGCACAGCGATGAGATCACTCAGAATGGCGGCGCTCTCTCAAGTGTGTATGTGAGAATGAGTGAGAGTTTGGGGATACAAGGGGTTGCGCAGACAGGGTCCTGTCTTTACAGATCTGATATTATGTCCTGAAGCAAAGATCATGTCTTTGGGGCTGCGTTTATGAGCGAATCAAGACCTCCAGATGGAACTGCGAGGCCCCAGCTCTTCAATAATCATAAATAAACGGAAGCAGACAGATCCAGCCACAAGCTGATAGGTGTGGTTCAACCTTTTTATGGGGTTGAGGGGAGGATAAGATGGGAAGGAGATGAAGATATGGGCACAGACAGGGACTGCAGACCTTAGGTGATGGAGGGATCTGATCCCTGATGTGCTAACACATGTTCAGTGGTAGAAACCTAACAGACTTGTGTCGGGACAACCCAGAAGACATAGTGCTTAAGACTTAAAGGTGCGGTAAGCGATTTTGAAGATTTCCAATACCATGACAAAAATCATGATATAGAGCGAACAACTCACTGCAAGTAATGTTATTAACGTTAACTAAGTTGTGGGTAAGCATAGCGTTGTTACAGTTGCTGCTACGAAGTTAACATGAAGTTAACAAGCAGAGACAATGACGACGTTTCCCAGAGCCAGCACTATAGCTCCCAACAGCGACAACTGCCCTGCTACTATAGCTAACATCACAAAAGCATGTCTTAGTGAACTAGTAAGTAAGCTGAATGTCCGTGGGCAAGTCATTTTACCTGAAGCACAAATCATTGCTGAAACAGCTGGAATAGTGTTGTGTGCTTGGTCCAAGCCACTTTGCTTGTTTCCCCATTTACAGAGCCAGGGCTGTGTACACACACAGGATTTTTTTCAGCGTGCACACAGAACGCACAGCTAGCAGACTGTGGGGAGATATTCAGTGAATTTGATAAAAAGACGTACTTTGGATTAGAATTGCTTACCATACCTTTGAAACATAAAGCTCACGTTTATTTGAGAATTTGTCATAACAGGCGTAAGTTTGTAATATATTAGCTCAAATGTAAGTTTGCCCTGCAGCCTGTGCTGTTACATAGACAAGAGTTAATATGATGTTTGATGTCAAATGTTTGACAGTATCAGGCATGTTTTGGGCTTTTCCCAGTGAATTTACACTAATGTGATGCTTTCTGTCTTCTTCCTTTCTGGTGAGAATATACTCTACTGCAATTTAGTTATCATCACTACTAATTCTTTATTACTACTGTTATGATTTCAATGTTTCATGAAAAAAAATTACTTTTTCACTACTGTATACAAGTCGCTGATTCGTCTCTGCACAAAATCCAATAAAACTGATTACTGTGCATTGATCATAATGGGTTCTGATTATTCTCTCCTTGCTTGCCTGCCTAATAGACTGGCCAGTTCTCTTCTGCTCCATTGGCTCTCAAAGCATGGTGCCAACAAAACAAGGACTGAAGGAAGAGGAATATGGCTTCGGCTCATGCTAAGGAGCTTTCTGGGACTCACTGTCCTCCCAGTCCAAGTCCCATTATCCAAAAAAGCTCATTTTTCTTGGCTCCCAGCAGATGAAATGTGTGCAGCTAACATCTTGAATCACCGTTTGGGATCTGCTATACATGAATAAGTTTCCACAGCAACACATTCTTGTTAGATCATCTCATATTTATACTGGAGGGTAGTAAAGTGGGTCTTAAAGAAGTTTGGCAAAAACACTGGAAGGGGATTAAAGGGCATTGGCGCCCCCCTTACATCATTACCCTCAACTTCCTGTTGATGATTTCACAGGGCACTGAGGGAGCATGCCATGCACACCCCTCAGTACATTTGGAAATGTTCCTATATGTGCTGCACCAACATGCAGAAGCACATTAACAATTTTACTGATGCTAGACCCAAGGACCAGCTATGGTCAAAATAAACAGCCTTCCTTCAAACCTACTCCTCACCTGGGGTCTATTTATGACAGAAATGACTAGCAGAGAGTAGACATGGAAATTGTTGGGAGCCGCCACGACAAGCGGAGCTTCAAAAAAAAAACCACCTCTGGGAGATGTTCATAAATCTTTGATATTTCAAAAGGGACTGTTTTCTCTCTCCTCTTGGGGGAGACCTGAGGTGGTACTGAATGTGACATAGGTGCCAACTGTATATGTGTCTCACCTGGTTGAACCTCCGAGTAAAGGCCACAACATTTGGAGCAGAGCTGTGCTTCTCCTTCTTGTTCCATCCGCAGCTTGACAGCTCCTGAAAACATACATGAAAACTGACATTATGCACTGAGCCACAGCACCTTCCTGTATGCGGCAGCATTTCACTGAATGTACTTCAGTCTAATCAGAGGGTCCTTGGTATGGAGTGGAGGGGAGGCAGAGAGCAGGATATATTAGGCGAGGAAAGCAGATGAGGAAGAAGAAAGAAAGCGAGGCAGCGGACAAGATCCAGTCAAGGGCTGAGACAGATAAATGGATGACTAAAAACAAACAGGTAAATCAATGCAGCAACACGCTCTGCCTCAGCATGAAGCTCAGTACTCATTAAACCTATTCCACATAACTAAGCGATACACTAACTCTTGCTTAAGTGCAGTAGTGTGGAAAAAGAATACAACCTCAAAACTTAGTGATCGTAATCATGATAAAATCATTTTAATTTAGATTAATAATCTGAAAGTACGTCTACATAAAAAAACTGATTAAAGTGATTAACTGTTTAAAAGGTAGCCGTTGGAGTTTTTGACCGCTAGTGGCTCTACAGAGCAGTGGTTTGATTAATGGGTCTCGCTATAGTTTGTATCTGTTCATCTAGCAATGGACCTCTTTCACCGAGACATTTTGAGTTTCCATAGCCGGAAAAACCACAAATGTAAATCAAAACACTGACGATAATTCAGCCAAAATGTTCTCACTGACAAAGGTTTTCTGTGCAGGAGAAGGCCCATGCACGCCATGAACACAGGCGTTATGTGATACACAGCTGGTAATGGTGGTCACACTAATGCAATGTTACAAATGCCGCATCAAAAGAGCAGAAGACACCAACCGCAAGATGATGTAAACAATGTTTTTTTTTTTTAAAAGTTTCATGAAAGCTTTGCAAATGTTTTGTGGGGTAGGAGATGAAATCATGAATGCTTGCTAGACCTTAATGGGCAGAATTATGGAGCAGCACAATGCATTTAGCTGATAAATGCAGTTCTGTCAGCATGTTCACAAAAACCCATAGTGCACTCCTCCTTGTATTCTTTTGCAGTGCAGATCTATAAAAGTCAAAAAATAAATAACAGAAAGTGTCCATCACAAGTTACCAGAGAAAAAATAATTAGACCAACTGTCTTCCAAATCGTTATTTTGCAAAATGTCAAAAAGCTCAAGCTATTCAATTTACGAGCAAAACACAGCTGCACATTATCTCAATCAATGTACTGTTTGACTTCTTTATTTGAGAGATGACTTAAAAATTAGTATTCAGTGATTAAAATTGTTGTTTGGTCACTTTCTCCCATTAATAACTTCCACATGTCTACCAAAAGTCTTACAAAGCAGGGGCAGCTGTGGAAGCAGTAATTTCATTACTTTCAGCACTGCGATGATTTGAGCTTGAACACAGAAAACAACACGCGTACTAAACAGTAATATCTTTTCCGAGTACCATGCCGGACTCAGTTTGGCCTCGGCTGCTGTCCTCAGCCGTGAGTTAAAAGACAGAGACCACACAGACACTGCAAGGGGAACCCAGACCCTCCATCGGCCCCCGCAGGTTGTCCAGAGGCCAGGGACACTGACGTAACAGTAGGAAAAATGTTGTGCAAGCTCTCCTCCTAATCCCTGCCAGCCCGGCCGACTTGGGCTACAATATGAACAGCTGAATCAGGCTGCAGCTCTCCCACACAATGCCCCCCCCAAGACCAACTGTCTGGAGGCAACAGCGTCTACAAAACTGCTCACAACTCCCTGACCTGGGACCACTCCTTGCAAGGAAAAGCCATGCTGCTGACTGAAGGGTGATTCTCCGAGTCATTAGAGCCAGCCGGCGGGGGGTAAAGAAGCAACATATCAAACAGATGTTAAAAGCAGACATTCATCCATGGACAAGTTTGTGCCTTGGGGGCCTCTGTTGCCTGAGCGAAGATGAGGATACACTGAGAGGAAAAGGGGAGACAGCGTAGAGAAGATGAAGGGATAGACTATAAAATACAACACTGTAGAAGACATAACAGCATCTTCCCACAAGGTTTACAAGCCTGTGTGGAGCCTCCTCAGAGTCTGAGCATGCTGTCACAGGAGCTAAATCGGTGGGAAGGAGACACTAGTTGTTTCACAGAGGAGAGCTCACCGTTTATTTAACATGCGTCTTTTTTTTTTTTTTTTTTAAATAAGCGCTTGCCACAGTGTCAGTCATTCTCCTCTGCAATTTATAGACAGCTTTCGGTGATGGTTCTTAAACAAAGACGTTACATAGTTTATGGGAGGTGGGTGTGTTTTTGTGTAACGCACCTCAGACCAGCACCTGACCACCCAGGTAGCCCGATACACCCGAGAAGAGGCACGCAGACAGGCCCTACATTTCTCCTCGCTCACCAAGACCACAACATTTCAACAACATCCACTCAATACGTCAATACTGGACCACCTGTCTGTCCGGCTAAGCTTGAAGCTTGTATTTAATCTCTATTGTTCTTCAGCTGTTGTGTAATAAGCAATGTCACTGCCTTGTGTGTATTCAAGCAGCAGGGAACTGATCTGCAGCCTTTCCAGAAACTATTACAATGTTATTTCCGTTATTTTTCTTGTGCCTTTATAGTCTCATTTCACCCTCACGCATTACAAACTAACTACTCTTTGGATAAAGGCTTTGACGAGGCAGGTCTGGTAAGGAGAGGGTTTTAAGTGATGCAGTAAAAAAGCACAGTAAAAAAAATAAACTCCACCAAACCACAGACAGCCTGTCATTTCCACATGCTGGGCTGGCTGAGCAGCATTTTCATTAAAGTACAGTCGTCCTATGGGGCTGCTAGAAGCTGGCTGTATATACGCTGTTATAGTTAAAATAAGGGCTGTCAAGGAAAAGTGATCAACTCTGGCTGAACAATTAATTTACCTACAAGTTGCAGTCGTCAACAAATAAGTGATTGGGAAGCTTAGCTGAACATTAACCACAATAAAACTCTACCTAACCCAAAACATCTAATCTTAACACTAAACCGAACATGCTTAGAGCTCATTATCCATTCGCTCAGCTCTGCTTTACAAGTACATTGTGAGGAGTATTATGTAACAATGGTACAGGCTATAATAAGATAACCAGCTGCAGCTAAGCCACAAACCGTGATGACCTCATATGAGAGATACCACAGCGATTCCCTTTTTTTTGGTCTACATTGTAAATGGAAAACTCAAAAAACTGTTGGGATCCCAGGGAACATTAGCGAGAGGCCACAGGCCAAGGACAGGGAGGGCTGAAGGGCTGATAAAGATGAGGAACAGGGTGGAAAAAGAAGGGAGACAAGGAAGTGAGACTTAGAAAGTAGGTTTGCCGCAAGAAGAGAGGAGATTGTGGAGATAGATTTACCGAAGATGACAGGAAGGAGCACAATGGAAAACCGGTTATATTTGTTGCTGATCTAAAACTGAGCCATGTAGAGAGCCAGAGGAGCTAAATTCATGGTGCCACTGGTCTACAGATTTATCTGAACTCCTCTGTGCTGGTAAAAAAATAAAAATAAAAAAGAAACCACTGAGGAGCACAACAGAACAGGAACAAAAAGGGGGGAAAGAAGGTTGTAAAATGCATTGTTGTCTCAGTCAGACAGCTTTAAACTATAGACTCTGGCAGGGACCTACAAAGCAGTAGCCGTTACCTCGCTGTGCACACCATGGAAAGAATTAGTTTTGCAGGAGCTCTTTTAGTACACGTACATGACATTAATATAATAACTGCTGTAATATTTTAAAAGAAAAACAGAATACCATAATTAAAAACAAACTGTAGCAGTGGTCACAGAGGCATCATTGAATGTGTTTTGATGCGGTCTTCTGCTGCTTTTTGACAGATCCCCAAAGTAATTCTTTGGCACCTTTTTTCAACGTGAATCTCAAATGCTGGAGAAAATCCTCTTTGGCCAAGGGAAAACCTGTCATTTTGGTTTTTCTGTCTTGGCAAACTGCTGATACAAAACCTTATTTTCTCCACCTTTCACCATGATAAATGTGTATCGACCATCATGCTGACAGGCCGTAGTGTAGGTAGGATTCCCTTCTGTGTCTGTTGTGTAGCAATTATTGTCCGATCGCTCCAGCAGAAAACAACATGTGCAGACTGCAGCCTCACTTCCAGATGTTACTGTGTGACAGAAAACACAATATTATCTCACAATCAGTGCTGGGAAACATTAAGCCTGCAGGCGAGACGGGCCCGAGTATGTGAAACGTTACCTGCCTCCAACTACAAGTCATCATTGCCTCACATGAGACCTTCAATCTGTTCAGAGGATTTCTACGCTGAGCGCTCAGACATGTGAGAAACTGACATACTTCTCAGCGGTACGTAAAAACGCAATCTGATATCTATTCCCTGAGAGCTGAAGCAAAGCCTGCCAGCCAAAGCCACTATATTACTTACTTGGCTGTTGTCATGACTGTGTGTTAAAAACAAAGGCAACTCTCTCCCCCCCAAAGCCCCTCTCAAGTCCCTCTACATCACTCAAATCTCTCTTTTCCTCTCGGCCTCCAACTCCCAAACTTTCATAAACATCCAGCTGCAGATCATCAGCTGCACGTCTGATTATGAAATTAGAAATGGCCCACTGGGACAGAAAAGCAGAGCAGAGATGATGGAAGAAAAAGCCCTCCCAACGTTTTACTCTCTACATTTCGCTTCTCAGCTGATCTATCTATGCTATAGCGAGCTATCCAATCCAGTTTGCTGCTGATAAACGGAACCAGCCGATGATACAAGCCATTAGTAATCACAGCCTCGTACTTTTATATGAGAGAGAAAATATTTAGCTACAAGTCCCTTGGATCCTTCCCTTCCCCCCTGTGATCTATCTTGTCTTTTTAATGGCATTTCACTTTGCGAACCAACAGCCAAAGAACATATCAGCAATTCATCTGAGGGTTGTAGATTAAATATCAGGCTGCTCTGCAGTATAGATTTTGTTACCATGAAAAAATAACTTAAATAGCTGTTCTCAACAATTACACTTGCGCTACAACAGAACACAAGACTCTGTCGACGTTCTTCTTAACATGCTCTTTGTCAGTTTCTCTGCCGTCTTTTCACCTTGAGCGGTGCGCTGACGAGGATCCATTACGTGCAGTAAGTAAATTACATCAAACCTTAAGCATGGCAATGTCTTATGAGCTATCACTTGCATATCATCAAAAGCAGATGTGTTTAGACGTGTTTGTCTGCTGCGTCAGAGCAGCATGCGTTCAGCCCTGAGCTCACGAACCCGGCTTCTCCAGTTAGGAGTGAGTCAGGAAGAAAAGAGGGTGGCTCGCTACGCTTCCTGCACAAAACGGTTGGCCAGACTTTATACCATCTCCTCACGTTGTCTTTTTTGGTGTCCCCATCCACAGCTCCCATGTACTCTTTTATAGCTATTGTGACGAGCAGTTATCTTTGCTTCCTCATCCAGAGGGTTTGGCTAGACCTCTCAGGCTGCTCTCCATACATCTGCTCCATGTCAGCGTTGGAACACTTGAGTTAATGAGATCCTCTGTTGTACGGCGATCCTGTCTAGGGCAATTTTTCCAGCTCATGCCAGAGTGTCTGTTTATGAGTCATAAACACATGTAAAAATGCTGTACGTCATACAGAGACACACACACACACACACGTAAAAATGTTTTACGTCATACAGACACACATGTAAAAATGTTGTAAACACAAGCGTGCATAATAGCCTTTGGACACTCGGTGTGTTTCTCTGTGGCGCTCAATTTCTTACACACACGCTCGCATACATATTATATTAAGGCAGTTATGATGTGTTTATGGAGAGGGGAAAAATAAAATCTTAAAACACAGACACCAACAGGCCAAGTCATTGCTAGTTTATGATCATTTCAACTGTTTTAAGTGGTCAGTTATTATAGAAATTACCGCAGCCTTGGAAGAAAGGCAAAAACATTAAAATTAGAGCAGCTCAAACATGACAGACTGCTGATACAGAACATTTAAGTCATGTAAAGGAACAACATTTGCACCACGCCGTAATAAGACGCAAGGGCAAGTTTAGTTTATCTACAGCAGAAAGGGCTGTCATATCGCGTGCAGTAAAAACATTTTTAATCAGTACGACCACAGACCAGGAACACTTTGAACCAATCTGGTGGAAAATTTGATTCATCTATTGTTTGTTATTGTGCCAAAAGCCAAAATATGTCAGCGATATCATATCCCGTCGAAGGTCGACTCTCTCACAACTACTTTAACAAATGAGAATTACGACACATTACATCATGGAAACTAACACTCTTTCCCTTCTTTCCACTCAAGAATTTAAATATTTGTTGCCTTGTAACCCCAGGTAGTCCGTGACTGTTCCCCCAGTTCATTAGTGAGCCCTACTTTAGCTCCAATGTGTCTGCATGTAGATTTTAGTGTTGTAACATGGCGTTTAAAGGCTAAAAATGCAAAAAAAAAATTGGCTGTACGTCAGTAAAAACATTATTGCACAACTCAAGGATTAAACCAAGTTATTTAATATTTTCCTACTCAGGCCAGCGAGCCGAGTGAAACAGCAGCCGTACACCAACACACACACACACACACACACACACACACACACACACACACACACACACCTGCTTTTCCCATCATGTGTCTACGAGGAGGGCGAGGAGACTGACAGCAGTGGAAACTCTAGTTGAGTTTTAGTTCAGTCATAGCATTGCAGCATTTTTTCAGCCAGTACTCTAAGACAAAAGCACAGTGAGGGCAGGAAAAGCCTCTCTGGTCCACTCTGTCGCTGCCAGGATGCTGCTGGGTCACTCTGCATACTGTTCACTCTGCTCCTTCTCTCCCTCCAGACTGCAGCCGTCATCTCCTTGTCAGTCCCCCCTCTCAATCAGGCCAGTGACCCCCCCCCCCCCAAAAAAATCTCACCACCTTAAAACAAAGAGTGAAACCAAATCCCCATGCACCTGACCCTTTTAGTTTTCCTCCTTAGACACTATTTTTTCAAATTGTTGCATTGGACTAAAATGCAGTGACCACACTTTCATTATGCTCATAAAAGTCACTCAGTCGGTCGGTCAGTCAGTCAAACCAGACTGAACAGGGTCATGGTTGCATTTATAAACCCTTCAGTAGCCTATGAGCAAACTTGGTCTCGCGCAGTTAAGACGCTGGGACTGGAGTTCAGATGACGTCAACGACTTCCCTCTGGGTGAGGAAATGGCAACACTCAAAGGCAAGACCTGACAAATGCTACTCAGGAACTTTAATCTTTAGTCTTTTCCATTACTCAGACACAACAAACTATTTACAAGACTCAAAAAGGTCACGCTACGCTGTGACATTGTTATTTAAATTGAAGCAAAACGTGGATCTGTGGATGATGTCATGCCAGAAGAGTGTGTGTGTGTGCTGTTAGCTGAGACTAAGACAAGTGCTGCACATATGCAAGTCAGACTGTGCCACACCACACTGGGCTGTGGTCCGTATGCTGCTTTTATAAGGCCACAGTGGCCAACCTTAAACACAGGTTATCCGTGAGTGCTGTCAGGAAGGGCCTTCCCATCCAAAAAAGAAAAAGCATGAGATTACACCAGATCTCACATAAGGCAAAAGACAAGGTGTGCAAGACTGGGTGAGACACAGATACTCCTGTTCTGCATATGATATGTGGCTAAGCGTGGGAGCTCTGATCACAGCTGCTCATAGCACAGCATGGTACAGGGATATAATCCGCATGGAGATTTTGCAAGAGACAGAGGGGAGGAAGGACAGTAGAGAGTAAATTCTTAAATACACATATATACATTTATAATTATTAGGGCTGCACAATATGGAGAAATGGTTATATTGGATTTGGAACAAATAGTAACATGAGTCTACTTGCTTAACTATCAAGGAATGCACAAAAATACTGACATTTTGAAATGTGTATTTCTCAACTACAACAAAGACAAACAATATTTATAACAATAACTAGTAAAAAAAAAATGTAAAACAGAACAAGGGGAGTGCGGTGCTCTACAGAGGAGGCGGCTAGAAGCAGCACATATTGGGACACCGGCACCGACTCAATGTACATCTGTCTACTGCAGAGTCTCTGTCCACAACCTGGAGGAGGAACTGTGCATGGGCGTATTAAAAAAATGTTTAGTTAACAGTATACTCTTAGTATAACAATAATATACTACATTCATTATAATTTCATATAATAGTATACAATTTTACCACTAGTCGAATATTAAATCCAATTCCAGCTATTTCATTTCTGTGGGTTGTTTTTTTTTAAGATTTAATCCTTGTGCAAGCAAAAGGCTCTGCATCAGTCTCTAATTTGTTAATGCTAAGTACTAACTTGTCAATAATCGTATTGTTCAACATTTAATGATTCGCTGTAGCACATTTTTTGTTATGTCCCGCCCCATCCAGGCTGTGATTGGTCGGTTGATGAAAAGTGACTGACAAGCACGTCGGCTCTGTGAAAAACTAAACATGTTGAACTAAACGCACTGATACAGCTAACATTAAATGGCCAGCGAGCCAAATCTTCCTTAACTTCTCCAGTTTTCTTCTGTCTTACCGCTTTAGCGGCTGCCGACGTCTCTCTGTCTCTGTCACAGAGCGACAGGAGCACCGGCATTTCTCTCGATGCTCTGGTGGCGCGTCCAACTATGTTGTGAACAATTAGTGGCGGCGAGAGATGGGTTACAGTATGTTGTTGTCTTAAAAGCTACTGGCACATAAATAATTTTTCTCATTGCATGAAGGCTCATCTGTTTTTAGGGGCACATGCGACAACCCAGTGTGGGTAAACTGCAGCGCACACAGAGAAGAAAAAGTCACACACACCTTTTCTGTTTTATTAAATCGCACACTTTTTGCGGTTATGTAATCGCACATGACAATTGCGCTTAGATTAATTGTGCAACCCTAAGAATCAACACTTGTTCTGTGTGCATGCTCATTGCATAATTTGTGTGAGGTTACATGCATCAGACTATTAGTTACGAGTTCAGATGCGTCACTCCCCAACCTCAAAATGAACAACAATGTGTTTGAAGGTAACTCAACAGCCCCACTTGATTTCTCACAGTAGATGCCAAAAATGACGTCCTAATAAAGCTGTCAACACCTCTCTCCTCGCTACTGATTTGATGGCAGCTCACCTCTGGCTGGATGGCTTTGAACACGGGAGCATCCATGAGTGTAATCTGGCCCTGGAGGAAATGAAACACAACAGTTATTAGACTCGCTGATGTACAGATTTCCCCAAATACCCCGTCGCCACATATGAGCGACATTTTTTGTGTGTACCTGATCACAAATGTCAAATCTAAGGTCAATAAAATAGTAGCTATACATTTAAAACACTGCGTTTGCAAGAGAGGCCATTTCCTCTCAAGCTGGTGGGTGTGACAGTGATCTTTTACTGAAGGCACCATTAAATGCCTTGATGTACCATGCAGAGAGTGAACTGAAGACGCTTGATGGGATCAGAAGATAAAGAGTGCCCTCTTGTGGTTGAATAGGGCAGACTAAGGGACAAACATGTTTGCAGTGTAGTAAGATTAGATTATTGAGGAACATTTTATTTAAAAATTAAAGACAATCCCGAGCAACATTATTCCTCACAACAATGTGAGGCTAATTTCACAGAATCGTGACATCTGTGTGCTCATACTTGTCGTGGATAGTTTACGCAGAGTGCCTGCTTGGCACTGCCAAACATCATCAATTATTACTGATCCAAACTCTGACCCCATTTCCTCCTCTACCATCCCATCTCCTCCTGTCTCAAGTCAGCGTATCACATTTGTGCTTACTCAACATTTCATTTTTAAACTCGCACATACAGGTTTAACCAGACACACAAAAACTTCACTTACTGCATATTCTTCAGGAGTGACCTTCAGCACATCAAACACAACAGCATCAAAACTCTTCTTCAGGTCTGAAGAACCCTTATCACTGAGAGATTCTGAGCTGCTGCTCTTCTAGAAGACAAACACCGAGTTGCATTTTAAAAAGATAGGTTTGATAGCTGTGCAGTTAAGACCAAGGTTATCAAGTGGAGGAGAGCGGTGGAGTATGAAAGGCTTGAGAGGATTAATAACCAACCTGCTAACCAACCAGCTAAGAATCACTGAAAAATATTTCAGTCAAAAAAAATACTTCTACAGTTTGTCACCTTATAAACATAAGCTAAAGCTGCCAGTGTTGAAAAGTGCTAGGAGAGGCATGCACAAGATGGATTTTCAAAAGAGTGGGTGGAAGTCGAGGGGGCGTGGCCTCACCTCAGAGATCGTTGCAGCGGTGGTGGTGATGATGCTTGATTGACCATTATGGAGGTCCATCATTCCCACACCATCTAGCTCTAGCGCAGGAGACCATTCATCATCGTCAGCAGCATCAAAGCCCGACCGGCCCTCTGAAAACACACACACACACACACACACACACACACACACACACAGTATGACACAGTGAGTACATTCTGCAACACATCTTGACCATTATCACCTGCTAACACAGCAGACAGATCGCTCAGCTTGATGCAGCAGCACCATCTTCTGGCTGAGGTATGTTGTTTGGAGTTTTCCAGGTTCATCTCATCATTATAAGTGCTAAGGCAACTGGTAAAATGAACTCAATCTCAGAAAAGTCTGACAACATGAACTTCAGATGGTGGTGAAAGTGTCAGAGATTGACACAGCAGGCCTGTGAATGCCACATCTATGTTAGAGGCTAACATTTTGGAGGGAGTTCTGTGGGTCATGGTTTTAGAGCTGTAACGAATAGCTGATTAATCCATTACTTGTCAAGTATTAAATTAATCACCAACTATTAGATAATCAATTAATGTCCTTTTTTGAAAAAAAAAATTACAAAATTTGCTAATTCCTACATTCTTAAATGTGAATATTTTGTGGTTTCTAAGACATTAAACTGAATATCTTTGGACAAAACAAGACATATGAGGATGTCATCTTGGGCTTTGGGAAAAACTGATCATTTTTTAAGTTTTTTTATAGACCAAACAACTAATTCAGTAATTGAGGAAAATAATCAGATTACTAGACTATCTAAATAATACTTTTCTAAATAATTGTAGGCCTACATGAGATTCTCACAGGGTGGGAGTCAATTTCACTATTCATCACATGCCTGCAACGGGAAAGGTAACAAAAAAAACGGTGCAGGCAGGATAGGACTCAAAAGGTCATTTTTTTATATATGCAGGTTTTTATATATGGCAACACATGACAACAGAGCTTTTGGGTACGACAAAAGTTTTTAGCAAGTTCCTAAGAGACGTGTTAATGCTCTGTATGCTATTTATACGTTTCACATAGTTAGCAAATACACCACAGACTCTGGGGCAGGTGGCCCTGGAGAAACCCCTTTTTTTAAACACAACACAGGAGCGGGATGGGACTGAAGTCATTCTTCCTGGTTTGGGAGGGGATTAGGAGTATTTTTGTGGGAGTGGGATGGGACAGGAGTGACATCCCACTCCCGTGTCACCCTCAAATGGACGTACACTTTCACAGCCTTCAGCCACAGTCATTTACTACAAACGTGACAGATGGACAGGACAGACGGAGCTTAGGCCGAGCATTAGAGAGAGATCTTCTGTGAAAGGAGTTTGGTAAAGCAGCTGTCAGTCGGAGCCACAACACTAAACAGCTTACACCCAGCACTAAAATATGGCCCACTGCCACTCAATGACTCTACAGACAGGACTATACTCCTAAAAGATTTCTTTCTACTTTTTATTTTGTCTACCAGAGCAGAAAATGTTGATTTGGAAAATCAACAGTAGGCCATTCATGCCAATGTCTGTATCTTCCAATGAAATAAAGAAGATACACAACACAAACTACCACAGGCCCTAAAATAAAAGCTGCTTACTTTCTTTTCCCAAACATCAAAAACAAAAAAGGGGATTTGTATTTAGCAAATGTTTGTTTTCTTGACAAATTACTCAAATGAGCAAATCAATTCTCAACATTGTCACCATGCACCCTCCCCGCCCCTTCAGAAACTGAACTTTCAATGATCTTGTATTAGGGTGATGTTTTAATGTTATGAAGTATTGTTCTCTGCCTGTGACTAAAAACACCTCAGAGACTATTCTTTGCTAAAAGCACATAGAGACAGTAATGAAAAATAAGGACCATCTTAGAATACTTAAGGCCAGCAAATGCATCCCTTGTGTACTTGATAATGCAGGCCTGTGTGTGTGTGTGTGTGTGTGTGTGTGTGTGTGTGTGTGTGTGTGTGTGTGTGTGTGTGTGTGTGTGTGTGTGGTGTGTGTGTGAATTTTTTTGCTGGCTCAAGCCTCAAGCTGAAATGGCCTGTGCTTTAAGAGCCATTTGCTGCCTTCCACAGCAAACACCACTACATCATGTCAACCTCCCTTGCATTGTGACAACAGCCCATAATTGCACAGGAAGCAACAGCCAGTCTCTATTTACAAGTCTGTCTGTTGTTTATAAAGCCATACACCTGTAATTACCTTACTTCCAGGTCTAATACTATGTGTGCGTAGAGTCCTTTTGTCCGAGGTGCCCCTGGTTTTACAAGTCAATACTGTGATAAATGTCAACATACAGTAAGACATGCACGTCAAGTGACAAGTGATCTTTTCATTCAAAAATAAACACACTAAAACACATCTACACGTGATCTAAACATTACTACCAAAGCTGTTCAGCTCCATCTGCAATGTACAGTCCATATCCTCTAACTGATGTGTCCACCTGTATGTATGCATGATCAAAAGCAGATTTTTAAAAATTGAACCCTGCGGGCACACAGCTGTGTTGCCATAACCACCCAACAGACCAAGCTGTCCTTGCACAGACGAGGCCTTACTCACCAGGTGTGTGTCAGATGCGCATATTGCTAGATGTGAGGTTAGCCTGTTGTTCTGTATTGCGGTCTTTGTCTATCAAGTCCTGTCTTTCTCTGAGGCTGGTTCCTGCTGCCTGTGTGAAAGTGAAAGGAACAAAAGAGAGAGAAGAGGGAGAGACAGAGAGGGAGGCAGCATGATTCTTCTGAACATGAGGAAAACCCACGCACACATAAGAAATGAACATAGTCAAAAAAAATGAACTTATTTATGTAAGTGCTAAACAAATCATCAGTCACTGCATTGACGAGATTCTGTGGAAACTTTTGTGCTGCGTCTTCTTAAGTGTCAGTGTTAGCAAGCATGAGCTTTGACAGAAGTAACCTTAAAGAGGTCATATTATGCTCTTTTTCAGGTTCATAATTTTATTCAGGGGTTGTACCAGAATAGGTTTACATGGTTTAACTTTCAATTAACACCATATTTTACTGCACACTGCTGCAGCACGTCTTTTCACTCTGTGTGTTGAACGCTCGGTGTTAGGTACCAAGTGAAGCATCTCACTTCTATTTGATCTTTGTTTGAGTTGCACTTGTGCAGTACCTAGTTAAGGACTACTATCCAATCAGAAGCAGAGCTTTGCAGTGGGTGGACGACTTGTCATTGTGTGTGCTGCAGCTCAGTGTGTTTCTCCACCAGTCTTTTGGAGGGCGTGCCTCACTAGCCGCTAGGCAAGCATTGTGACGTGTGATACAAGTAAAGCAGATAAACTAAGGCTGGACCACAATCTAGGTGTTTTCAGTCAGTTCAGAGCAGTGTTTGCTTTGGGAGATGGGAACTCCCTTTGGGCTGGACTTTGGGCTTTTTCACCTTGCAAACCTATTACATGCACAAAAAAGATGTATAAACAGTAACGGAAAGAGAAAAAGGCAAAAAGCATAATATGACCTCTTTAAGAACAAACAAATTCTCTGTGATATTATTATATTACTCAGTATTCTAATACTATTTGGCCTTATTGCACACTTGAATCAATGAAAAATACAGTACTACACCCTATCAGGGAGCACACAAAAAACAGAACTGAGTCTGACTCAAAAATATATATAATATTGTCTAATCTGGTCTTTGATTGGTGATGGTCTGGTCTTTTTGTCAGAAGATAGTAAACTCTACAAGCCAATCGACAGGACAGCATGACGAACCACGGCAAGTGTGCTCGTTTTTGTACCATTCTTGCGGATGATTATTTATGGAAGATCAATTAAAAAGTATGGATGACAATAACTTGTATTCATTAATTTGTAAGAAACGCTAACTTAATCACTCAATAGAGCAGGGGTCGGCAAATAAGTCCGACATCAGGCAGATTTTTTTTTTAAGCCGCTGGATACTCGTGCACGTTTAGCTCAGTGGGTAGAGCGCAGGACTCCCGTTGGAGGGGTTGTATGATCGATCCCAAAGTCCGGCTGACTTTTTTTCCCCTCCCTCGTTAAACAAATTGATTAGCCTATAAGAACACTTTTTCACATGCTCGCAATAAAGCATGTGCTGCAGTGTGTGTGCATCCCGGCGTTTGATCCACATTCATAAAACCTATGAACATTTCATTTTCATTTCCCTGGGGAAATTTAGGGGAAGCTGATCACACATTTACTGACAGCTTTTACAGAGGTGTGGGTGTGTCAAGTAAGCCAGAGACTCTTTCGAATATCCTTCAGAACTTTTCAAAGTAAAAGCTCTCAATAAACTCAATAAGAAGCATTGCTGTAAAAAATGTTCTTGCGCTTTTAGTTTGGAGAAACAATCACTTAAGAGCAAGTGATTATGTGAGTAACTGTTGCTGTCATGACTGAGACCTATTTGAGCATCAGCCGCTATCAATTTATTAATCTTTTACTTTTCTGGTGTCAAAGCAATCTGGGCGCGGGCCAGATATTATTGCTGGCGGGTCAGATCTGACCCACGGGCCGCCTATTGCTGACCACTACACTAGAGAGTGTCTTACAATGCCCTTACATGACATTACATGACTCACATTAGCCAGTAGGTGTCTCCTAACTCTAAGAAATAAAAGCCTGTGTGTGTGTTGGCCTGCGTGGAGCTCCAGCTGGCTGGAGTCTAATGCTGCATGCTGGCAGACAGTAGTTGGCCTTCAGCCACCAGGTAGGGGCTAAGATCTTCTCATCCCCTCCAGGCTGTTATCATGCTGGATAGGGGTACAAAGCTCACCAGCAGAACAAACAATGGATTAAGATTTCCACTAACCAGAGTAAACTTTGAAACTTTGCTGACGTAAGCTTAGACATTCTTTCAAAAAAGCTTTATAACTGCAACGCATGTTGTGCTGGGACTAGAGAAATAACATACCCAAACCTGACAGAGACCACACCTACATCTATAGTCTGTGTTCTCATTGTCACGTAACAAAGTGTTGCTCTGTCTATACCCTGAGCAGAGTAAACACCCCCTGGCCACAGCCTGTTAGTGCTTGTCTGCTGTCAATCAGTTTGCCTTCTGTCAGTCATGATCCCAACCATCTTGGACCAGTTTCTCATTATTTTACAGCTCCTTACTACGCCCACACCTCCAGCTATGCTGCTTCAAAAATACAGAGAGACAACACCAACTCCGTCTGAGTCACTGCCCTCCCTATCCAGCTTTTTTCTTGGCAACATCCATGCACCTCTGACAGTGAGCTGAGCTGAAATGTACTCAGCTTGGTGACATAATGCCACGTGGTTGGGTCCTTACGCTTCTGTATGATTTTATATAGCCAGCTGGAGGAATATCATGCGAGCAGTGATATGGTGTAGGTGTGCGTTTCGAAATGCTTGGAACACTGGGAATAGTAAGACAGGCTGACAATGTTTCCGCATCACAGAGATAAGAAATCATGAGGACATGACAGGGATTAGGAGGAGGACACGGAGAGTTACAGAGGAAGAGCGACAGAAAGCACAGTGATTCATGCCAGAGCTTACAGCAGAGGATGTGTTGTTGTTAAACTTATTGCGAGTTATGACACTGCTGATGAATCAGGCCGGCTGCCTCTCCTTCCCTCTTTCGTGTCGTTAGACTGCTTTTTGACATTCACATGCGTGCTGCATTTCAAGCACAAAAGGTGCTGGCAGCCTAACAGGCCTCGTTACTGAAGGGCACAATCCAAAGGTTTTTTTGTGTGTCATCATGCACATGCAGGCGTATTTGTCCATGTGACAACGCATTTCACATCCTGCACTGACCCTTTACATTCCTGTTTCACGCCGCCCTGAAAACAGCACGTCCTCTGGGATCCTTACGCTGCCCAGCTCCCGTTCTATTCCTCTTCACCTCAAACTCATTTTAGAGCAGAAACCTTTGACTTTTTTTTTGTGTCAGACAATGATGATGGGTTTTACCTCTGTTTTATCAACCAAATGATTAATCAAGAAATAACAAGCAGATTAATACCATCACACAAACATTATCAACAGGCTAAACACCATATAGCTAATACTATCTGGATGGATTCGACCATTACCAAGGAATAAAGCCAATATTAATCCCCCTTGGAATATTGATTGGAGTATAACATTGACTTTATGGGTGTTAATATTTCCCCATGAGTCTTCTCTTGAACAACATCTGTGACAGCAGCTGTTTCCTTCCCCTTAGCACAGCTTTTTGATGCAACATGTATAATGACATTTTCATCACTTATATCGTAGCCATGACAAAACTGTAGCAGTGCATCTAAGATGGCCCTATACTGTGCACAAACTGCAGGGACCTTCAAAGACACAGTGCACCAGACTGCTCCAAACCTTAATCTCATTTACTTTTTTATGTGCATACATGTTTACTCACTACTCCATCTCTGTCGCAACACAAGGTGCAAGCTACCACACAGGCACACGCAAACATAAAAGGTTAGCGGGTGTTTGTATGTTAGTTCACAGAACTGTACCAATGATCACGGAAAGGTCACGAGATGTGAGACTGAACAAAAAGGATTAGACATGCGAGATTTGTTTAACGCTCAGCATTAACAGAGTGTTCTGTGACTTTGACAACTCTGCCAGTTCCTGCCTGCAGCGCTGTCTTTGATACTTAGCAGCCCTGCAAGCCTCGCTTCTCAATCTGCTCCCACTGTCTGCGAGACCATCACAAATGTCCTTCTACCTTGTGCTCACAGCAAGACTCAGTCCTCGCAATTATGAGCACAAATCCTGGCCTCGTCGCTGCACAATCTTTAGAAGGAGGAAAATAATCATTTTTTCTTTTTGCTCCACTGTGCTTTGTGATAAAACTAACAGTATCTCGCCTCTGTCACTGTCTGTATAATGCATGCACTGTACAGACACGTGCTTTCTGTTTTGCCGAGCAACGAAGGCCTTGATGCATTTCAAATGCATGCCGCAGATGCACCAAAGTCGTGGAGCTAAAGTAGGTCAGTGTGTTGAGCTGAGCAGTGAGGGACACGACAGCCCATTAAGCTGTGCCCTCCTCTTCTTCTCTTTAGTACACACAGTGAGTGCACACACAACCAGTGCATTCACACTGTTAGGAGCTGTAGGCCTTCAAAGTCAAAGCTGTTACTTTCAAGCAAATCATTTTTCATATTGCCTCAATGTCATATGAAGGGGAGGCTCTGTTTTCGGCTTAAACATAGACAATATGAAACACAGACGTAGTGTCCTTGAGGTCACCCATACATATCTGAAGAGAAGTTGTAGAGCTCAATGTGGGCGGCTCCCGGCGGCTGCAGCCATCACCATCTTGGCAGTGCCTGATTATAGCTAATCCAAACATGGGCAAAGAAGCGGAGCCGAGGCAGGCTGAATGAAGCCTGGCTGCTGAACAACCGAGCGGCTGGCCACCTGATGCCACTCAAAGCGACCATGTCCTGCACAATGCATAATGTCAAGTCTTAAACAGGTTAGTTGAACTATATAGACCAAACCAGTTTTTATACCAGGCTGTAAACATGTTAATTTCTGCAGTAAAGTTGGGCATTTTAACATAGTCTATTAATTGCTTTTGGAGCCAGTGGCCATTAGATGAAATACAGTTTTTGGAACTTCCTTGTTGGCTTCATTTGTTCTGCCCTGGAGGTTGTGGCTTGGGCTACACCTGTAAGCAAGTTAGGCAAGCAACTTAAATTGCTGTAAGCAACTTAACCCACTTTACCATCTTGTATTTAACAGAAAAAAGCAGGATTAGCGTTTAAGATATGTTGTGAAATTAAATGTAGGTAAACTCCAACTATCTTTCCTTTTCACTTTCACTTCTGTTTTACAAAAAGCCCTACTTCCAACTTTGGTTGCATCTTTTTTGAAGCCCGTTAATCACCACAGAGCGAGCCATGGCATTTCAGTAATGCTATGGCATTGAAGACCGGATCGAGGTTCTCACTTTCCCTGGGCTCCAGTCAAGCCTTCCGGGGAGAACACTATTGATCTGGAGCTAAGAGGGGCAGGACTGATCACACACACCCTCTAATGACCTGCACATACACACAGTAACACAGCATGTGGCTGCATGTCACAGCAGTTCGATATACACTGCTTTCACTCAGCAGGGACAACAGCGTGTGTGTCTGTGTGTGCGTTGCTGTCGAGGAAACATGCCTAACAGCCCCTTCACACCATCACTTAACATCCCGCTGATTTTCAGATGCTTGTAGAGAATAAGTTGACGGAGCTCCATGGTAGTTCAGACCAGTAGGAGAACAGAAAGGAGTATATTTTCATGAGTATAACCATAGGGGGAAACAAAAAGACTGCCCTACATGAACTACACATTCAAACACGTACATAAAAGCCATGTGCTACATTCACTCAAATACCTGTTATTATGAATCTATGCCCAAGGCTCTCCTAACTGTCCTTCCTCCTCACAAGGAGGATGGTCAGTCATTTTATTTCTTACAGAACAGGTTCTGAATCCCATGGTTTGCCAACACAGCTTACACCACATTCTGGTTTCCCCGTTGGTTAGCAAACAATGCTCTACTAATACAGAAAATACACACATGCACGCACAAACATAAACGGGAAATGAGAAGATACCTCTCCGTCCCAAATACACTAATCCTTCGAGAAAAGAAGACTGCGTGTATCTGACTTATCGGATGATGCAAAAATAGAAGAAAATAATTTAATGGTGCCATATAATTTCACAGTAAAGGCTTTTTTTTGAAAATCAATAGATAATGAATGCAGTGACAGACTCTCACCACCCTGTCACTGAAGCCACTGTGCTCTACCCTCTACTGAACCATCGGTTCATGAATATTTAGGCCTGTCTGTGACTGGAAATAAGCATGATCTACTGGGAAAACCCAAGGGCAAGTACCCAAGGGTATAATGGGTCTTAAAAACCAAACGACGAGACACAGGAGAGTGCACAAGCAAGCTTTTCTGACTTTGAATCGGGTACAATGTTTGAGACATGGCCAGAATTTTCATTTAAAACATTCAACAAATTAAAGCAGAATGCGAAGACATCCATCTGTTGTGTTGTAGGGAGGTCTACTGAAGTTAGCATGCTAACCAGATAGCCACCTCCCGTCCTGTCTCGTAATTTTTTTACCTCAAGAGGAGATGGTCCAATTGTCCAGCTCACGCCTCCCCCCTAAGTTTCAGCTGGGAGATGTGTACGAGCAGCGAGATCTCTATGTTACTCAAGCTCCATTAGCTTTTTGTGTCTAATGATTAATCAAAATAAACTCACAAAATGTCAAGAAAGGAAATATTCACACAGAAAAATGCAACTGTACACCTTCTGAATTGAAATTTCTCCCTTTCTCCGCACTAAGACCAGCTTAATTGCCTTGTCAACCTTGTTAACTTACAAACAGTAAATCACACTTCATTCAAACTCGACAGGAATAAAATAGAACTCACACAGACTGTCTTCATTGCTCTTTCCACAGTCCCAATAATCACCAACTCAGGTTTGGTAAATATAAACCCTTAATTTAGATGTGAAAATATTTTGGCTCTACACAGCTGTCTCAATTCTTACCCACTGTGAATTTAAAATATATTTCCACCTTTCATTTCTCCACACCATCTTACTTCTATTACGGTCCTTATTTAGAAAATGAATTTTAATGCAAAGCTGATAAAGTCGTTGATATCTAAAATGACAAATCCATTGATATGAACTAAAACTCGGCCAACTCTCTTTTCCTCTTGGCTCATCATCAATGTATGACTTAGAATCAAAAAGTCACTATGTTTTTCAAAAGACTGTCTGTAGAACCTTGCCCCTTTTTTCTCACTTAGCTTGCCTGACTTCCTTTATGAACGTTTATTTTGGTTACAAGGGTGTACAGTGTGCACAAAAGGCAGCTACTTTAGTGTAAGGGATGAGCTTGATGTACCACTTTTCTACCCCTGTTGGTTTTCTGTGTAGGTGAAAACAACTGCTATATCATATGTTTGAGGTGACAAGGGAATGTTGAGGTTGTTGTCAACAGCTTGTTTGTCTGCACTGCCACACTTTAGTAAATAGTCCTATAGGCTTAGCATAATAAGGAAAGATTTCCATTCTGTTCTCAATGCAAACAATTACAATTTGCATGGGCAATGAAATACTGTCAGCAGAGCTGGATGGACATTGTGGCAAAGGGCAGGTCAGCTGATTCTTATTCAGATCAGCTGACAACAACTTTGTAAAGCACTTTGTGAGCTAAGGTAGAAAACCGCTCCATAAAGGCAGTCCATTTACTGTTTACATACAGAAGACATGATGCAGACATGTAAGCACACACATCACACACACCTAAATCTAGTTTAGTTAGATCTGTCTACCCTGTTTGTGAAATTCCACTAGTTCTAAATTGGTGCCCTAGCAGCAGCTTGCACCGTGGGGTGTGATTAGGCTTTTTATAGACACACTTGCCTCTCTCCCTCTCTCTCCCTCGATCCTTACAGCTCTATGGGTTGATAATTAGGGCTCAGGCTTTACAGACAGGCTGTTCAGGCCTGTCCCCACTTCTGTCTTTTCTCCTGGCACACCACCCTGTGACACAGACACACTTGGTACGTACAACTCTCACAAACCTAGATAACACACTATCCTCTAGTAGCCCACAGCTACAAGCAGCAATCATATTTGAATAAATACTACAAAAACTTCTCCTACCAACAGCCAATATAAGGGCCTAAGTTCTGGTCTGGATATCAGTATCTGGTTCTCCATCAAATAACCCGAAGAGAGGCATGCGGTGCCAGGTTTGTGAGTAGGGGCATGTGGTGGGGCCACAGAGCAGCAGGCTGTCACGTGTGGGCAGAGCATTGGCCTACAGTTTGTGTGTATGTTTATGTGCGTGTGTTGGCTTAAGCCTGATTTGTGGCACAAATGGGAGCAGGCAGGCAGCCCAGTCCAGGTTCAACTCTACTGCTGAAGACCAGGCGACCTGAACATGGTGACAGATGAGTGAGGGGGGAAAGGGGGAAAGGAGGGGGAGAGAGATGAAGCAGAGGAAGTGAGGAGCTGGCAGCAACACTGTTGTCTGTGGTCATTCCCTGCACAGACCATTAACAAGGAAAAGGCAGGCTAACAATACAGCGCAACTGAGCAGTCAGTCAGAACAGTAATGTTTAAAGGAAACTGATACCATCTCTATGCCTTCCTCTATGAGTCTCTGAGGATTGGCACAAGTCTAACCCACAACAGTAAAACCTCCTCATGGAGTCTGAGCAAACACCAGTTCAGGGAAGTGACACTGTATGCCACAAAAAAAATACAAAACCACCACAATGTTAGGGACAAGATGAGATATTCTCAAAGTGTGCCCAAACTCCTGCACAGCGGGCCAGGCATAAAACCTGCATAGCATACTGGTCCATCAACGTAATCTTGGTCTTACAATGCAACAGATGAGCTTTCATATGTCTCTCTGCCCAGGTGTCTCACTCTGCTACAACTTGCCACCTTCTTTGCAAAGGCATGTACACTTTTTGCTGAGTTGATGAGCAAGTGACTATAATAAATTCACTGAGAACACCCAGCTACCTAACACTAGGCACTGTGGAGTTAGGCATTATGACAATATACTATACAGCGTGAGATGACAGGTTTGTCACACAGTAGAGAAGTGCTTTACTTCCTCCACTGATGTAGCTATCCTTTTATTATTTCTGGACATATTTACGCCATTACAATGTGACACTGATTTGTAGTTTTTGATTTCACTAGATTAGCCAAAAACAGACACTCCATCTGGTTATTTATCTTTAAACTGTTTTTTCAAGTGAATTTCCAGAATATCCAGATCTTCTCCGTCCCTTGCCATTTTCTCTCTCATCCTCCACTTTGCAAACAGCGGCATCATAATCACGTTGTGTTCACACAGCGTAAGCATGATGTGCGACAGTAATAACTGTCCCTGTGAAACAGTGCGCTGTATAGTTATATGGATTAAACAACGCTTCATCGTAACAGTAATCAAATTAATCAATGAATTGTTTCAGCCCTAATTGTTAATGCAATATAAAAACAATTGGAGAAAAGTTTGAAACTTTAATGTCCAGGTTTTACTTGTCTTTCAACAAATTACAATTTTAGTGTGACTGTTGCTTATTAAGAAAAATTTACACACGCAACACAAACACTCACCTTTCAGATAGACATACGTACCCCTGAATTATTTTTTTTTGACCAGATGAGATTTTCAAGGATTCAGTCATGAAGATGCATGAAGAGCCATTATGATGCTCTGTCCGGCCGTCTAAGCAGGCTAACTGTAACACAGCAGACTAGACTCATGTTACAATGACTTTAACAGGTTTGTGGGGGTTTGTTTGTACACTATATACCGTATATTACTCTGGTGAACTGACAGGACGGTATCGAGGTAGGAAAAAATAAAAACCATACCAAGCCATCTAGCTAACACTGATTATTGATTGCGAACATTAAAGTCAGAACATACAGGATGGTAACACATGAGTAACTATGCAACCATGTCTTAAAGTCTGTTTCCTGTAAACACTGCTTTGAGTCACAATTGTAAATATATCATCTGAAGTTTTGGTCACAGCAGATTAGTACAGAGGTGTCCTGACTATCTTATCCTAAGGCAGCATGTTTAGCCTTTTGCTTTTGCTCTTCCAAACAGCCTAGAAGGACTCTTTAAAAACAACAACACAAAAATGCAAAAGCCACAGACAATAAGTGATGCTGATGCAAGAGAAACATTTCCTGTAGCTACGTTTTACATTACTTGTCTTTCAGTAAATACAATTATGGGTGACAGTCACTGGAAGTGGCTTCAGTGTGGGTTTTAACAGGGTTTGAAGCTGTCATACTGTTGGTGAATAAGTTTTACACAGTGAGTTAATAAAGAACGGTAGCTACTTGCTGATGAACGTTAAATTTACTGCAGCAGCTGCTGCTAAAGGATTATAAGAATCAGTTTTTGAATCAAATAGGTTCCCTATGATTATCTTTTCTACTATCTATCCCCCAAACTAGTTGCAATTTGCATCATAAACATAACACATCACGAAATCTCATGGCACGTTTGTGAGTCACACAGTTTAAAAAGGAAAACCTTAAAATGTCTTGTGCATATCAGTTTACTAGACAAAATTTGTGTATCCTCTGTCTCTAGAAAGAACACCGGCATGACCGCATCTTTCCTTAATCTTCATCTTTATCATTTCCATCTCTGTCTGCCACTCAAACTATGAGTCTTTCACCTGCACATTGATGGTACCACAAAGATATTGGCTCCATGCAGCATTTCCCAGGCCTGGGCTCCGGATGGGCCCTGGGGTCTTTTGAGTAAGACATGGCATGCAGCAACATGACAAACCATAAATTATGCGAGATGAAACACACACAGTACAAACACAAATGGCCACAGTCCTGGTACAACAATAGCTTCATTTTGAAAAAAGGAACAAACACTGTCCATCCAGGAGAAGGAAACTGACTAAGATTGAGAATAATCAACAAGCCCACGTCCGGTTGTCTGCTCCTAAAAGCCAAAACAACATAGGGTCTTAATTTTTCTCCAAGAAACACTCTTTATTTGATCCCACTTGCAGACATGTTTTAACATCTTATAGGAGGATAGCTTGCTCATAGGTCCTGCCAAGGTCGACCTTGCAGCCAAACATGGGCTGAGATATATTATTTTAAGAGGTACTTTTCTGAGGTAGAAGAAATACAATCCATCAAGACATCTATTCCTCAACAGTATAATCTACCGTCTCTATAACAATGAGCTCATCACCCTCCAACAAGTTCTTCTGTCCTCTTTTAGCCTGGCCTACTCTGCTCAGATACTTGACCCAAAAGAGCAGTGCACCAGCCAATATCAAAGCACAGAATCTGTAGTGTCTTTAAAAGCAAACACGCTGTAGGCAAGCTATTGTTAGTCTTATTTCCTGTGTAAATACGTGGTCGGCACAGCCAGGTTTACAGTAAGGCAAAGAGGAGGGGAGCGGGGAATCAATTGCTGTGCTGAGATTGTTGAGTTGAACTTTTGAGCATTTAGTTGTAAGATTACTTTTGAGCCAGTCACTTTGAACCTGCTTAACTGAGCAAGACACAGGCCTCATTTTCAGATTAACACATGCACACAACACACACACACACACACAGGAAGTCATGCATGCAGCACTAACACAGCATTGCCCTGTCTCCAGGGCCCGATAAAACGGCCAATTACAAGCTAAAACACAAAAGGAGCGCTGCCGAGAGGGAACAGAAGAGGAAGGATTGAGTAAGAAAGGGACAAGAGGAAGGATAAGTGTGTCAACGTACAACACTTGTGTTCAGCATAGGAGCAAGAAGGCAAAGCAAAACGGTCACCCAAAGCAGGCCAAAGAGGGACATAAACTACACCCATAGACACACTCACACACACACTCAGTTGTTTGCTCTCAGAGTTCACTAGGTCGGAGGTCATGCGGGGGAATAAAACATGTCACCCACACATGCAGAGGTCAAGGGAAAACACAAGAGACATACAGGAGGATAAAAAGCAGCACTAACTTTATATAGCCTATATATATAAAAAAATATAAGAGGGAGAGAGACAGAGACAGAGACAGAGAGACAGAGAGACGAGAGAGAGAGAGAGAGAGAGAGAGAGAGAGAGAGAGAGAGAGAGAGAGAGAGAGAGAGATTTTGCCTAATCTGGTCATGCCTGCCTCGCTTACTAATACGGCGAGTACTTGCTATTCCCATCTGATAGCTGCTATGAAAGATTGATTCTTTCATCTTTCTCACAAGGCAGAACAATGTGAACACTGTGTGTGCTTCTCCCAGTTAGGGTGTGTTTGAGAGGGGGGAAACCGAGCCTGCGTCTAATGGAAGAGGAGCAACAGCTGAGACTGGAGAAAACAGCTGTATCTCTTCAACGCCTGCGCCGCTCCCCTCCCCCTCTCCCGCATCCCGTCTCTCCCTGAATGAGCCCCCTCACGCCCCCTTTTGTGACCCTCCTCTCCAGCAGAGCAGCATGGCCAGGGGGCTAGCGCTCTGTCCAAATTGCAGTATGTTACAGGGTTACACAGACCTTACTGGTTGGAGCCTCTGTTCTCCTCTCAGAGGACAAGTACGGACAGGATGCATGTGCCACTAAACATTCATCTATTGACTAAAAATAGTAAAGACATTGTTTCTAGCGGCAATGTCGCCCTCCCTCTTCTCTTCCCAAATCCTTCCAACACTCCCTGCTGTAATCAGATTGTAACTATGAGACAAAAGGAAACCAAATAAACATTCAGGTTATCCCTTTACATATCTGGGCCTGTCCATAAAGTCTTTCTACGTACTTGTCACTTGTGTCTGAGCTCAGTGAATTTAGTAATTCCAGTAAGTGAGTCTCACCTTTTTTTTACAGAAATTGCACATACAAGAAAAGCAGAAATTCTAAATATTCATAAATACGGCAAATATCCTTTACAACTCGAATCAACCTTTTATGTGAGGTAGGAGGAAGCCAATTAATTAATAAAAGTTGAATAACTGTTCCAAGAGGTAAAGTATAACATCTTATACTTCAAAAGTAATGGTTAAAATGGAAATACTTCCATTTGCCAAATATGCAGAAAAAGTAAGGATCTGTGCAGCATTTGGATGTAAACATAATTTCAGATGTTAGAAATGTATCAGAAATGTGTTAAGTCTTACACTGAATTCCTAAACGGTGTGAATGAAATGAATGAACACCGAGTTTGACAGTTGGTGATGAAAAGTGTGTAACTGTGGGCATGTGAGTGCAAGTCTCTGTCTGCACGTCAAGACCCGACCTGTGGGAAACCCGACAAAAGGCGACAGGAAACAGGTTGTCTCAGTCACACACACACACGCACACACACACACCTAAATGGATTCTTTGAGATGCCACAAAGAAACACATCTGCACACGCATCACTATTCTTTCATCAAGGAGGTGATGGATGGTTAAAGGGAGAGCAGAACAGGTGGCATCACATTTATACAAAAGCCAAAAAGCTCACAGAGTACCTGACACAGGCCTGTCTGATGGTAAGGAAAGAGTGCAAAAGAAAACGTTGGAAGAACAAGAGAGCAAAAGAAAGGAAGAGCAACATAAACATCGTAAAGAGAGGTAGAATTATGTGCGTCTGCATCTGATCTATTGTCTTTGGCAGGGTTCAGGACCAAGTGCACAAGTTTCCATGACATAGCCACGGCTCAGCTCTCAGTTCAACTCCCGAGTCAAACCACTGGGGGCTTAGACAGATAGATGAGGCTGTGTTGTGAGACCGCAAAGCCTCGTCTCCAGCACTGATACAAACGGGTGGATCAGGACAATACGCAGGGGGAAGTGGAAGGGAGCGGCATCTCCCTGTTTATGTACAACAGAGAAATTATGGCCTGGTCCTCATGCTTTATCTGTAGAACAAAACAATGGTCCTGACTTCCATTTCACTCAAAACACCTGAGCGTGCGCGCACACACGCACACACACACACACACACACACACACACAGGTCCAGTGTAGTGGGACACTCATACAACTTGTGGCTCAGGCAAATTTTAAACGCTGCTGAACGTGACTCACTTGGCTGGAGATCTGTTTGTCCAAAACAGAGGACAGAGTTTATGAGTCGTGGTGTGATGGATGATGCTGGAAATATGCGCGGTTGCTAGTCACTTATTTGGTACACCAAGTTCAAACCAATGCAGTAACATACAGCAGCCCTGCACAAAACTAAAGCTGATGATACACAGAGCAACTTTTAGAGCAATCGCGCAGGGCAACGTTGTCGTCAATGGTAATGAGTAAAGATTACTAACGTAATCCCCTTCCCCCACCACTCCGCCACCCGCCGCTATTCATTTAAAACATAGTCGGACTTGCCTCTAGCAACATTGCCCAGCAACATTGCTCAAAAAGTTGCCCAGCCTAAGAGGTCTTGTCCACCTTGTTTATATTCATGAGGGAAAGCCAGGGCATTCCTTCCTAATCTAAAGAAACATTTCGCCACCATAAAACGTAAATCCATGGTAATGATTTCAATGCTCATATTAATGTTACTAACATGCAGGCTAATTTACAAATCATAACATCTCTTAAAAAGCTCCTTTCTTGCCATCCCTTTCTGTACTCCACATTTGGTCCTTAAATGACACTTAATCTGGTGAGAATATTCAGAATATGCAGAGTAAAAATGCCACCTGACACAGGAGGCAAAGGACCAGGCTGAAAGTGTCAGGTGGAACGAGACCCTCATAGCTGACATTCTGCATGCCTTAAAGGCCAAGTCCTGTTGCTGCAGCCCTGTCCCTGAACTCACCTTTGATCCCTGGCCTTATCATGACTCCAAACACCTACAACCTGACACACCAACCCCTGGTGTTGACCTTAAAACACACTGATTTAAAAATAAATAAAAATGCATGCATATACATGGATGCAGATGCACACAGAGGAAAGGGCATTCAAGATAACCACCCAGGCAATGGGCAATCAGGAATTCAGGTAAAACCAGTTAGCTGAAACATTACCACTTTGTCTTGAGCCAGCATAATAAATAGCCAAACCACAAACTGCTCAATACACAACCATCTTTCCACTGTGATAGGATCTGTGTACTGCAGTCAGAGGGAGAGCGCAGTAGATTTCAGGAACAAAGGCTTACGCCAGCAGTGTCTCCCAGAGGAATTTTTTTCAGGAGGGGTGGTGGACCCCAAAATTACTAGTGTCGTGTAGCAGGCGTGTTACGAATACATGGTGTCATAAAAGGGCAGTAATTTTTGCCTGTTTCTCCATTCCTCTTTGACATTTGTACCACTATAGTTCCTACCTCCTGATGGAGCTTTCTACAGTTATGCTACTGGGGCAGCAAGGATTAGTCGACGAAATCGACAACGTCCATTATAAAAATATGTTGACGTGTCATTACAAAGAGGCCGTTTAAGGGATAGATAGCAATACTTCTTAGTAAGAACATTTCCGGGTATTTATTTCCAACTGCAATGCTAAGGGCAGTATCGCCTCCACTGTCTGCCAGGACTGCTTGACTGTAAGACTATTCATGAAGAAGCATTCAGATGAGAAGCAGAAAGCAACAGAGAAAGAGGCGAACAGTAGTACGGCAGAACAGAAGTTCTGTACGCCATTTCATCTCTAAATACACTTTTGAGAGGTTTTGAGGCGAGAAATCAACTGTGTGTAGAACTTGAATAAAGGCAGTTTTATGAAAGTTGATGGCGAATCCAAAATATGCTCAAACGTTTTCGGGGTTAAGAAGCTCCACAAGTGCCCGCGAGGTTAGAAGTGCCAGCCGGCCGGCCAGTGCCACCCACAGAGTACCCTGGTTCCAGTTACACAGACCACTGCAGCAGCTACAACAGAGCAGCAACGACAGAGAGAAGGCCACAACTGTAAGATAGTTTCAGTGTTTGTACCACTGTTACTCCATAGTTACAATCTGAGAAATGGTTTAACATTTTAAAGTAAATCAAGAAACATCTGGCTCGTGATGCAGCTTATAGAATATTCTCCACTTATAAACTTAAAAGCACTTTAGAAAAATAAACTACACAAGTATTATGAAAGGGGGCTGTTGCTTTGTTATCCTAAATAGACATTGCATTGTTAGTGTACAGTTCTGGTTATAGTACTCGCTTTTAATGTGCTTTTATTTTATACTGTTCCAAAGCAAAAATCTTTGTTAAAAAGTGAAACGTTTTAAAGTTACAACCTTCTTGGCAATAAATCATATTGTGAGCTGACTGTTTTGGGTGATAAAGTCTGGCTGTTATCTTGGAGCAGCCTCTCAGTAGTTCTTTCCATTCTTGGTTTTGAGGTTTCATGGATGATGCTGTCTATGATAATGCTCTTTTAATTGTGTTAGCAAACACATTAAGTGCAATAGTAAATCAGTGACGTAATAGGAGTGACCTATGCTGTCTTGTCTTCTTCTCTGTTTTCCCCATGGCATAGATACTAGTGTTCATTCTGAATAGTAAAACTCGTTCACTTAATGGTAACGTTAGTTGTTAGTTTAATTAGCGTTAGGGGGTGACAAAAATAATTGTGACTAGTCGACTAATCAAATAAATGATTAACATATTATTCAACTACAAAAACAATCATTAGTTGCAGCCTTATATGCTACATTCACATATTGGGTGATAAGACCATGAGTAGCGCCCTTTGATATCTGTTATAACTTTTGCCAGATTCCATTTTATTTTTTCTGTGTTTTACAATTTAATTGTCGTCAGACAGGCAGTGTGTAATCATGTGGAGGATGAATAAAATTTCAACAATTCAATAAGAAAATATTGAATCAAATTGAATCAATATCAATGAATTTGATGTATCATGCAAACATGCATATAGAAATAATGTACTGCAATTATTTATGGAGACAATTGACAATAAATGTAGGCCTATTGCAACAGTAGGGTATAAAATACTATAAAACTATTGTCTTCATATGACAGCGGTATGTACGTGTGTGTGTGTGTGTGTGTGTGTGTGTGTGTGTGTGTGTGTGTGTGTGTGTGTGTGCCGGTGAGTCCCATCCGCACTTAAACAGAGAAAGACAGAGAGCAGTGTCGGTCAACACCAAAACAATTTGCTGGACACAATTTTCAAATAAATTTAACATTTGAGGCAACGATCAAGAAGTGACTTGCCTGTGTGTGTGTGTCCGTTTTTTTGGTTGTTGGAATATACACTAACAGGTACACCTGTTCAATTGCTTGTTAACACAAATAACTAATCAACCAATCACATGGCAGAAACTCAGTGCAGTTAGGCATGTAGACGTGGTCAAGACTTGCTGAAGCTCAAACCGAGCATCAGAATGGGGAAGAAAGAGGATTAAAGCGACTTTGAACGTGGCATGGTTGTTGGCGCCAGACGGGCTGGTCTGAGTATTTCAGAAACTGCTGATTTACTGGGATTTTCACTCACAACTATCTCTAGGGTTTACTGAGAGTGGTCCGAAAAAGAAAAAATATCCAGTGAGCAGCAGTTGTTTGGACGAAAATGACTTGTTGATGTCAGAGGTCAGAGGAGAATGGCCAGACTGGTTCGAGATGACAGAAAGGCAACAGTAACTCAAATAACCACTTGTTGCAACCAAGGTATGCAGAATATCATCTCTGAAGGCACAGCACAGTGATCCTTGAAGCAGGTGGCCTACAGCAGCAGAGGACCACACCGGGTGCCACTCCGATCAGCTAAGTACAGGAAACTGAGGCTACAATTCACACAAAAAAACGTTGCCTGGTCTGAGGAGTCTAAATGTCCCCTGCAACATTCAGATGGTAGGGTCATCTGAAAAGGGGGCCCCAACCCGGTACTAGCAAGGTGTACCTTGTAGGGGAAACACTGCACCAGGCAATGAGTCACGTTTGCATGAAGTATTGAAAACTTCTCAGTAGAGACTGGGGGGTTGGCGATCCTGATTTATTCAACAAGCCGAACTGTCATAGAAATGTTCTCTGTCAAGTCCTGGCACTGCATTTTTAATTTGTCTTTTCATCTAGTCCTCCACAATTTGTAGATGAAGGAAGCCACATAAGAGAAAGCTTTAGACCAATATTTCAACACTGCCTGCAACTACATAACAGCAGACACCCACAGTCAGTCACATGAGCTTCACAAAAAGCCAGACAGGGAAGCCCCGGGGGTTCCTCAAATGTCTGACAGATCGGCCTAATGCTGAATTTAACCCCTGATATAAGAGTCTAAAATCTAAAAAGAAATTAATGGGAGAGTTCAATTATATCAAACACCAGAATGGCTCACAGAAACTAACGTTGTGCTCTCATTACACTGTTAAGTCGATATTCTGGTTAGACTACCACCCCTCTCCAGACATTGTGACATTTAAATATCAATGCAGTACAAGTGGCAAGTTTTTTTTCCATTAAATGCTGTTTACTGCATGTTCACTAAGGCCCAACATCAACAGGCTGACAAGGCCAGAAACTGATTTTTCTAAAACAACAGCTAAATTTATTCTGCAGTGTCGCTGGCAGACATAGTGAAAGAGCAATTATTAATAATAAGGTCAGAGGAGATCTGACTGTTGATTAAAAAGATCAGTCATGGTTCAGCGAAGCTCCATACAACCGTGACCTGTTCACAAGTAGGGCTTGGTATCAAAGCTAAATACCATTTGAGAAATCAATTTGCGTCCCAAATGTACCAAAGGTTTTGGAAGAAAACTTTGAAAGAAATATCATTTTGTAATTGGTACTGAAAGTCTGGTACCGTATTTACACCGGTGAGCTCAAATAATAGCCAGACATTTCCCGAAGACCCCAGGAGACAAAGAGAGGGAGGGAATCAGGGAGGAGGAAGCAGGAAGTACAGATTTGTGAATTGGTGAATGTATTATATGCCAAGCCAATGTATCATGAGGGAGACTGCCTGATAATTAGACAGAATAAAACTGACAAGAGAGGCTTAAAATAGCATCAGATCCCACTCACAACATCAAAGCAACATGAATAAGAAACTGAGAGCAAAGTAACACAATGGAGAAGCTAGGGAGTAGAGGAGAGAGGGGTAAGGGAGACAACACTCGCTGTGTATCCCTTCATGTGTGAGCCACTCCCATCAGTGGTTAAATTCAAGCTACAATGTTCTCAAAGCTCCAGGCCTCTAACACTGCACGGCCTATTGTGGCGTGCATTTAGCAGGCCGTGTGTGTGTCTGCGTGCAAGAGAGAGATTGAGCCATCAGTCACAACTGACCCACTGTGTACAGTCTTCAACATCTTGAACACCATCTATGTCCGGCTGCTCTTGGTGGCCCTGACTTCTCCTAAACAAAAGCTGTGATTACAACAAGAAGGAACCACATGGTTAATACACTCACAACAAGAAGAACAGGCAGTTTTGCTTCCCCCCCCCAAAAAAAAACCGGCACATTGCTCAGTCTATGCAGTAAAATGTAGTGCCTGCCTCTGTGATTCCTGAGGTGAAAGCTAGGGCATGAATTATCTTCGCCTTTTATCTCCTTCTCACACACACACACAGTCATGCTCACAGCCAGCCAGTCAGGTGCTAGCCAAAGCTCACATCCACAACACCCACTTCACCCAACTGCCAGCAACATTACAAACACCTCATGTATTAAAAAGTCTTCAGCAAGCACACAATCTTACACTAATATTATTATCAGCGTCCCAAAACAACTTGTCAAGCTCAGAGACCTTTTATATTACTCCCAACAGCAACAGAAAAGTCAGATTACCTTGTGGAGTCAACATAAAAACCAGAGCAGAAAATGAGCACAGATAACTTGCTTTGTATTTGTTCCAAGGCTGGGGAGAGGCATCAGAGGAAGAGCGTGACGACATGTGACTTCGCAGATCCATCTGTGCTGAATGGATGTGCCAGACACACGCTAAAAGTTACCCTGGCAACTGAGCAACAGCAGTGGCTGGAGGTCACACAGAAAAGGCTTGATGTGGACCAAAACGCCTCTAGAATATGTATAGCACTCTGAAGGAGGCCACAATTTGGCTTCTTATTCACTCAGGGGAAGTCAAACAGTGAGCTGCACACTACAGATTGTCACACACGCACTCACGCTGCAACTGGGAACATTTTACATAACCTGTGTAGTGTACATGATGTAATGCAGAGCAGAGAAACACAACCTGAGAAAGACCGTGGATTGAACTTGACGACGCAAAAGCACTTTCGTGTTTTGTCCCTTTCGCTTATAAAACACGCGGCTTGGATTCTGAGAGGGGAGTTTCATTTCACACACACACACACACACACACACACACACACACACACACACACACACACACACACACACACACACACACACAGATGTAATCTCTAACTAATCACATTTGCAGGTCTTGGACAGAGCAGTTACACCACTGTGGTGAGCAGATTGGACCACGTACACAAGGCATCTCTGGGATTAGCTTAGCACAGAAGGTGGAGGTGGTACGTATAGTTACCAAGGGACGGTTTCTAAAAAAGTAGCAGGTGCTCAAATGGCGTTGAGGGGAGTCTTCTCCAAGCCGGTACAGTGATTCAAAAATGGAAGACTGCAATTATGAAGGCATTTCCTGTGAATGATTTTCTCCCTCTGATTGATCATGTTTCAGTTAAGAACTTTTTGCTTACATCCTTGCAACGACAAAGCATTTCAGGCATTTAAGATGATTATGTGCGATGCAGAGCGTGATGTAACTGAAAATAAGAACAGCACAGCAACCTAAGGCTGCTTCGGCATATCCTCCGGGTGCTCACACTGTTTCTGTTGGCAAGCAACAGATGTGCAACGTGAAGCTTTTTGTTTACCGTCAGGAAGAGAGATGAAGAACAGGATAAAACCAAAAACACACAGTGATGCAATGCAGCATTTGTAAACAGGCGTACAGGTGGGATAAGATGCTTGACACTAACAGTGCAAAGCTCCAGACCACTGAATCATGCATATTCTATTGGATTAAAACCTAAGCCCTCGTACTAAGACCAAAAACATTTCAGATGCACCTTTACACCCACTGACCACTTTCACTGGGGATCTATACCAATTTGCAGTCCTCTCCTGGTTTTAGCCTGAATAGGGACAGTAAAACCAAAAAGGAATCTGTTTGGATTTTTTTTGTTTTTTACTCTGACACAGAGGACTGAGGACCTCCTGCATTTGATAATAATTAGGTTTCCGCTCCCCTTTTAGGCTCAACTTTAACTGCAGTATTACCTAACGACTCAATCAATCAATGCTTTCACAATCAGTACGGGTGCAGTTATGAACACTACCTAATGAATCCATACAATCTGCATCTATTTCACCATAAAATAAAAACACTGCTGAAGCCAAAGGAGTTGGTTTTGGTCTTTACTGCATTGTACAACGCCACAGCACTGCAAAGGCATGCCAGTCATGAGTCTGAGCCAGTGACCTCTGGGTCACATGTTAAGTGTTGAAAACAGCAGCACCACACAACCATAGTAAATATCGATATGGAACATTCCTCAGAGCCCTTTAAAATGGGGTCCGAGGGGTGACGCCACACTGGACACTGACATAGAGTGCGTTAGATAGCAGGGCAAAGAGAGGCTTTGAGAATGAGTTATAAGAAAAAAAAGGTGGCCTAATCGTGAAAAGGGCGTGAATTCAGCTTAAAACTAATTCAGCTTGACAGCTAATAGAGCTGGCCCACTCAAGTGTGTGCGCTCCCTGTACATGCGCATATCTGTGGGCATTCCTGACCTCACAACTTAAAGGGAACGACGACAGATAAAATTAAAACTAGAGTAGGCAATTTATAACAGAAGCGACCGATAAATCAAATGCTCTGACACTAAAAATTAAAAAGGCCTGTATCTGTGCAACTCTAATAAGCATGGCCAATTACTGGCTGCCCTACCTGACTTTCTACCAACCTGTGCACTCATTGCACATGCGTTTTGGGGGTTTGGCGTTGGAGTGAGGCTATCAAGGAAGGAGTGAGATTTTTCTCAGTTAGATACTTTCAAAATCTAGCTTGTCTCTTGCCAGTTCTCTAACGGTGCCAGCCAACCCGAGCTTTAAGTGTGTTTGGACAGCTCTCAGTGTTTTAGGAATGCAGACTGTGATAGGACTTGTAACACTGACCGGCATTGTGACGGATTCATATGATATGAAAAGGTCAACATATCTTTGTCTCAGCTGTGATACAACAGCTCTGATAAAGCCTGAAGACTGATAAATGTTACGTCTGTATATACTATCGGACCTGTGAGAGCGCCTGGCATAGAGTTACAAAAGATGAATGCCTACTTGAAGACTATCACTCATTTAAAATGCTATTATTGATCAACAAATTAAGATTACATTAATGGAGACATACAGTTCACAGGTAGAACAGTTTGCTGATTATGAGTGTTGTTGGTGAGATGCGAGTGTCTTCTTTGAGAAACAGCTGAACTACCAGCTGAACTTGCAGGGAACCTCTCTAACATTAGTTCATGCGTTGGAAGTTCCCCCTCATTGTAATCATTTTAGCGCATCGAGGTCGAGAGCCTCCGGTCACCCCTTTCAAAATACCCACACGACTCGTCTTTTGTGCCTGTTCTATAACGAAGATATGATATGGCTAAGGCAGGACAGGCTATGCACAGTATTGTTAGTGGGTGAACCCACGCCACACCCAAAGCACTCCCCGGAGGGTAACTGTGCAGGGGGTTCGCCGCCAATGAGATATCCGGAGCAGTGCGCCTGCAGTGGGGTTAAATAAGTTCGTACGGGCAAACAGCACAAGCATATCGACATAAAGCACCCGTCTCCCAAAACACACGCGAACTGTGTAGCGACTTAAGTAAACAAAGTAAGGCTGCACGGGAGGACTCACAAATTGCTAACTCACGGACTCTCCCCACTCTTTTCTCTCAGGTTTCCATATTAGCATGTTGCAGTTCTCGCTAGCTTGACTCGTTAGCTAACTTAGCTTGGTAAGGGAGCGCATGATTTAGTATTTGCATGATATCAGCCTCCCCGGCGCTGCTTCTTGGTGTGTGGCGGGGCGACACATTTTCACGTGGGTGGAGAAGATAAAATTATGGCTACATAAAAACCTTTGCAGCCAGCTACAGTGTGTCTGCATTACACACACACACCAGAACGAGTCTCTGCGTTCAGCTTATCGTTTCTCTCACATCTCCCTGTCCTCTCCTCTGGGTGGATGCCGATTTACTGTGATAACGGAGCATCCTGCGTGTAAAAGGAAACACATCCGACCCGTTCGTGAGGCTTAACGTTGTATACGTTAGCTAGCTAAGTTACCTCGACGATTGGGGAGGGGATTTCTACATGATGTCGCAAACAATAACAAACTTTGCCCCGCACTGTTCTGTAACTCACCGTAGTGCGCCGTTTTCTTTTTCCTTCTTGTGGTATTCCAGTGGGCACATCAGAGAACAACAGAAGACCGCAGCAGACAGCTAACAGTTTTCAGGCTAACGCTCAGGACACGACGATGCGCCTCGCAACAGCTGTGTTCTGTTTTGAATGAGGGCTGAGGAGGCGCACGGCTGACGGGCGGAGCTTGCACTGTGCGCCCACTATCCTCAAAACACCGGCTTACTTTACTTCTTTACATACATTTTGTCAGAGTCTACAGTTACCTACATGTTGTTGGTACAGTGCCAATTGTAATGTTGACAGGTCGTAACAACATACCCAGGGGAATCTATTGTGGTGAGTTGAGGGTGAAGCGTCCTGCGGGATGTGAAAAGGGCGCAAAGTTGATGTCTTTGATTCTGACTCCCTCTTGTGGTCCAACTGCCATCGAGCCCACACCCGCTGTGTGAAACTATCCAGTAAAAAATGGGATTTTAGGACAATGTCTTACTGTTATTAACAACATTTTAAACACATTTCACATTTTTTTTTGTCGACGACTGAAGAGCTTCACAATCTGGGGCAACGCATTTGTCATGTTCCAAAAAGGTTATGTTCAAATTAAATTATAAGTTGTTTTCTAACAGGTGCATACCAAACTAATTACATACACAATACATATTCTTACATTGTGTTGTTTGAAGGCTGATGGACATGCCAGCCAAATGATGATAGGATGACTGAGTTTAAACTGCTCATTTACCCTATAAGCTTCTGCCTAATCATTTGTATACCACATACAGACTTTCAAAAGCATAATCAATAATAAACTACAGTAAATGAATAACAATTCATTTTATTGCTTTTACATTTTATTTATATTGTACACATTTGGCTGAAATCTACCTATACAGTAAAGTTTTTGCAGATCCCTGAATTTCACCATATACATAAATGAGACAAATGTGTCCATTTAACCAATCTTTTTTTTTTTAAACAGATCATCTCCCACCTTTGAAACCCCTGAACAGGTTTTGTTTGTGCACACATAGACGTGTTCCAACAAACAACCACATGTGTAGGCAAACCAAAACACTGATAATTTAAGCAACACATTCACTCCCCAAATTTGAGCTGCCTTTCCTTTTCTAAACCGTGCAGCTCCCTCGCTCGATTCTTCAGCTCCTCTGCTTTCTTCTCGTCCTTCTCTGTGCCATCCCCAAGTTTGTACATACGACTTGCATTGGCGCAGCCCCACACATGTCCCAGCTCACAAGCCCTGTTAGCATACTTTAAAGCTAGAGTCATATCTGGCGCCAGCCCTTTGGAATTGCCCTCAATGTACATAGCACTCAGGTTAAAACAGGAAGGAGCAAAGCCACCAGCGCAGGCCTTCTCGTAATACTGCCGAGCTGCTGTAAGGTCGGGTGCTCCCTCCATAGCTCGTCCATCGTGGGCTAACAGACCAACATTATGGCAGGCATCTATAGTCTTCTTTCCTCCAGCATTGCAGGAGCGCATAAAACAGGAGTAGGCTGTTTTCAGACATTCAGTCACTCCACCTGGGGGGAAGAATTCAAATCCGTCACTTGAATAAAAAGTAGACATACAATTAAAAGACTCCGTTAGAAGTGCTGCATTAAAATTTTTCAAGGGCATGCAAATAAAATGCACTAAGCATCAATATCAAAAGTACTCATTTGAAGAATTGAATATTGATGCGTCACATGTAAGCAATATACTGATTAAATGCTTAGTCTACAAAATCTAAAATAAATATGCTGTGTACTTGTTGTTGATCAACAAGTAAAACTCCAAGGGTGTTGAATTTACAATCTTTTGAAAAAGACAAAAGCACATAAATCCTAAGCAGAAGCTTTAAACAGCAAATGTTTGGGATTTTGACCTGATAATAATTGATTTTTTATATATTGTTTGACTACAATTAAGCAATTATTGAAAGTTATTAACACTTATTTCTAGGGATGTCCAGATTCGATCACATGATCGGAAATCGGCCCGATCACGTTGTTTCGGACTCGATCGGAATCGGACGTTACCTCCCGATCAGGACTCGGATATAAATGTGTATATATAGATGTGCTTTGCAAACACTGTGGCACTATTATTTTTGTATTTGTTTACATGCCTGCCGGGTATTTTGAGGTGCTACTTGTTTTTATCTTAGACTTTTTTTATATTTACTGTTGCACTAAAGTCCAAAAGTGAAGAATTTATGTTATTTGATTGTTCAAGCTACCTCACAGAAGTGCTCTGTTTTTTAACAGAGTTGTTGAATGTTAAAATAAGGCGAATTTTTAAAAAAAGGAACATCCTGGATCTGTTTTTTCACTGTTCTTTATTCTTTTTTTAAGTATTATAGAAGTATCGGATCGGGACTCTGTATCGGTAGATACTCAAAATCAAATGACTCGGACTCGAGGGCAAAAAAACCTGATCGGGACATCCCTACTTATTTCTGACCTACCCCCCATATACTGTTGGGTAAGTGAAACAAAAATATTTGATTTTGCTTTCATATATTTTGCTTTATTTTTATCTGAACATGGAAAGCAATACACCACAGTGCTGTTTTACCTTTGCCTGTGACATGGTAGGCCCCCAGTTTATAGCAGCTTTCTCCATGACCATTCGTTTCACAGTTATGTTTGAGCACTTGTGCTGCAGATTCATAGTTTTTCTTCACCCCTTCCAGGTAGTCTGCGAGCCTTTGGCACCCTAAAACACATGTCACACTGATGAGTGATGAGGTAAACATAACTAACAGGCATCAAAAATACATCTCTAGCGGGTGTCCAGTGTTTCAGCACCTCTGATCTGTGAACAGCGCAGGTGTTTTACCTTCAGGATCCTTTTCTTTGTGGCACTGGAAGCTGTACTCCACTCCCAAATTGTCCAAAAACTGCTTGACTTCATTCTCATCTTCGAAGTTTATAAGTCCAGCCATATTTCAACGTGCACTCCTGTTTTTTAAACGTAATATAATCACATGTGCTTGAAGACCCCCACATCCACTGCTACTTGTGACCTTGGTGAATGAGTTACTGAGCGATGCTACAAAAGCGTTTCCTTAAAATAAAAATGTCAACAGAGAGGAGTACCGCTAACCGTTAAGTTGTTATAAAGGTCTACTATAATAACTAAAGTTTACATAGTTTTCCTTTGTAAGCAAATAAACGTGAACGTGCCTCCATATGATCCCTTCCTGGTTTCGTAACCTTCCTTAAACGGCTTCCGTAGTCCAGCCCCCTCGCTAATGTACTTCCAGTGTAGTGACCTTTGTTTACTGTCTGTCTAGTCAAAAATAGACCTAACTGTGCTGTGAAAACTATATTCCCCGCCTGGGTCCTTAATTCAAGCACTCGGTCGCTACAGTGATTGGTGGATACCTTGTAAACATGAATTCTGACACAGTAGACATCTTTCGACATTTTTGCATGGAGAGCGATTTTCTTTATCGGAGGCAACAACCCGTGAGCTAGCTTGCTGCTTCGCCGCGAACGTCCCGTCCGTTTGAGCCCGCTCGTCGTCTTACCGTAACGTTGTTGTCACCCAGATTAGTCTAACGCCAGGCTCTCAGACGGGTCAACGCTGCAAACCGAAACGGCTGAAAACGGAGCCGCTCGGTTGCTAGCAAGCAAAGCTGCGGTTCCCCGGAGTGAAAAAGAAGACACCAGTCTGTTGTATAAGCTAAAATTAACGTTGGAGTTTGTTTTGTTGCCATGGCCGGTAGTTTCCTAAACACGGTAAGCCTTCAGGTAAATGGTGTGACGTATTTTTTATGGGCTCAGTCATTACTGTCGCGCTGTTACTTAACGTTACAGTGTGGTGTTAATCAACGACTTGCGTTAAAACACATCAACAACTTCCCCTTGTTGTTTCCAGGATGAGGCGTCTCCGCCGGCTCTGACAGACCTGTGCCTAACCTATGTGAACCAAAATCTGGAGTTGTTCTGTGTGAAGCGCCCTGATGGCTCCCTGTGCTTCAGAGAGGCTGTACTCTTCCCACAGGAGCTAGCAGACCAGCTGCTGGCCAAGATGGCCACTGAAGGTAAATCTGGACCTCTAATGACACTCCTGAACTCCAGTTAAATCACCTGTTGAACCGACAAATACCAACCTGAATAATTGTAATCATGACTTGATTAACAATACAAATTCATAACTAAATTTTGAGCTACACCTGATAGCGTTCTGTCAACTAAACCAATAGCTTGCCCCAGGTGAACAGAGGCAGTATTGTGCAAGGCTGAGTCCTGCATTATCCCAAAGATGAACCCTGACCTGAGTTAATTCCACTACAGGTCTGCTGAATGACAGCACAGTTGGTGTATTTCGGAACTGTGAATACCTGCGGCTGAGACGAGCCTGCGTCCGCACAGCACGAATCTCTGCGGAGGCCTTCCAGAAAGCCCTGTGCGCTCACAGACTGCTGGAGCTGGACGCTGCCAGGGTCAATGCAGACCTCACTATTCCTGATATTCTGCAGGGGCTGGCCACCAATAAATACTGCCAGGTAAACTGAGTTTGACTGACTGTTATGTCAGCATGTGTGAATTAAAAACAAAAAGACAACTTTCACATGCTGTTAAACCATATATCTTCCCTTAATATTAAAATAATTGTTTGTTTTTTTTCTTTAAACATCCTGCAGGAGTCCCTCCAGCGACTTGTCTTAACAGGTCTCACCATGTCCTCTCTGGAGGAACCGAGCCGGTATCGCTTTAGCTCCCTCCAGGGCCTCCGCTCCCTCTCTCTAGCCAATGTAGACTTCTATGACTCTGGACTTGTTGACGTGTGTTCCCTGCCTCGGCTGGAGAGCCTCGATCTCTCCAACACTTCAGTTACCAACCTGAGTCCCCTGCTGGGCCTGAAGGAGCGGCTGCGTTCACTAACACTGCACCAACTGAAAAGGCTGGAGATGAGCACTGCTCAGCTGCTGGGAGTAATAGGCCAGTTGGATGTCTTGCAGGTTAGTGGAAGGATGGAACACAATTTTGTGTTGTGTGTCTACTGTTAAACCTGTTTCTATGTGATTGGTTTGGGCTGAGAATAACACTTTCTGTGATTTCACCAGCTTGTTTGTGTTGTACTAAAATGTTATTGTTTGTATGAAACCCTGCCTGTGCAGCACCTGGACATCAGTGATGACAAGCAGTTTACCTCTGACGTGGCTCGTCAACTGCTTGGACAGCCAGGAATTCTGCCCGCTCTTGTTTCCCTGGATGTGTCAGGGAGGAAACAGGTCGGTGTGTGTGTGTGCTTTGTATTTGTTAAAACAGGCTACTGAGACAAGTTGCCATTTCTGACATGTGTGAATGTTGCAGGTGACAGATGCAGCTGTCAAGGCATTTGTTGAGGAGAGACCAGGGATGACGTTCGTGGGACTTCTGGCCACAGATGCTGGATTTTCTGACTTCCTGTCTGGAGAGGGAAATCTTAAGGTAAGAATACTAGATGTGTACATTAAATCTGATAGCTCTGCATAAAAAAAATCAGCTTTGCTAGAATAAATTGTCTTTTGTGTGTAAACAGGTAACAGGGGAGGCCAACGAGACCCAGATCTGTGAGGCCCTTCGTCGCTACAGTGAGAGGGAAGGTTTTGTGAGAGAAGCTCTGTTTCATCTGTTCAGCCTGACTCACGTCATGGAGAAACCCAGGCCTGACATCCTTAAGGTGAACCCACAATATTTCGAAACAGTAACTTTTCTCATTCTGTTAAGGCAGATTTTCTAATCTCTAAGAAAACAATGAAGGTGGTCATATTATATTGTTTTATCATTCAATAAATTTAGTGTCATATCCGAACCACATAATTATATATCTGATAAGTGAGAGTCAGCCACATGTCTTCCTCCTAGCTGTTACAAAATCAAATCAAAGCCCTACACCCTAACTCCACTTCTACACACTTCAAGTTCCTCATCTGTCTCACTTCACATAATATTACTTCCATCTACTCTTTGTTTTTTCCTCAGCTGGTAGTTCTAGGTATGAGGAATCATCCTGCCACTCTGAATGTCCAGCTGGCAGCTAGTGCCTGTGTGTTCAATCTGACGAAGCAGGACCTGGCAGCAGGAATGCCAGTGCGACTGTTGAGTAGCGTCACTCAGCTTCTGCTGGAGGCTATGAGGACATTTCCCAACCATCAACAGGTAGCTCCATCCCTGCACTGTTGTCCTAGTCTTAGACACATGTCATGCATGTCATGTCAACCACAAGAAAACCGGTTTATCAAAACAACGCATGCAGTCGAACTTGATACAGTTTACTGGCACACGGAACTTGGAGAGAAAAGGGGTATGTGATTTTTTGTAAAAGAGTTTTTCCCATTGATGAACTATGACACAAATATGTTTTGTGTTACCGATCCAAGTTTTTTTTTTCCAAGACACAGATAATTATAACACAGTTTTCCCATTCACCAGTTAATGCATTTATGCTACAGATTTTCCAGCAAGTTCTGATTTTTTTCTGCTAAATATGTACATATCAAGACAGAACTAAAAATTGAAGCTTGAGGGCGAGCTGGGGTGAGAGGCCTTGCGTGACTGTAGGGAGTCGGCAGCTCCAGGGGGGGAAAGTTTGGAAACCACAAAAGGAGGGGAACAAATGTGTGCAATCAGTACATTGTGACAACTGGACAATTTTGGGGAACTTCCCACAGCCCAAAAAAGGGTAATTTCCTTTATTTTTGTTTTCATAACCATGAATGGAGACCAGAGCTTCATACAAGCAAATATAAACTATAGTGCAATGAAAGCCCATTGTGACCATAAATAAAATCTTAAAATCAGTGACGCCTAACTAATCTGGACAGAACTGGGCAGGTGCATTTTAGATAAGTCACTAAGATAAGTGGCTCAAACAGTTTTTTACTATCTGCATTTACTGGATATTTTAAATAATTTGTTAAAGCCATGTGAATGGTATTCAGTAAAATTGACACAATGAGAGCAGCACATCATGTTAACTCTTCACAGTTACACGAAGTGAAACAAAAATTATTTTTGCCTTGCACATGCTCCTAGTCCAGACATTTTACTGGCCCCGTATAACAACACACAGCTGAGATAAGGAGAAAAAACGCACTTCCTCAAGCAACAGATTGTGTGAGGTTATTGCAGTTGGATGTTGTTCAGGTTCTGTCTTTCTCTGTCTACAGCTGCAGAAGAATTGCCTGCTATCTCTGTGCAGTGATCGCATTTTGCAGGAGGTTCCATTCAACAGGTGAGAAATACTCATTTTACTATATATACATGTTATATCCTTTTAACATGGAGGTATAATGCAGCTTCCAAATGGTTCCAGAGTCATTTTATAATGATTAAATATATAAAATATTGAAACCGCAAATTTGCGTCAGTAGAATAATTAACAGATCACAAAATAAATAATAATTTATTAAATAATAATAAATCTGTCAAAGGTGTTTACAGTAGAAATGTTTTGCTCCTATTTCCTGTTTGCAAGGTTTGAAGCTGCCAAACTAGTGATGCAGTGGCTCTGCAACCACGAAGACCAGAACATGCAGAGGATGGCTGTGGCTATCATTTCCATACTGGCTGCTAAGGTATGTGCTGTGTTGTATTAATATCACGTGTGCTTCATTCATGTATTCTTAAACTCATAGATGTTTGCTTTTTGCAGTTGTCCACAGAGCAGACGGCTCAGCTCGGAGCAGAGCTGTACATAGTGAAAGTAAGAGTCTCATCTTTCTCCACCTTTACTAATTTTCCAAAAAAAGATTCAGATTTTCATGGCAAATTTTCTCTCTCTCCCGCCTGCAGCAACTGCTTCACATTGTGCGTCAGAAGGCGTTGCAGGGCATGGTGGACGCCACCCTCAAATTTACACTGAGTGCACTCTGGAATCTCACTGATGAATCACCAACCACCTGCCGCCATTTTATCGAGAACCAGGGCCTGGACCTGTTCATTAAAGTTCTAGAGGTGCACAGAATATGTCAATATGTACATGTAAATAAACATTAAGCACTACATGCAAAAGAACTCAGAGCAGATTACCATGTTAGTTAATCATCACACTTAATCATGCGTTGCTCTGTTTAAGTGTGCATGCCTTTGGGTCGGGCTGACTCACTGTTGTTTTGTTTCCATACCTCCCCCACTCCCACCACCCCGCTCCGCAGTCCTTCCCCAATGAGTCTTCTATTCAGCAGAAGGTTCTCGGTCTGCTGGTGAGTTCACTGCACTCTCATTACCTGTTAGGACAACTGTATGTTAAAAGATTTTACAATATTGAGACATTATGATTCCCTTCTCACATTTTGTTGTGTAGAACAACATAGCAGAGGTCGGGGAGCTGCACGGAGAGCTGATGGTACAGGGGTTCTTGGACCACATAAGCAACCTGCTGCACAGCCCAGAGGTGGAGGTCAGCTACTTCGCCGCAGGTATTCTAGCACACCTGACGTCACGAGGAGAGGCAGCCTGGACGCTCAGCCGCGACCTTCGATCCTCACTGCTGGAGCAACTGGTAGGAATCAGCCGAACTGCTTGTAACTCATGTACATTGATGCTGCTGTACACAGGTTTTTTTGCTAGGTCTGCTTGAGTCTTTTGCATTTGTGTGTCTCTCTAGCATGCTGTCATTATGAAGTGGCCCCCGCCTGATTGTGAAATGGTGGCCTACAGGTGAGATGCAGCTTCTCTGCCGTAATTATAAAGCAGGGAAACAATCACATCAAAGCACATAGGCCCGCACATTTAGCAGCTACATGTGACAATTTTGACCAGTCATAATTTTGGTCAATAACTGTGACAAAATGATATCAAGTAAGTCTGCACATAGACATTTTCTTACAATACTGAAAAATTAATTTTAAGAGCACACCTGGGAAAAACAAGTCTCTAAAATGTTCTTTATGTCTTTTATATTTAGCTTTATACTTATGTTTGTGTGAGCTGGGTCATACTTTTCTTAACAACTAGACACACACAGTGAAAACCGTAGCATGAACATGTGATAAACTGTGCTCACTAAATATAGTCCTGTTGTCTCACATTCTTTAGGTCATTTAACCCCTTCTTTCCCCTACTGGAGTGCTTTCACACCCCCGGTGTCCAGTTGTGGGCAGCCTGGGCCATGCAACATGTCTGCAGCAAGAACGGTGAGACACAAATATATGCACACACACAACCGAATGTTATTCTAGTTTTACAGATTTGCCCTTTCACACATTATTGTTTGTTTGGGCGGTTACTTATTCACCTAACCAATCCACTGACAGATTTGTTATTGTACCCCGTGTGTGTCTGCAGCCCCTCGCTACTGCAGCATGTTGTTGGAGGAGGGCGGCCTGCAGCAGTTGGAGCAGGTTAATACCCACCCACAGACCCACAAAGATGTCAAACTATTGGCCAAGAGCATTCTGGAGAACCTGCAGCACCACAGAGCCCGAACTGGCCAGCCTGCACCAACACAGACGAGTCGCCGCCTGCCACCACAATAACCTCAAAGAGGTAAAGACGCACACACGAGTGGTCATTTGCTGTATCGGCTTCACAACGGCTGGAGATTTTTCAGTGTTTTACATTTTCTCTTTCAGAAAATCAAGCTTCCTAGACGTAGGCTGGGGCCCACCACAGATGGGACTTTGTATGTGTGTGTACACTTGATCAAGAACCCCTAGAAGTAAACGTTAAAAGGACGAAGACTACGCAGTTCTTTGCACACACAACATTATTTATTTTCATTGTGTTTGTGTCAAAACAAAAAATATTTCTGTGCGCCAATCTTGTGATATAAAAAATGTAAATAGGCGAAGAACGGTCAGTCAGTTAAGCTCAAAACTCTACATGAAGCTTGTGTCTGTGTTCGCTCTTAGTCAGTCTGACATAGGCATCATGATTATTTTCGTGCCAAAAACATGAGCACACGTACAACATGCTCAAGTTTAGGATTGAACCCCCAAAAGCTCAGCTGAGGGTTGACACTCCTCCTGTATGTTACTGAGGGCTCTGGTTGTCTGAATTGGTTGCTCATTAGATATATGCATGACGCCTCTGTGAGCTCACGCATGCTGGAGTTTGTCTGAATGCTTGTGCTGTTCATTTTGGGAATTCCTGCTTGCTTGTTGATAGCAGTGTTCTGCTCACTGGAGCTCCTGCCTCTGGGTCCTCAGTACTGCTGTTGCTCTTCTCTTCATTCAGTCTTTTATCAGCTAATGCCTTTGATTTGATGTGACAGGACACTTGCCTAGGGTGTGTTCAGTGGGTTCAAATGTTCTAAACATTAAAGATTAAAAAAGATTAAATAATAGAGAAGTTGCATCTCTTTGAGAAGCTCCAGTGCATTTTCTTTTCTAAACATTCGGCGGCCATAAATCACGTCAGTGGCAAAACCAGCAATGATGTAGATCGAAAGATTCACATGATACGTTGAAATTATACCCTCAGTTATATCTGATATTATTGAATATGTCTGGACATAAATGGCAATAATGAAGTGACGTCATGATGGATGTACATGTGTATGGAGTCACAGCTGTTTTCTCTTTGAGAAACTGTATATATTGGTATGTTCGCTGTGCTTCCCAATGCGTCACAGTGTCTTAAAGACAGAGACAGTACTTCGGTGTGAGCTTGCATGTATGTACGTCGGTACAAGTAGCTGCACCTGAAAGCGTGTATGTAATGTGTACGTAATAGAAGATGAGAGAGAAAAAAGTAACTGTTTGTTCAGAAGTGGTTGAATAGGTTACATGAAAATTATTATTCTGTTCCAATGTTTGTTTACATTTATCTGGAGAAGGGGGGGGTTCTGTTCTGAAAACTACTGGCTATGTGCCGTTAGTATTCTCAAGGATGCCATTTTACCAGGTACACTTCTGCTGTCCAGAGACGCCTCCATTTGCTGTAACAGGTGACCCTGACACCCACGCTCTCCTTTTTTCATCTAAGGTCTTGATTTTTATTAAGGCCCCATCATCCTTCTCTATGCAAACAATATACAATATATAGCTAATGTTGCTTCTACAAACTGCTGTCATGCCCCTGATACAACCGTGATGACTCTCATTTTTGAGGCAAAGTGGGATTTGGTTTCTGCGGGAATAACTATAAGACTTGTATAGATCACTTGATATTATGTTAATGGAAATAAAAACAATCTATTGGGCTAAATGGTACTGTCAGCAAAACATACATCACCGCATCTGCTCAGTGAATTATGGTCACATTGTTTTCTGTAAATCAGTTGTATGAGCTTGTTAATTATGCATGTGTCCTTAGCTGATCTCATCAGTTTTAACAAGGGCAAAGAGCAGCAGACAACACAGAATTGGTTTTTGTATTTTTCTGATGCTCCTGATAAGTTGGGTTGATAAGTTGAGCCCCCGCACATCACCCTGGACGAAGGCCAGTTTGATTTTTCACAAGAATTAAATTCAGATGGAAGATGCAAAAAGCCCAGATTGTGTGTATGTCTGCTATGACTGCCAGGTTGCTGCTGAGAGTCAAGTTTTCAAGTTTGGAAATAAAGAATGTACATTCCCATAAACTGGAGACGACACTTGTGTTGCCTTTTTATTCCAAAAGGTGGGCTTCACATCACCCTTGAAGTACCCTATGAACCGTAGCAATAAACAGTATTACACTGTTGTGTGTAGATCAAATGAAAGTCACATTTTGTCAAATTTCATCCTTAATGTCACAAAGCAAACAATCACCATTGAGAACTCAGGCTGGCTTTAACTAGTGTATTGACACTGGCTGGGGTGCATGGATACAATCAATGGGAGTTCATTGTCTGTCCGACGAGGTGTGCGTCTGCGAGAGAGAGGAATTCAATAGCTCAAAAGACTATTCCCCAGTGTACCGCGGAGGTCTCTTCTCTATGAAGGCAGCCATACCCTCCTGTCTGTCCCGCGTGGGGATGACCTGAAAAGAGAGGGCAAGGGTAAAAGCCGATGATCTGACTAGAGACAGCCTCAGGGGGTTTCACAAACATCAGAGGGTGAGCATCAAAGCTGAACGAAACTACAGTTACTGCTTGTACTGAACATTTTATGGGGTAACAAAGCACAGGGATCATCTACATTTTGGGATCTTTTAGAGTTTAGGTTCAGAAAAAATGTATTAAGTATTTTTAAAACTTTAAAGAAGGACTGGAAGTCTTACCCGAGCATAACACATCCTCTCGATTGCCATTGCGGAACTTATGTCAACCTGGAAGAGACAGATTTCAGTCACTATAATCAATTATATAAAAAAAAAAATTAAAAAAGAAGATCTGTGAATCACGATGTACCTCAGAGCCTCTGTTTATTGCTTCTTTTGCCATCCGCACAGCAATAGGAGCCTGGGCAACAGAAAGAGATGAGAGTAAGATGCTGATGGTGCCGTCACCATGAAAGTTCAATATGTCTGACAAAACAACGCATGACAACCTGAACACATATCTCAAGGTGAACAACTATTTTACACATGAAGATCAGTTTTCTCATCGTGAGGAGGAAAATGACCTTGATGATGTCATAATGACATCATAAGGGTTACGCTGGTTTGGTCCAGGAGACAGGGAGGGTCTAATGAAAGACCCAGATGAACTGCATTTTGGGAAATGTGTTTTTGCAGCATGACCCATAGCAGGTACTAAACTCAGGATATCTTGGCCTCTGTGGCACCAATTTTGTTTTTTATTTTCTTCTATGTGTCTCTTGCAAATCCTGTCTTTATTAGTTAAATCTCTGAAGTAAATAGTGCTGTAGGGACTCCAGCGGATTGCAGAGGGCACTTTACTCGTCTCACGCAATTCCAAACATTTTCCCAGGAAGCTACAACAACACAAAGAGAAAGATCCAAGGGCTCGTAGAGCATATTGTCTCCTCCATCCTACTCACTTTCATTCAATGCAAACTCCAGCCAATCATTCAATCCACACCATCACAAGCATGTATCTCTAAATATCTGTTTGTGTGTGTGTGTCTGTGGTCCATTTCTCCACTTCACTGCCACTCTGGCCCTGGCCAACTGCGGGCATCTGAACTGGAGTGAAAGAAATATGGAACGACAGAGGCCCGGAGAGAGGGGTTGGGGGGTGGGAAGAAAGCTCCAGGGAGGGAGAAAGTCGGATTGAAAAAGAGGTGAATAAGAAGCAGAGGAGAAGTGGGGATGGCGAGGTAAGAGGGCAGGTCCTTGCCTGGAGGAGGAGGGATGCATCAGTATCTGAGCTGTAGCAGAGTGAAAAAGTGTGTCTGTGTTCTAACCTGGGGCAGTATCTCTCTGGCCAGGCTGAGTGCCTCTCTGTAGGCAGCGTCTCCTGTCTGGATCTGTGCTACCGCTCTGTTTACGAGCCCCATCTCCAGAGCCGCCTGCCCTCCCACACGCTTACCTGATAACAGACAGACAGAGAGAGTGAGAGAGAATAACAAAGCCCTCGCTGAATGATAACCATCCTGTGTCTAACAAGTCCACGTTTCTGTTAACACCACCTGTGAAGATGAGCTCTTTGGCCAGACTGATGCCAACCATCCGCGGCAGCCGCTGACTGCCCCCTGCAGGACAAAGAACTTCAAGGTCAACTCCACATCACGGCTGCTTTGTCTCTCTACTTACAAACACGGTGCTTCGCAAGGTCATTTTTGTGACCTCTGTTTCGTCTTACCGGCCCCTGGGAGCAGCCCCCGTGACGTCTCAATCAGACCCATCTGTGCAGAATATGCTGAAACACACACAAACACAGAGGGCAGCTGAAGGACTGTGCTGCTACTGAGCGCCATTAAGCTGGGAAGGGCGTAAAGTCTGACTGATGCCTCTGTCAAGAGCAATAGACGCAAACACCTGCTCGCCTAGCTCGGCAGCGCTCAGCCAATCACAGAGCTGCCGTGACAGATTTAACCAATCACATAGATATTCAGCTAGGTGAACAGCTGGGCAGATGTGTCTGGCCTCACCAGCTATCATTAGTCACTGGGCTCAGCAGCAGATCATAAAAGTTGCGTGCAAAACACATTTCTCCAAAAATGTCAACTTGGCCGCTGCTTTAAACAAAGCTTAACTCCTTAACAACCAGTTCTGCCCTTTTATGGTCCCTTCAGTAGCTTTAAGATATTTATTTACTATGAATAAATGAAAACTTCTGTTCTGTAACCTGTGAAACGGGCTAAGATAGAAGCTTCTGTCCTGACCTTTATATCTAGTGAATGGTTCTTGGGACTCCTTGGATTGTCACTGCTCTAAACTACACTGACTGTATGGGGGAGAAAAATGACCTCAAGTGGACGTGACTGGATTGGTGACAGCTGTAAAGAGAATATGTTGTCCCCTTTCATAACATTAACATCACCTGAAGGAAGGAAAGAAGCATGCTAAATGTACATGTAGCAGATTAATCCAGTTCACAGCGGACAGGTGGAGGTTCAGAGGTCCCTCACCAGCAGTGCGGAGGTCACAGGCCAAAGCCAACTCCAGCCCACCTCCCAGGGCGACACCGTCCATTGCTGCGATGGTTGGCATTGGCAACGATGCTGCCAGGGCATTTCAAAAAAGAGAGGAAAGTTCACAAATGCATATATGTATACCCTGAGAAATATCTGCTCCCTCCTAACATAAGACGTTCTCTTTTTTACCTATCTGAGTCATGAGGGATCGCAGGCCGTGAACAAACAGATCAGACTCGGTGTTGTTCATCAGAGCTCTCTCTTTCAGGTCTGCACCTATGTATGTACACATCATAGCATACACCATCACATGTCATTTAGTCAGCCTTTGATCACAAACCCAAAGGCCTGGCAGATTTCAGATGTTCCAGCGAAAACTTACCTGCACAGAAAACCCCCGGCACTAAACTCCTGAAGACAACCACGCGAACTGCTGAGTCCTTGGACAGAGTGGACACCAGCTCCCTCATCTGCACACACAGGACAGGGTGCCTCAGTCAGTGTGGCGTGTGTGTGTGTGTGTGTGTGTATATGTGTGGGAGTGTAGATGTAGAGGTCTACCTACCTGTGACACAAACACGTGGCCCAGAGCGTTTCTTGCCTTGTGTCGGCACATCAACACCTCCACTATCCCTGAGAAAGAGAAAGCAATGGGACAAAGAGCAGGAAGCAACTCGCAGTTAATTTAGTTTTTAATCACTGGACTGATTTCGATTGTCAAACTGTGACAACTATGTCAAAACTTTAGGCTTCCCACTGGGCTCTTACTGTACTAATCTATGACTGTCTATGTTCACATCAGTATGGAAGCCGATTCTGCGCTGGGAAATAAATAAATAGAGGGAAATTAGCAGTGATAAAAAGACAAGAAACAGCATTTCTCATCATGACTTAGAAAGACGTTATGACAGCAAAACTATTCACGTTAATCAATTCATTAATCAACAAAAAAATATTTTGATAATTGAATAAAGGTCAAATTTAAAGCAAATGTGCTAAACATTTGCTGATTAAAGACTTTCAAATGTGAGAATCAGCTGTTTTTCTCTTTCACTTCTATTGTAACTAATTAAATTTCTTTGGGTTTTTAAAAATATTTGGGGGACTCCGAAACTGACTTGAGCAACGATACTGACTGACTAACTACTAATGACTAATGAAGAAAATAGTCAGTAGATTTATCAATAAAAGACATAATTTTTAGCTGCAGCACTAATAAAAAAATAATAACCTGGCTTCATAATCATAATTATGAGATAATTTTGCTTATATATTTTCATTATTATATAGTTTTAATTTTAATAATTCTAATTTTATTAGAGACAAAAAATGGCTTCCACAAGGTCTGGGCATTTCCATGAAATGTGCTGTTTGGTAGGCAACTGTTTTTACATAAGAGGAAAATAGATAGGCCTACTGATTCCAGCGCAGAGACGAATTTGTAGAATTTCCTGATTTTAGGGTACACGACCTCCTAAAACAATCAAACAAGTTACCTTAATACAACATCCCAGTGTAATAAATTAATGTTCCATAAATACCAACACCAGTGGGCATCTAGCCTGCTCTTAGCAAGACTTTGTCAGTGTGAGTTGGAGCAATGTTTAATCAGTGTGTGCCTACCATCGTCTACCCCCTCTAACAGCTTTAAGTCCACCTCTACTAGCTCTGCCACCTCCGTGTGCAGCCCGCGGCTGTGTGCGCGACTCCACACAGTCAGAGGGACACTGCGACCGGCCAACAGTCGCGCTCCTTCGCGGCAGATCAGATGGGAAGGTCGGCCGTGCGTTTCCCGCAGAATCCCACCCAGCCACCGCATCGATGAACACCTGGGCCCTGCCAGTCTACGAAGGAGAGTCGTCATGCCCGCTGTGTCTTCCCTGTTTAGTTGTCAGAAGCAGGACGATTGCCAAGCAGCGTAGCAGGAAGTTTGCTGCACGTTACTTTCCTGTGAGAGGAGGAGGGACTTGGCTGTTCCTGACTCTGGGACTTCAGTATAGGCTATCAGACGAGGTTCATACAAGGCATAGCACCAGAGCCAAAACATAATGTTATTCTGTTATTTTATTATTCATGCCTGAAATGTTGAAGTGACTTTGTTTCGTAGTTTGATAAAATGGGATATTTGTCTTCATCTGCGTGATACCAGTCTCTGTTTTACTCAGCAAAGCTCAAAGTGAAACTTTTTATAGTGAAAGTTTATTTTTTTTCTTCCTCATTCTACTGCTACACGCACACACACGCACACACACACACACTGTCCTTCAGCGTTGTGTCCTGTCTCTGGAGTGTCCAGTCTTTGGCCAGACAAAGCAGGTTGTTGAGGTAAGGTTTTCCGTCAGGCTGCCTGTGTCTAGTCTGACCATGCATTATTGAGCAGGTCTTTACAGGTTATGCATTTACACAGTCATGCAGTGGCTCTGACAGTCTAAGCAGAGAGATCCAAGTCTTTGTGTGTGTGTGTGTGTGTGTGTGTGTGTGTGTGTGTGTGTGTGTGTGTGTGTGTGTGTGTGTGTGTGTGTGTGTGTGCACATTCACGTGCATGCGATCCAGACATTGTTATAGTCAGTTTTATGAAATATTACAAAGTTCTTTTAGCATTCGGGTACATCAGATTGCATTTATATGAATCAGATTACTTCCCTTTTGCCACAGCCAGTACATTTTTATTGTCAATTTCATTGCTGTCTGGCTTTGTTTACTCTTTCTAATAAACATAGATGCAGGTGACTCTAGGCAGTGAATCATATTAATTTGTAGTTGACATGTAAATTCATCTGTGGGTGGCTGTGTGCTGCAGGATGTTGGGGTCAAGAGGGTGTGCAGGATTAAGTGGGTGAAGTGAAATTGAAACCATAACTGAACAGAAACACAGTTATCACACATTTTTACTTTTATTAGATTTGACCACTAACTAAAGAAAGATATGACAAAATAGTAACAAGGAACAAAATAAAATTTAAAAAGAGGCAAAATCAGAGATGTGTTCAATCTAAATGTTCAGTCGGCCGAGGCGTGGTTTGAGACGTACGGAGAGATCACTCAGATTTGCGTCACCAGATGGATTAAGGTTCTGGTTTGGACGGGGACAGGCTGTTCAGATGTCTGCCAGGTGTGTATTCCTCCTCTCATGTGTACGTGCCTTGGGATGGAAAACTGATGGTAGATGACACTTGAGTGCGAGGGCATGTAAGTGACAGCCAGTCTGTCACAGGACAAGACACAGAGGACGCACAAACCGCTGCAGGAACAAGGATGCTGAGACACACACGTGCGTTGTTTGCCATCAAAAAGGACAAGTGAGAAGAGAGGAGATGTTTTGTCCAGAAAAAGTTTGAAATGGATGCATATCTCCTCCCTCCAGCTTACTTGAAGTCCTTCCTGCAGCACCATTTCCTAGATTCAACTCCCCCCCCCCACAACAAATATCTTGGGCATGACACACTTTGGTTGATGCCCATCGCACAGCATTCTCCCTCCAATCCTGCAGGGGTCAGCCTTGTATCAGAGGGTAGAGTGAGCATGGAATCTGTTTAGTTGTTCTGTTTCCTTTGTTTGTCATTTAACTATAGGCCTTTGCTGCCTGATTCCTTCATCACCAGCCTGGGTTAGTGACAGACTGTAGTCCAAAGAGCCGTGAATTCCCTTAACACCGCCTTGATCTGCTACCGCCCCTCAAAGGCAGGAGGTCATGTGGTCAGGGGGCAGAGTTGTGAGTAGACAGCCGCAGACAGCCCTCCATCCTCAGCCTCATCAAAGCCCGGGGCTGAGTTCGGGCAGGGAGGCCTGGTGACGGAGCACGAGGCCAGGCATGATTCAGAGGGAGTGAGTGGCGTCCTGTTACTGAAGCTGTCTGTCAAGAGCGAGACAGCACAGTGATCTGCTCGGGGCATGTACAGTGTGTTTGACCTTTGTGGTGTTTTTTCACACACATACAGTTTACTGTAATGCTAACACACATACTTCTTTTTCCTAAGTTTAGTCTGCATTCATGTATTGTCACCTGTAAAAAAAAACATCCCTCAGGCCAGGCTGTTTTTATCTCATGTAAGGAGCTATTTACAAAACCATAGAAAAAGACTATAGTTGTGCAACACTACCATGTCTGTTCTCATGTCTTTGTGTTGGTACATGTGTATGTGAGTGTTTGTAGTGGAAGGCGCAGTGATGGAGTTAAAAATAAAGAATATGAGAGAAGATGCTTGTTTGAGGTGAAGCAGGTTTGTGTGTGTGTGTGTGTGTGTGTGTGTGTGTGTGTGTGTGTGTGTGTGTGTGTGTGTGTGTGTGTGCGTTTGCTAGCGTGTGTAAATGGGCTGCCATTATGTGAGCACATTAATTTCACTAAAGCGAACAGAGGCAGGGTGGAACGGATTGATATGCTCTGCTGATACTGCAGAATCAACGCCCCACTAGAACCAAACGGTTAAGATGTGGAGTCAGTGGCACTTGCCATTATTAATCTATTACTGATCAATACTTACCTGTAAACATTTTACATATTAAAGGTTAGGTCTGAGTGCTATTCTATCTTTGTCTTAGTGTCAACAAATCCCATTAAAAGACCAAAACAAACTATGAATTCATCCTACTAACAAGTTTTTTTTTGGTGTAGTCAAAGTCTGATATAGCTTATTATATTATTATGTGCCATACATCTTCATTGTTGAAAAAATCTGTCAACAACACTTTTCATCCATGCCAGTGGTGCTGACTGTACTCAGGCACAACAACAAAGCTAATAGTTTCATGGTAATCCATCTTGTAGTTGTTGAGATATTTTAGTTTATACACCGTCCTCCTGATGTAAATACTCACTATGTGAGCACTCACATAGTGCTCCAAATGTGTATTCATCCACAGCACAAAATAGGACTCCAAATGCCATACTCCTGTTTAAGTAACGTTTGCATAAGCCACAGACAGGACGAACACATTGACACATTGTGTTCAATTCTCCATGCCCAGCAGTTCACGAAATAAATTTTTATCTGACCAATTTCACATCTTTTTCCTTTATTGCAAAACTGAGGCGTATAGGCATTATACCCCCCCACACACGCACACACACACACACACACACACACACACAAACACATCACCCAGTCCAGAGGCAGTCAGGGAGACTGACTGTGCTCCTGGTTCAATAACAGTAAAATGATGGAGTTGGTAGGGTGATGAAAAGGAAAAAGAGCCTCAGACTAACAGCCTGAAAGATAGTGGAACAAGATGGGAGAAGAAGAGTTACAACCATACTGAGAGACAGGGAGAGAAAGGGCAAGAGGAGTAATTGCTACACATGAAGGAAGAGAAAGGGACAAGCTCAGCCTGTATCCAAAACATTCTACTGGTATATGAAAAATGTCTACTTGTCATTATTTAGTACAGGGATGCCTTCGAAGAGAGACTTAAAGATGTGAAGCAAAGGTGAGTGACACCTCTGATGGAAATGGAGGCCCATCTTCTCAGGTTGGGGATCATATCGGCTGTCTGGCAGTTGACAGCCGACACGACATACACCCTTATTAAAAAATAAGGATGTTTCTCAGCCTCGCCCACTCACTGTCACAATTCAAAGAACATCCATGTGGACAAGTATGACACATATCCATGTACTGGACGCATGACCGCACAACACGAGACCTCCACATATCATGTTTCCGTGACACACACAACTGCACAAACTCACACACGTGCGTGTGGATACACACCACCACTGGAAGCTGACACCGTTTGGAGCAGTGAGGGAGCAAAGTTACATTAATGATTCTGATCGTCAGGCTTTTACCGAGGCAGTTATCTGCGAACACGATCCAACAGGGCCATTTAGACAGCAGACCCATGACAGAGAGAGCACACCGGCCGACAGAAAGCGACACTGATCAAATGGGTTCATTTTCCTCCAGGCTGCTCTGTGCTCGGTAGAGCTTTCCTTCAATAATGATACATCAGACTGAAGATAGATATCCATGCCTGACCACAGCAGCCCTGAAATGAAAAGCTGAGCAAAGAGGCTGTCAGTGTCAATGTGGTAATTTTTTAACAACACATTATCCATTAGCTATGCCCTGTCTGATTTAGCTGTCATGACAATTCAGTTGTCTTGATTATATAAAGTCCAGACTGAAATATCTCAACAACTACTTAGTTAGTTGCTGTGAAATTTGGCACAGACCTTCACATTTCCCCGATTAGCCTCTTTCCTCTATTGGGGTTAACACAGTAGGACAGTCTGAAAGAAATCAGAGATGGACCAAAACATTGTGTGAAATTCTCCCTGCCCAGCAGTTCACAAACAGTTGAATCCTACTTGACTTTAGTGATCCTCTTTCATTTTTGATTGTTGACAAGTTTTGTGAAAAGTCTCAACAACTTTTATGTTCAAAATAATAATAATAGACTACAATTATAATTAATAATAATTAAACCTCGTTACAAAGCTCACTGTAATTCAACTTAGTCATTCTTGTGTAGCCTATTTAGACTAGGCCTATTCATATTCCGACACTAGAGGCACAGCAGGTCTATGGTTGGGGTGGTAACAATCACACCACCTGGCATTACGATATAATAAGTCTTTCGTCATTTTTATCCAAAATCTACCTTCAATTGGGTTTGTTCCATTGAATGGCACAGTAATGAGAGGTGCCAGTCAGGCTCCTTGCAACGTTCAGACCAAAAACTGACATCTGAACGTGTGACTCCACTTCCCAATTAAAAATTGAGTATGCCAAAAAAAATTAATAATTGAGCACACACAATCCAATTTGAAAGCATTATGTTGTCAACAAGCCGCTGGGGGACAGAATCAGGAGAAATTAGCCACTGGACCAATGAGATAAAGCCTGTTAAATTTGTGCATGGCTAAGAGGCTGCTGCTGCTTTCAGGCAAGATTATGATTGACTTGTTTTTTATGCACGCGCGCACACACAGAGAGAGAGAGAGAGAGAGAGAGAGAGAGAGAGAGGAGACGAGAGAGAGAGAGAGAGAGAGAGACCTTTTCTCCTTACATATCTTTGAGTTTCTCTGGCCGGACAGGCAGGGCTGTATACTCCGGGCGTCTTAAGAGGGCGACACCTGGTGACGCCACCATTGTAAGTCACACCATTGCCAACTCACACACAACACAAACATTATTTGTGTGTGTGCAGAGCTGCAGTTTGTGCGGATGGATAGGCGGGGAGGGAGGGAGCGCAGAGAGTCCTGTCACTACAGCGCAGCAGAGAGCCACAGTCACACAGAGCTGTCAGAGCGCAGTGGAAGAGCGCACTTTCCATCGCGCTCCTAAGAAAAACCGGCTTGTCTCCTGGACAGTGGGGTACCACAGACCCCGACACACACACAGACGAATACAGCCAAGGACATTTGTGAACGGCGTGCGTTTCCGCGGAGAAGATAACGGGGAGTCGATATCAAGGATTCAGCAATTTTGCGCAAGTCACTGCATTTGTTTGGAAAGTAAATAAACAATGCGCTCTGCCGGCGACAACTATTCTCAAAGATGAGTCACCGAGGGTGCAATCGCCAACATCCAGTGGTTCTGTGGTCTTCTCAGGCGGGACTAAGCCCGGTAAGCTCACCCACAGAGCAAAACGCGTCTCTCGGTCACCTTCTGAAATGATGTCTCGTGGCGACGTGCGTGGCGCGCCAGAGTGCGTGTGAGTGACTGACCGATAGTCTTTCTGAGAGAGAAAGAGAGGCTGGATATAAACAGCAGCCGGGCTTTCAGGCAGCGACAGCCAGACACTCAGAGCAGCCACCTCGCCTCTCTCACAGCTCCTCAGACTCATGCAGGATGCCCGGAGAGCGCCGGGGAGCCCTGGTCCAGCTCAGCCCGAGTTCATGACGCTCTGGGCGGCCTCGTCATGCGTCTGTTGCCCGAGCCCAGCGCCCAGTCCTTCCGGATCCTCTTCCTCTTTATCTTCGTGATGGGGGTGACCCCTTCCCCGGCTCTCACAGCCGGCTGCCCAGACAGGTGCGTATGCGACGATCAGCTGGTGGTCCAGTGCGCCGGGCAGGAGCTCACCCTGTTCCCCAATGACCTGCCCTTAGCAACCCGGCAGCTCATCATCTCCAACAACCGCATCGGGGACCTTCCAGCGCTGCAGCTGAACTACCTGTCCGACCTGGTCTATCTGGACTGCAGTAACAACTCTCTGACCGAGATCTCCGAGTCCACATTTGGGAATTTGAGAAAACTCGCATACCTGGACTTGTCGTTCAACACTTTGCTGCAGATCGAGGACCGGACTTTCGGGCCCCTGGCGTCTCTGGTGATGCTCCGGCTGACGGATAACCCGAGTCTGGGGGAGATCCACCCGGATGCCTTCTCGGAGAACATGGCTCTGCAGGTGCTGGATGTGAGCCGGAACAACCTGACGGCCCTCAACATCAGCAGCCTGATCGCCCTCCCTGCTCTGCGGTCTCTAGGGCTCAGCGGCAACCCCTGGAGCTGCGACTGTGACACGGAGGACCTCTGCCTCTGGGTGCAGATAGAGGGCTTCAAGTTCCAAGGTGAGGCTGGAAAAATAAAATAAAAAACCCACATAGTTTTCATCCCGGCACAAACGCACATTTAGGGTGATCTAAACTGTCAAGAACATGGCCGTTAAAGACTTGTTCTGGTAGTGGAAGTCCATCATAATAATGAAAATCTAAACACATTCTGCATGCATCCCTTGCCAAAAAGTGGTCTATGAGCCCACGCCATGTTCCTGTACAGGCGGCAGCAGTCAGACCTCTTGCAGGTGGTCTCTTGTTTGTTTGGCTCTGGAAGCGGGATCCCAGTTTCCTGGCAAGTAAACCAAACAATTCCCCTGCAAAAACTGTGAGCCAAAGGCCTCCAAGGTCTAATCATTTGTTATTGTCACATCAGCTCATTTAGATAATTTGATAGTGGGCGCCTGGTCATAGCCTATATGACATGGTGGGCCACTTATTGCTCTCTCTTTACTTTATGGATATGTATGCACACACACATTTCCACGTGTGCTCAGACTTGTGCGTAGATGCAGACTCTCTTGCGCTAAGAGCCCCCCCACAGGCACACACACACACTCCAGAACTAATAGTTTGACATCAGAGTCAGAGTAATCTGAAGATTTTGTTCCCTTGCTCCTCACTGAAATACAATCCCCTCAAACTGCCCTTCATGTCTCAATAATGTCTCAAGTTTAGCCAACAAATCAGCAGATTTGTGTTACAGTTACCAGGAGAGCACCAGCCACCTTAGCCGCTCATTCCTTATATAGCTAGGGATTGAATTAGAGCAAACCAAGAAATCACCCAACAATGTTCCTTCTGACCTTCTTAGTGAGGGCAAGAGGAGATGATCTCTGCTGTAAATGTTAATTGAGCTTAGGTTAAGAAGGTGAACTATGTTATGCCTTGTAACAATGTGGCATTGCTTATAATAGCTGCCAGTGTGCATCCCATTGATCTAACTGCATTGTCTATCCGGGGCCTGAAGGCAGAGATAAGACTGAGGTGATGAGTGTGTCCTTTTGTACCTGTTTTTTTTTCTTCTCCTGGCTAGCCCCTCCCATTTGCACAAATACTTGTACACACACACACAAACACAGCGTGCACAGGGGTGTGCTTTGGCCCTTCAGTCCAGATGGTTAATGATGGTGCTCAAAAAAGCTGGACTGCTATGCTCCCATTAAGAACAGCGTGTATGCATGTGTGTGTGTGTGTGTGTGTGTTGTGTGTGTGTGTGTGTGTGTGTGTGTGTGTGTGGGCAAGTGACTTACCCCACTTAAATGTGTGTAAGTCAACCTGTGAGCTGGAGGTTAGGGAAGACCCTTAGGCCAGGGCCTGTGAGAAACAGGAAGGAGATTAGGGGACAAGGAGCTTGAGAGGAAGGGCACTTGAAGACAGCAGCTCCTCAGAGTTCTTATCCACCTTCACTTCCACGCCGCACTGAAGTAGGCTCCACTCAGAAACGGGCACACATACAGACATACACACACACTCACACTTAACTGTGCGCACTCTGCGCTGCTATTCTGCTAAATCTGCCAAATCTGCCGAAAGCTCAGTCCTCACACAAGAACATTTCTGCCAAAGAGAGAAGGCTTTTTGAAGTGGCATAACACACCCACAGCTGGGCGATAACACACACCTGGACTGGTTAAAATCCCAACTAATAACCACAAAAATTACAGCTGTATTCCAAATCACACTGCAAAATTACAGCTGTATTCCACATCACTCTGCAATTAAAAAGTCATAAATGTGGTTAAACTACTATACACCCCCTTGAAGACACTCGGTAACCAGTCTCACAGAGACATGGGGTCAAGTGAACATGTGTGTTGTGTGTGTGTGTGTGTGTGTGTGTGTGTGTGTGTGTGTGTGTGTGTGTGTGTGAGAGAGAGAGCATCTAAGGTGTTTCTGTTGCTGTGGATGCCCTCCAATCTGACTGCAGGGCTGTGAGTCTAATGTACAGAGATTCCAGCTGTTGTTAGCTCTCAGCGTGAATATGAATCAGGGGCTTGCAAGTGTTTGTATGTTTGTGTGTCTGTGTGCAGCATCTTCACATATTAATTCATCTAGGACAATTTAATAATGCTGCTGATTGTTTCGACTGTTGGCAGAAACATCTTGTGTTCATGCCTGATTGTTAGTTTGCAGTCAGTTTTTATGTCATGCGTTAGCATTTTCTTGTGTTTGCCTCAGTTTGTCCTTATCTTTGTGTTTTTGTAGGGCATGTGTCACTGAGAAAGGCTGACACGACTTTACTCTGGCAGCCACCAATTGCAATTTGGCTGGTGCATTTCAGTTGTGTCTGTCCATAACAAAGAGACAAAATATTCTGTATGACATTGAGTACGTTGTGTCCGAGCTGGTGGAGGTCAGCGCCTCTTGGTGTGTTCGTTGTGTCTTTCTGGACCGACCCAGCTATGTGGCACATAAAAAATAACGTTATACTATTTATAGTGAGACAAATTATATTACAAAAAATGGAAGTTCAAGTTCAGAAGGTCAGTAATGAATACCATAGAGAAACAGTTGTTAAGGTATAAAAACACGGTGAAAAATAAAAGAAAGAGAAAAATATATTCAAATTAAAGCTATGCAAAAACAACAACATTTTTATATTCACAAGGCACCTAGTGACTGTGTGATACTGTATGTGAAAGCTGCTGCTCACATAGAGAATTAGCAACCCTGCAACTTTCCTCAGCCTTATGGAGCGTCTTAGCATCGTAAGCTCATTGTTTTTAGTTTTATGGCTTGAAACTTTGCTTTTTTTCCTTCAGTCTCACTGCTCTCATCAACCTCACAGAGCTGTTTGTAGCTAAAAGAGATTCTAACAAACCCATTTTACTTCACTAGCACAGTAGAGCATTTAGCAGCTAAAGAGACATTTTTCCCATGATTGGTGGAAGACGAAAAATAGAGAGTGAAGAGGCATCAGGTTGCCAGAAACACTAACTCCAAATGAATACTAATGTTGTATGCTGGGCGGAGTGTATTCAGGCATTAGTTTGCTAACACATATCCATATTAACTTTACTAGAGATTTTCAGCTTGTTGTGGGTTTCTGCACTCAAATAGCCAAATCAATAAAATAATGCTGCTCAAGGAAAGACAGGGGAAAAGCTCACCATCATTAACTAAATTAAGCTAATAATAAACCTTATCATGAAAATGGACTGAGTTACATGTTATTAAATCACTGCTAAAAATGGGTAACATCAGTGTTACAGGCTACTGTTTGTGTTTGGAACATTTAGTCAAGATTTCCATTTTGTTTTATGTTAACTTTATGTCATGTGGTTTAAATACTCACTTGTCAAAGAAGTAGAAGGAGAATGGTGAGAACTCCTTATAGATAAATGCTACTGGTTGGTATTGAGCCTTATATAACCCTGGCTTATTTGTTGTGGTTATCTTCTGTAAAATTTGTATATTCTATTCTACCTCACATCTGTCATATCCTCCAGACACTCTGACTTTCCTGTCCCGAACACAGCTAAATATTTTCTGTTATCAGTCCTCCATAATGGAATTTCAGCTTGTTGAATGACCCGCTGTACTTGCCGTAGGTCGAGTTTGACAAGTGCCTTGGCTAAATACTCATAATGTAAGTGGCTTGTCCTGCGCTGGCAGAGGTGGTGTTATGGCTCCAGTATTTGGGAAAGTATTTGTGGCTGCTCATCAGCTGCCCTGGCTAGCTCAGACATCCGAGGCAAAGAGCCAGAGCAAAGGGCCATGCAAGGGGTATGAGTTAAATATTCATAAAAAGACAAAAGAGAAACAGAGGTCCACCGGTTCAGAGAAAGGAAAAATTAGAGTAGTCAGGTTTTTGACCGATTGCATTTAATGTATCTTTGATGAAAGTGAATGTTAGATTATTTGAGAAATGACATGAGAAAAGAGACCGACTGAAATAGCGTGACAAAAGCAGAGAAGACAGAAAGATGAGATAAGACAGAAAGGGCTGAAAAATCGGGCAAACAGATTAGTAAGACGGACTTTGCAACAGAGAGCTACAGACAGAGAAGAGTAAAACAGAGTAGAAAGGAGTTACCAGTCGTCCGTGCCCCAGATCTGTCACTCAAATCCATTAAAACATTCATTATGACAAGGAGGCATCGATTCAATTTACAGTAATACAGGTAGACGATACATTATTTATCAGCTGGAACAACTCCTCCGACCCATCTGGTGCGGAGAAGCATATCGAATTCAGCTGGCCTACTTGTGTAGTGTAGCCTGTATGTATTTTTATGTCTGTGCGCATTTCGCAAGTGCGAGCTTAAAACCAAGATTGATGTGATGCTTGAGTGGGTGTGTTTGTGATGTGATCACCTGAGGCACAGAGGGGAGGTTGCTCAGGTGTGAGTATGTGTGTCTGACCCGGTGTGTGTTTGTGTTTGCGTCCAAACCAATATTCCAGCCAAGAGAATAAAAATTGGAAAAGAGAGGGGACAGTGTGAAGATGACAGAACAAAAGAGGAAGAAGACAAAGAAGAAGAAGAAGAAGAGGAAGAAGAGGACGAAGAAGAAGAAGAGGACAAAGAAGAAAAAGAGGACGAATAAGAAAAAGAAGAGGATGAAGAAGAAGAAGAAGAGGAGGAAGAAGAAGAAGAGGAAGAAGAGGACAAAGAAGAAAAAGAGGACGAATAAGAAAAAGAAGAGGATGAAGAAGAAGAAGAAGAGGAGGAAGAAGAAGAAGAGGAAGAAGAAGAAGAAGAAGAAGAGGAGGAAGAAGAGAGACATGGGAGTGATAAAGGCTGAAGGGGAGACACGAAGGGAGAATTAAATGCTAAGGTGCCAGAGTGGGAATGAAAAGTGGAAGGTGATAAACTGATAAGGGAGAAACTGACTGATAAGAGGAGCAAAAGAGGGAAGAGGAGAGAGAGCTGTTGCTAACTGACCTTCACTCTCTCCGCCAGAGGAAGGAGGGATCATACGGAGGAATGATGGAACAGAGGATAGTGGTAATCTGACTAATGCCGTATTTGAGAGGAGAGGAGCGAGAAGGCGTATGTTATTCAGCCCTAGTGGATGTGATGAAGAAAAGGTCAGCTATTCTTAGTCATAGCCAACATAAGTATGATGCGTTTGGCTCGCCAAACAGCGAGATACTTGAGTTTTGCCGTGAGAGGAGGAGCCCAAAAAGTCTTTCATCTTGTATCACAGGCTACCAGTAAGCAGTCACCATTTAAATTTGGTTGAAAGGTTCTTTCAACATTTCATTTCAACAGTGATATTTCAAACTAAATTGTGTCTAATGCACCTGGTAGACAAGTGTGTAGAAAGATGAAAGAGAAGGTTGAATTCCCAAACACAGTCAGCACTTGGTTTATCACATTTCGTGGACCTTAGTCAGGCATCAAATTCACAACATGAAATGAAAACATCTTTATACTAAAACCACACGCTGTAAAAACTAATCAAAAGGGCAGCCAAGCCATAAACATCTTAGGCAATAATCACCTAAAAATGAGACAAACAGCATGTAATAAGAGAAACAGAAAGATTAGGTGGACAAAGCCAAATCAGTGATTTTCATCAATAAGATAAGTTTATTAAATAGGGGAGACAGATTAAGAAGAGAATAACCAACTGAAGTCTCATATCCGAACTGACAATAACTTCATAACCTTGAAGAAAAACAAATCATATTTTCGATAGTTGTTAGGACCTGAAATATAGACATTAACACATAGAGCTGGCCGATATACCCAAAAATCTTATCGCGATAAAAATATTCATACCATTCAATATTGGTAATTATCACAATAAAAGTCAAATTATTAGTTAAAAGGCTGATTTTTGCTTTTTGAAGAAACCAGATTGTTAATATTGACAAACACTTGCCAAACAGTGGATCACTTAACAAATCTTTTTTTTAAAAATATGCTTAAGTAAAATCTTTTTTCAGTCCCTTTTCCTCAACAAAATAAATATCTTAATAGAAAAATTAAGTGCCAATTTCATCTTGATTCAAATGAATGAAATCAAACATTTATTGATGATACATTGAACAGTTGTTATATTGTTATTGAGGAATATCATATTGCGATAATTATCATTACTGATTTATTGTCCATCCCTATTAACACATAATTGTTACATTGCCTAGAAGGCTACAAAATGTCACTTTTCTCTCAATCATCCCTGGATTAAAACAAATAGTGGGTGGTATTTTATAACACTGAGAGAAAGGATTTCATTGTTTGTCACAAAGATTGCAACTTAAACAGTAATACAGCATTCTCGCTACAAAGTAATCTATCAAGAAAGTGCACTTGTATGTATTTGAAGGAGCCTCTTTCCGGATGACATTGTTGAGCCAGGTCCAGCTCTTTTACCAGATGATAATGCATTGATTTACTGGAGCTACCTGCATTGGGAGGCCTGAAGCTGGACTGGCTCCATTCGAATGAATGAGAGAGCTGCTTTCTGGGCTCACTTGACAGCGAGCATCAATGCCCATTATGATCAGATGTTTTCATAAATAATTACTCAGATCATATTTTCAGTCGCCAGCTTCCACAGGGAGGTCAGAGGTCACGGTCAGCTACAGAGCACCTGCACAGGAAGGCAGGGACAGAGAAACTTGTGTAGGCTTCACCCAAGGTTGTCTGGTTGAATGGTGATCTCCTTGACATGTAAAACAAGTTGTAAATTTCATAGTAGGCTTTGGTTAATTCCCTATAATTGAGGGGATGAGGAGATGCTTGTGTCTACAGCTTCCATCTCCCCCTCTATAACAACCATAGCGATTACCATATGGTCTGGCATAATTTATCTGATAATTAACTTGCAAGGACCACACCATCACCAAGATATATTAAAAAGGATGTATTGACTGTGTGCGAGGCTTGAACTCACTTGTACTTGGGTTGCTGCTGCATTGTGGAGAGGCTTTGGTGGGGAACCCGGGCGTGATGGACACCCCTCATGACCCTACAGAGAATATGAACATACTGCATACATACATGTGCGTGGAAACATTACTTTAACCAGTTCATTTACTACTTTGCAGGCCGCAGACATCTGTGGATGTGTTTGCATTCACAGTGTAGTCCGAAAAGCCTAAAAAAATTATTGCTATTCTGCTGCTTGTTGCTGTTTCATGTGTCGAGCGCCAGAGAGAGGAGGGAACGAGTCGGAGGAACACAGAGTGAAGTACATAAAAGAGTAGGAGTAAGAGTAGTGTTGTTCAGTAGCATCTCGCCCCTACGGTGGCCCCTCCTCCAGGGAGGTGATGAGCCCTGCTCTCTGTCAGTGTGTCAGTGCCGAGCTTGGAAAGCATCCAGCTGATGATTTGACACAGGGACTGTATTGCACTGCTGCGGTGGAAGGCAGCAACTCGTAGAGCAACTCACACACACAGATCTTACAAACACATAAAACACCCACTTGCGCTCACTGGATTGTTTTTTGAGGAAAAACACTAAGGTCCCCATGCACATTTCTTAGAAAGCTCCACTTGTGTGTAATGTTTGAGTGTGTGTGTGTGTGTGTGCTTGTATCTTCACTATGTGTACATGTGTACCCCCGCTGTATCCATAAGCAAGTAAAGTGTGTATATTCCTCTAATCACTGCTGCTTACTGCTAAACGACTATTTTTGTCTTTGAAACCCCTGGCCTGTGGTGTTTCACAGAGTCGCAGGGCTTCGGGTCCTGTCAGGGGCATACTTCATGGCACTGTCACGCTGACACCACTGACCACAACCCTGAAATATTACCATAACACAGTAACATCGTGCCACACACATCAGAAATATGATGGGTCTTAGCGCAGTGAGGACAGATATGTGGCCACCATGCTCTGCTTCCTGCCCTGATGTCGAAAGGAGAAAGCAGAGACCAGGTGACAGTGACATGCTATCCAACTATAGTGTGACAGTATTTAAGCGCAGGGCAAGAGAAGAAATGTACTGCCAAAGATTAACGTTCAGACCAGACTACCGCATCAGAAGGGTGCAGAGTGGGGACCATCCTGTTTCCATCTTATGCTGCAGGATTTTCCAGCTTCAGTGCTTGTTTAAGGTGGAGTGATATGGAAGCTGCAGTGCAGCAGACATGCAACAGAGTGTGAATTCTTCAACGCTGCAGTCACTGTAGTGAAACTGCTGGAATTAGACTGCACATTCATGATACACTGCGGAGACAAAGAAGACACGCACATCTCTATCTCTCTTTATCCCTCTCTCTGAGTTTCTCATTCAAATACATGCATACACACACCCTCTAACCTGAAAATGTCCTGTTTTAGTTCTAGAGGTACATCTACAAGGTACGTCTAAATTGGTATCTACAGAATAGTATTAAGAGGGCTGCACATGCAGTGACTTGAAGGAGGTTTATGAGTATTTTAATTCTGTGTAAGCGTACTGAATGGGATAAAAGTCAAAGCAAGGTGACATAAGGGTACATTTTAGCTAAAGTTGGTCAGTGCTCGCCTAGACACTGTCCAAACTCTCAAAAGTGCGACAACAATGATACATGTCAGGGGCATTCAGCCAGAATGATGTCTGAGTGGTTTCCCAGCCTAAGTGATGGAATGAGTGAGAAAACAGTGAGTGACAAATAAACAGAAGGTGAAGTGAGACTGAACGGAGAATGAATCATCCCGGCTGCCACCTTTTCCTGTGTTCTCCAGTGATACTCAAATTATTTTCTCTCATCTCTGATTATATGAGGCAGTCGTGAATTCTTTTTAAAATGCAGCCACAAATGCTAGGCGGCCGAGGAAAAATGTATTTGCTGTGGAAAATTACAGAGGCCTTATTGTTCCTTGGTATTTGGTAGACAAAGAAACCTTATACCTTATATACACATTCCTTCTATATTATCTGCTTAGTTCACACATAATAGCCGCACAGGTCACACCCTTAACATAACCTAAGCTTGGTGCAGCCGAAGCCTAAAACAGCCAAATTATAACACAGTTTTCTTTAATCACTGTTGAAGAGAGACTAGGTAATTTTTTAAAGAAGAAATAACACAATCTCCTTCTCACACATAATAAGTTGGAATTCATAAGCAGTAAAACACACCATGGCTCAATCTGAAACCCTTAGCGATTCAACTGCTACCGCCTTACTTGGTCTGGTATGACCAGTAGTTGGCTATGTTAGCAAACTTTATGACTCTTTTTTACACTTGTGCTATTGTGGCAAAGGCTTAAGATTCAGCTCTTTTTTAGCTTATTGTCTCATAATTGCCACTTGTAGCAGCAGCAGAGGCTGTTTAACAAAAGTTACAAAGTCACACAGATTCCCTGTTCAGTAATGGCTTCCTAGATTGTCATGTAAAAGCTCAAATGCACTTTTAAATAAAGTCTTTAATAAACAGCAGCACTTCACAATGTTGGACACTGATAAAGCGCTGGAAGATGTCATTGAGCTAAAGGCAAAGTGAGAGCTGAGGATTGAGAAAAGGCTCAGGCTTGATATATGTGATACTGCTCATTACCATATGGTTTAGTTAGCCTTAACACGAATCCAGAAGATCAGTTTGGATCATCCCAAGATGTGGGTGGCCCAAAATGGTTCTTCTTTCAAAGTAATGGTCTCTAGGACAACAATGACGAGAACAGTAATAACATTTTTGTTACAATACACCGGCTTACGATACTTGTAAAACTTCAAAAACACCTGCCAAATTCTGGTGTAATATTGTTTTAGAGATTTGTCTTGGATTTCATCAAACTTTTTTTGAGAGTAGACCAGACAGCAGTAACACACAGCCAAGAACTGAGTACAAAGTATGAATTGTTGCAAGGTGCAAGAAACAGAGACAGAGGAAGAACAGATGAGACCCAAATACCCGGAGGATCCTGCCCGCTGTGGTGTGTGTTTGTACAGTCACTGATTGCACCTCCCTCTTCCAGCATCCAACTATGAATGTTATATTCTAAGAGGTAATAGACAGCAACCTTGCTGCACGCATACACAAGAAAAAAATCCTCACACCTGGCTTGAGGCAAGCTTGGCAGGGTAATGAGACTGAGCAGATCAGCTAGCCAGCCCCGACCGTCACAGATGGTGACAGAGTGACGGAGAGACCATGTGAACTGAGGGGCCTCACAAAGAGAAATGAAATGAGAAAAATAAATAGAGAGAGCCGTGAAAGGAACAAATAATAGAGAGGCAAAAGGATGTTCATTGTAATTTGCATGTCCAAATCCTTATTTGCAGATGATAAACCCGTCTGCTAATGAACACAGCTGAGAAGCGATTCACGCAACCACTCTCCAATACCTTTGATGACTCATTTTCAAAAGGCAGAAACCAAAGAGCACATTAAATGGAAGTACCTGCTTCATTTTCACACTTCCAACAGTTATGATCATCCACGAGTCCCATTTTTGAAGCTTAACTGCTGTATAATAATACCTGTGTATAATGTTGTAATTTGGTTGTGCGCTCCTGCACACAATCAGCCTCACACAGAATCATATGTTGTGTCCCTTTTCACTGGAGGAAGTGCGCTGAAAGACATAAAGAGAAAGAAAAAGTGAGTGGAGACAAGGGCAAGGAGAATATGAAATGACAGTTGGGGGAAGCCTCTGTGAAACCTTCCTCCCACTGAGGGACAGTTAAAATTGTGGTAAGACAGTGCGTCTGCTGAGCGTGTTACATGCGTCTCCTGGTTCATCCTCTGTTTATCTCTTGCTACCGCATGACTGTACAGTAATCTTAGCACATCACTAATCACCATAATGTCTTGCATAATGCTAACTTAATTAGTTATTACCCTCTGGCCTCGCCTGCTATTTCTGCCTGGACAGGGAAAGCTGTCACATTAACATTAAACACACTAAACTGGCTGTCTGATCCACACGCTGTAAATCTGTCGACAGTCCTAACCTCTTATACCTTCTCATGACGTTCGTACGTACGCCATCATGTCACAAAGCAGTCTCAACCCTTCACTTGGACATGCTCAGCATACGTGACAGCAGCATCAGTGCGATGTGTCTCCTCAGGTCTGAGACAAAGCCCCCTGGTGAGGCGATCGCTAAGTATTGATCACAAACCTTATCACGCCCCTGCAGACATTTCCCTCACCAGGCTTGTAAAAAATAAACTTTCCAAAACACCAGGTTAGTTGAATGAGTACTTTTTGAACCATTTCAAACATACAGTCAGAGGCTAATCACCAGACTAATCTGTCTCTGGCAGGGTTAGCTCGGGGCTGCATTGGATATTAGGAGAATTAAGCGCTTAAGAATTTGTCAGGAAGGATTTAAGTCAATTTGTTATGTGTGCCGTATGTACAGATACCAAACTGGACTCTGAGTCTTTGGTTTCACAACTTCTAGCTCCAGCATTCCTCTTATACTGTTGCTGATCTTGCAAAGCCCTGGCAAGTAGTCTAAGAAGAAGTACAGATCATATCCAACTTCTTGTCATCCCTCCCCCATCGCTCATCTCCATGTTCAGACCTCTGGCTTTATTGGTAGATGAGTGCAGTTTAATTAACATTGTTAACAGCAATAATCCATCAGCGGACAGGACTGCAGCCAGATCCAGTTCTCTCCTCTCTCATCATCTGTCCCATCCTTTGAGTGTGTATGGATGCAGATATTTTCAATTTATTCCTCCTGTATGTTTCAAGTTTTCAGGCAGAGAAGACCCAAACGCAGACCTGAGTTAAGACAGTTTATTCAAAAGAGAATGAGCAGAGGAAGTCAGAGGTTCGAGTCAGAGGCTCTCTCCCAGGTCCAGGATTAGAGGGAAATCCGAAAGCGGGGGAACGGAGAACCGTGGGCGGAACCGAGAGCTTACAGGCTGGCAGTTTGCTCAGGCGGTGGAGGTCTTCTGAGACAGACAGAAACAAAGGTTAGACTGATGCAAACAATTCTCACAATGCAAGACAGATTGTAAGGTTGGTCGGGGCTGACACGACATACACGTGGATATTCAACAGTACGGCAGGGACTGGATGTCTGAGCCTCCTATTTAAGCCGTGGCTGATTGTGGAACACAGGTCAGGTGCACTGATTAAGGATGAGTCTCAGGTGAGTGCAGAGCCCGCAGCAGACACGCCCCCTGCTCCCAGACTGGAGAGAGAGAGAGAGAGAGAGAGACAAGCAGAGACAAACACAACACGCTCACCACAATCACCCCAGACAAACATCCACAACACTCGCACCAGGCTCACAGCCGGGACCTCGTGACAGTCTGTGCATTTGTTATCCCTCCTGTCTTTCTTTTTTTTGTGTGTCGTTTTCATCCCTACTTCTTATTCTCACCTTGTTGAACACCCCCCGCCCATATCTCTCTTTCAGACTTGTTCCCAGTTTTTCCCCCCTCTTGCAATTAAGCATGCAAGGAGGGTGGGAGAGAAAGAGGATGGAGTTAGCAGCGCTCGTAACGAGAGATGAAGTCAGATGAACCGATAGAAAACAGTGCTCACTGTGTCCTGCCCTTCTGTTATCTCTGATCACACCATTAGCTATACACAGAGCAAGCCGCTCAGCTCGTTTTAACATTCCACATTCGTACTAATTAATATACGTGAGGGTACTGTATATGCTAGTGCTGAAAAGTCACTGTATCAGAATGAGAACATGCAGCAGGGCATGAGAAGCACTGCTTACTTGAGTAAGACACTGAATCCTGACCTTTGACCTCTCTGTGGCAAAGCATTGAACGCCAAATATATAAGATTTTACAGTATTCAAAACACTCGCTGTGTCTGTGTTTCTGCCTCCCTGTGTGGTCGAAAGTCATCACAGCTGATTATCATATTCCTCATTATGAGCAGCAGATGTTTGTGTCAGGGAAAACACTCATCTCCTTATCTCTCCGCCACTGCAGAGTGATTTGTTAGTGTGTATAATAATGTGCGTGAGGGGGTGGGAGGGGTTGACGTGTAAGAGGCTTGCAGTCAAGTCTAGCCACCTTCCTGTGCATGTGTGTGTGTGTGTGTGTGTGCAGCATAATAATGTTGCCATGTCCTACACGCCAAAGACCTGCATTACTCAGAGGAGTAGTGTCTAGTACTACAGCCTCTCTCAGGATCATTTATCACAAAGGTTATCACTGCATTGTTAACAGCTATTTGTGTGTGTGTGTGTGTGTCTTCTGGCTTTTGTTCGTTGTACTCCTTTTCTCAAGAGTAATTGCGTTTTTTTTACCCTCTTCTCTCCCCTGATACTCTGCCCTTCGACTTCAACCATATATACTGATTATTCTCTACCACTGTTCTCTTTTATGCTATATCTTTCCTCATTAATCTCCTCTGTCTTTGCCTCTCTTTCTCCTCCTTCCTTCCTTCCTTCCTTCCTTCCTTCCTTCCTTCCTCTCCTTCTCCTCCAGATGAAGGCCAGACAGTTTGCCACAATCCCCCAGAACTGGCGGGCCAGCGGTTGGCGGAGGTCGGTATGCAGCTGCGGGCAGACTGCCACCAAGGCCTGGGCTACTGGGACTACCTCTTCTTCATCGCCATTGGCTTCGTCATCTTTTCGGCCGGCACAGTGTCGGCCTGGGTGATGGGCGTGCTCATGGTGCTGTACGAGCGCTACAGCAAAAGGAAGAGCGAGGACATGGACAGCGACGACGAGGAGGATAGAGCAGGGATGGGAGGAGGAGGTGGAGGAGGAGGAGGGAACCAGGGGAACGGGGATCTGAGCAAGCCCAGCATGCAGGTGTGACAGACTGATGTAAAACAACGTGAGGAGGGATGATGAGAGAAATAGGACAGAGAGGAAGAACCAGAATGAGAAGACCAAAGGCTCTGCAATGAACCAAGATCTGACTGTCTCTCTTTGTTACAGATTTAGATATCGCAATATGCCCTTCACCATATTGGACAGAAAGTGTATGTGTGTGTGTGTGTGTGTGTGTGTGTGTGTGTGTGTGTGTCTGTGTCTGTGTGTGAGTGTGCGTGCACTGAAGAGAAAGAGAGACAGACAGAGACAGCAATAAGGATGACTATGCCTTCACTTCAGGAGTACAGAATGACCTCTGAGATTATTGAGAGCAATAACCCCCATACACACAACACACACACACACACACACACGCACACACACACACACACACACACACACACACACTGCTCACCTCAGCACAGATACAATACAGAGCTGCTGGTTTCTCTGAGTGGGCCGATGTACCTGCATACTATGTGAAGTGCTCTTGAGTAATGTTCTGTAAATGAATGATGATTATAGCAAGACATGTTGTGTGAGCGACACATTCAAACACACACACAGTACATTCATACACATAAGAAAGTATTGGGGGTCACAAAGAGAGTGATGCCTTATCTCTGCTACAATAAAAAGGGAAAACTAGTGCATTTCACTATGAAGATGAGTGATTTTACTGAACGCCTTAAGGCAACTCACTTAAAATAGTGAACAGTCACTGTTGTCTCCTATAGACAGAATCTGTCCAGAAACAGTTTGGGATATGTTAAAATAATTTGAATGTAAAAACTAAACTCAAAAAGAGATAACGTTAGCAGAGTGGAGAGTGGTTCTCCTGCTGCTGGTGAGCTGCTGCTGGTGGGATTTACATGTGGGTTATGACGTTTAAAGGTACCTTGTGCAGGTTTTAACCACTAGTGGTTCTATGGAACAATGTTTTTTGTTTGTATCTCGTGCTCTGTCTACTTACAGGAGCCGACTAGTTACATGATTCATATTCCTGGTGATGGTTTTGTGTTATTGTTTCAAATGGTAGCTTTTGGAAGTAACACGCCAAGAAATGCACTTAGCAGACATGGATGTAGGTTTCATAACATTTTTAAAAATCATCTTCTGAAATGTTTTACAAAAAAGAAAATGCGTTCAACACGTTTGCAGGCCTCAAGCATAAAAACAAATGCGTTTGTGCAGTTAATTCTGAATGTAAACATAATTATTTGTTGACAACTCCACAGGGTACCTTTAAAGATCAACTTAACACCTCCCTGAAAATCTTGTTTTTGCTGTCCTGTGTTTTTTTTCAACTTGCTTCAGTGATGTAGAAGTGTACTCGGGAGTCTGGCAGTACACTGCGACATCACTGTTGGGTGTGGTCACTGTCCAAACACAGCGCAAACTTGAAACAAATTTAGAGAAAATCAGCAAGAGTTAAATGCAAATGAATGCCAGTTTCCATTCGCTACCGTTACGCAAATATTCGGAGTTGGACACAGAGAAATAAGGCTGAGGGCGGAGAAGAGGGCTCAACAAGATGACATAATAAAGTGTTTTGTCTATACACCAACTTTTCCATCTCAGCCAAGCCTCAACCCCTTTTTTGTGATATTTTGAGCTTTTTTTCAAATTTCCACTCAGGTTTTCTTATGCACATTTACAATTTGCAGGTGTATGGAAATATACCTACTGAAGCCGGGTGTGGCGAAAGACGAAACAGACCTGACAAGTTCAACCAGAGAGGGTAGTGAGACACTGCTTTTCAGCCTAGTGTTAACTTACTTTTTTAAGCTCATTCCCCTCAAAAGATGGGCAGAAGAAGTCTACCTATAGCGACACTAAGTGACTGTTTCATATCTTGTGTGTACTGTGCGAATGTTTATTTTCATGTTTCTGAGTGTATATGCTTTCCAGTGATGCAAGCCACATTGCGGTAGTTTCTCATCCAGTCTACACAGTCTCCAACCTACTGTAGTTGCAGAAGTGGGGCAGGTTCGTTGCGGCTGCACATGAAGACAGTGTCAGGCTGATGGAGTCGTTTAGCTAACGATGACTCTACACTATGTGACTGAAAGCCTCGCTTGGTTGCTCTCATGTTACAGTGCAGTCTATAGGTCAGTTGTCAGTGTGGAAGTGGGCCTCTGGAGTAGTAGTAGTAGAGTGTCTGTGTGTATGTGTGTGTGTGTGTGTGTGTGTGTGTGTTCATGTATGCGTGACTGTGTTAGTGTGTTTAAGTGGGGCAGAGCGATCGCAGAGCATCTCTTTGAGCAGCACGGACGAGTGATTCATGAGCCCAGACTGAGCCAAACCCGTCTTCCTCCCTCCTGCTCCGCTTCCTCCCTGTCCGTCACGGGACGGATGGGCGGTTAGAAATGATAAACGTCAAACTCTGGATTGAGGTGGGGTGGGGAAAGATCGAGGTCACCATCAGAAACGGGAATTCATCCTGATTGATGTACTTAGCAGCTGTATTGAAAAGACTGATTGATAGTCTGGCTTTTATTCATTTTCTGAGCTGAGTGGCTCCAAATGCCCCGGATGAATGGGCATGGTTAAATGGAGTGTGTGTGTTTGCGCATACGTGTGCATATTTATGGCTATTTCTAGCTTGGCTTTTGATGGTGACGGCATTTCTTTGTGTGGATAAAGAAGAGTGACAACAGTTTTCTTTACTTATGGTAGGGTATCACACTTCCTCACTCATTCAAACACAGATTCTCTCTCTCTTTCTCTCTCTCTCACGCACACAAACACACTCACCCACATGTACAATAACTCTCAAGGTCAAAGCTAAAGTCAGAGCCGCAGGCCTAAGAACATTAACACTCCTGTTTTGGTCTCTCTTACCATGCATCACTACATCCTCTTATCTTCCCTTTCATTCCCAATCTAACACTGTCATCGGCTTTCACACAGTACAGGCACACACACACACACACACACACACACACACACACACACACACACACACACACACACACACACACACACACACACACACACACAATCTTTAGGCTGTCATTATCAGATCATTTGTTCAAGGGGAAGCTTAGAGGTATACATGCTTTTAAACAACCTGCAGATTGCTGGTGTCAATCCTTCTTATGTTACATCACATTCATAAAAAGACATTTGACCTACAAGAGCGTGACCTCACCGCTACATACCTGCACATATCCCATAAACACAGTGCTTCCTGTTTGGAAGGCGCAGCTATCATCGGTTTTACGCTGCCGACAAATATAGAGCATGTTTGGCAAACAGAAAAAAAGCATATTTCTTTACCAGCAGCAGGTCAGAGGACAGGGGAGTAAGTCAGTGTGCAAAAAGGATCGGATATGTATGTGTTTGTGTGTGTGCTTGCTGCTATTGTGGTGTTAACGCCGTGAACGGTATTAAAGTTGTAATAGACATATATTTACAGTGCCTGGACTCAGACTGTGTGGATTTTTGTTGGAGTCAGTGCAGCTATTATTCGTGCCCGCTGGAGAAAAGCGTAAAGGCTGGGGAGTTCAAAGAAATCGACGTGTTATTGCTCAGAAAATCATTGCCGAGGGCGGTGTTCTGGATGCGGCTGGCGTAAGCAAGTGATGGATAAGAGGGAGGGGCTGCTTTTTAACTTCTCTGCTCCCCTAATATTGATATGTATGTGTGTGTGTGTTTGTGTCCGTGTATCTGGTACATTGATACCTTATTACGCAGAGGAGGAAACATCATTAGCCTGCTGATTAGAGATCAGAGGTGCTGTGTTAGAGCTGCAGATTGCAGATGTCCTCAGAGGCGACAGACCTGCAGAGACTGAGCAGTCTTCACTGTATGTGTTTGTGTGTGAGTGAGTGCGTGTGTGTGTTTATCCAGTATGGGATTTCTGATATATCTGCTGATGTAAACATATTATTTCCCTTCTTTGTCGTTCCTTTTAGAGTTTTCTTTAGTTTTGTACATCAACAATCATAAGCAATAAAGAACGTATGGATAAAGTATGGATGAAAAGTAGTTTTCTAAGACTTTACTTGTACTCAAAAAGTGATTTGAATTCTTGTGCTGCAATAGAACAGGGATTCATGAATAAAAACTACTCAGTTAAATATTGTAAGGTGTGGTTTTTATACCACACATACTGCAAGTCTTTGTCTGAGGACACTTCTTCCTCCTTTACTCATTCATTACGTGCTAATAATGAGTCTTCGAGTGCATTAATTCAGGGTGTTAAAAGTATCTGTAGCTCTGTCAGTTCACCAGCTTTAAGTTTGATACCATTTATGGTCTGCATTTTTTTTCAGTATTAGCTACTGAATATACTTACATTTTGTATGTAATTTTTGTCTTATCTCTCTATATGGTAGTGTTCACTGTTATTGGCGGAGTCTGTCACTCACATTGCTTACCTACGCACAAGAGATTCACAAGAAAATGATGCAAGCATGTAATCCAGTGCAATTTTATCTCGTTGATAACTAATGCAATTTTAGAGTTACTGCTAATGCTAACTGAATATTTCCCACTGATGCTAGTTTACATTAAAAGCATTCAACTGGTGAAACAAGGGATGGCTTTAATTGTGAAGTTTGCAATTATTTTTGACCGACATCTCTGTTAAAACTTGACTTTGTTTGGCTGTACTGTAAACAGATACAGCAGTTGCTCTTCTGTTGTATTTCTGACAGAGAAGCTATTCAATGAGTGTTTGCTGTATTATTGACGTTGCCAGGGTAATCACGAGTTTCGCCAAATCAATCAGGACAGAAATCTTAAAGTCCAACTGAAATCACATTTAGTCATCCGCTTTTGCGGTCAGAAGACTTTTAAAAATATATATTATTAGTGGTATTTAATTATTAACAGGAAGGACACAACTTTGGGGAAATGCTCCTTCTAGTCTCAGCTGGCTGGAGGGCGTTGGTGTCTGCAAGACACAGAATTTAGTAGGACGTGTCCCTACTAATATCCAGCAACTAACAAATTGCTCCTAGCAATAGTTTTAATCCAAAAATTAAAAGGTAACCACTATTGTCTGTCAGTGTCTAGTCAATGTATTTGGTAAAAAACCCCAAGTCCACTAGTCTACTACTCTAAATCCAGTGCATTTTGAGGGTTTGAAAAAATAATGTCCTCGTTTCCTCGATGACATCGTTTTGTTCCACACACAAATTTATCTCCTGTACCTAATGTGTTTATTTGACTCTTAATTGTTTAAAACACTTGGTCCTTTCATCACATCATGCAAGTTCTTTGACTTTAGCTTCAGTTATTGAGATAAAAGTTTTAACGTTATATAGGCTAGTTTTTGGTTTTATGTCTATGTAATTACGTATTTTAACAGTCTGATACTTCAACAGATTTACAACTGCAACTTTCTTGACTTGCTAGATTATATTTTAAATTGACAAAAGTCATATGTGTAAATCAAAAAGCCCCAGCAAGAGACAAATTAAACAGACCTGTAGTCTACATGTCATGACCAGACAGCCTGTTGTTTGTGGTAATGACCACACCAGCATCTAACTGGACCAAACTGACTTTACAGGTATGTTAACATGCTGTTTAATGAGTTGGAGCTGTGTATGTGTTTGCTTAGTCACTAGTTCAACAAACTAAGATGCAGGTCAAGATGTGTGTTCATGTTGATAAGTTAGGTAAGAAGGAGACCTTAGCGAGAAAGCTAACGTGGGTTGTTAGTTTGCGGCTCTTGTGTAGCAGACTGCTGTCTGGCTCTGATCGAACGCTGACGTTACTGCTTTATGCAAGATTTCATTGGCTATATCAAAATAAGGTCTCCATCTAAGTTGACTTAAATGTATCTAAATGAATTTGTTTTCATGCTAAACTCGAGTGCCATCATGAAACTAAAAATATAAAATATACATTTTGGTTTTGGTTTCTGATATTTTCTCAAAGCCAAACACAGGACAAATGATTTACAGAGTAGATATGTATGCTGTGGAATTGCAAAAATGCATTTTAATTTCAGTTGGATTATAACTTTACATGATGTCCATTGAGAATGATACTCATGTATGTATGTATGCGTGTGTGTGTGTGTTTGTGTGTGTGTGTGTGCAGTTTCAGATAGCCTCCACTCTGTAAGAATGGTGAGAGCAATCTCAGAGAAACTGAGATTCTCTCTCACAATCACACAGTGCAAAGGGAAACACAACACTTCCATAGACCTCAGTAATCTTCGAGCCTGGCTATGCTCACCACTATAAATCAATTTAATGTATATTGGACACAATTTGTCTGCCATGTGTGGCTCTGCATTACTCAGATATTTGACCCCCTGCACACACACCACAAAAACACACACATACACAAACAGTGGGCCGTGGGACAGTGTTGGGAGCTTAGAGCAGGAAGCAGAGGCTCACAGACGACTTCAGTGAATGCACACATGAATGATTCACACCCCTCTCTCGCCTCGACAACTTTTCTTTCCCCTCCTTATCTGTCCTCGCACCCCGCTCCCACCTGCTTGGCTCACAGCACTCTACCCTTCCACTTTTTTTCCCCTTTCTTTCCGCTCCCCACATCCCTTCGTTTCACTTGTGCTGCCAACTGCTCAGCCACTCCACTTGCAAAGAGCAGCCTAATCCGTCATGCGGCCCTCAAAACTCTGCCTGCTGGATCTTACAGCTTTGGAGCTTCCCTCTGAGAAAGACAGGAAGGATAGTGGACAGACAGGCGGACACAGACAGACAGAAACAGCAAGTGTGTAGTATAAGAACACAAAAGCCCAGAAGCACAAAAGCAATGCTAGAGACAAAACATTTTGTGTTCTCACAACTATTGCTGTGTGTTTGTGTGTGTGTGGGGGTGTGTGCCTGAGTTTGTGCGCTCGGTCTGATCCCGTTATTTCTCTGAGGGTGATGTTAGAGCGTGAGCATGAAGCACAGAGACCATCTAATGCAATAAGTCAATAATACATCCCATCATTGCACACACACACACACACAAACATATCCATACACACACACACACACACACACACACACAGACAGCACAAAACAGCCTTCCAGGGGTGAGATGAGCATTTTCTTCTTTGTGGATCCTTTCTTTTTGAACCAGTTCATGTCTTTATGTTCTCCTTTACATCCTCTGTACTCACCATTACCAGGAGGGCTGCAGTGGACAAAACTGTAGTAGAGATCATGTTGTTGTCTCATTTGGCTATCTTATGAGGTGAAAATCACATGTGTGGAATATTCAAATAGAAGTAGGAGAGGAGAGAAGTCAACTTTCAATAACTGTGTATGCATCACTTTCAACGTGACCCCATTTATATGCTACACACACACACACACACACACACACACATCCTTGTACGTCTATAGTTGTGAGGACCCTCACTGACATAATGCGTTCCCTGGACTCTTACTCTCACCTTAACCATCACAACTAAAATGCCGACCCTACCCTAAACCTTAAACAGAGTCTTAACCTTCAAACAGCTCTTAGAAGTTGGGATGACCGGCCAAAACCGTCCTCACTCTGTTGGTTTGTTAGCTAAAATCTTGCTAAGGTCCTCACTATGTAGAATGTACTTACACACACACACACACACACACACACATACACTTTCTAGCATAAAAGCCTTTCTGTAGATTACATTGTGTGGGAGCAGAGGAGGGCATAGCTGTCAGCAGGATTCCCTCTGCTTGCTTGCCCTTGAATGGCATTAAGAGGAGCCTAAGAAGAGAAGAGCATGGACTCACTTGATGGTTGTAGCATAATGGACAATACAATAAACAGATGGCCATGCTAGGAAGAATAGTTCTGAGACTTATGGTGAAAGTGGGGTATTTTTCAAACTGGGTCTCCTCATAATCGTGTCCATTGTGGCTAATGGGTCTTGCTAACTATGCACTCGACACCTCTATTGTAGAGATTCAGGAAATGTGACTCAAGCAAGAGAACAAAAATTGCTGCAAGCAGCGCAAACCTCGCAAAGCTTTCCAAATAAACTTGAATTTTACATACATCAATTTAAATGCTTGTCTCTTAGTCATACCAAATAGCCTGAACACAGAAGGTACCCCCTCTGCTTTTGTAGCTGACTAAACAGAGATCTACCAGGCCAGTAGCTTGGCAAGTGCAAAGTTAGCATGAGTCAGAATGGCCACAATTGCAAGAATAAGACTCAGATTGAAAAATACTGGAATTTTCTCTTAACATTGGTTTTTGTACAATAGAAAGAGTGCTCAGAGTTAATGAGGAGCTTTTAAAGACCTTTACCTGACAGAGACATTTCTTTCAGTAGATGCTGAGTGGACTGTGTGTGAAACAAACCAGTAGGTAACTGTACTAAAAGGAGAAAATAATAATTGTCAGACTAGATGCCCATCCTAGAAAATTCAACATATCGTAGTATGATTAAAACTTGAAGTGAAGACAGTATTTATATAATTCTATATTTATTAGCTAAAATTTCTGCAAATGAGCCAGAACTAGTTCTTGTTCATGCTTTACATCGTGGTTTAAAAGGTTTCAGGGTGTAGTCAGGGGTTATGTTAATAAGAAAAAAACAAAACAGTATCAGGTGTGAAAAGTGACAACAAACGCCTTTTCTAACACGCCCAGAATGTGACCAGCAGAGAGAGACACAGAGGTCACAGGTCACAGCAGGGCTACAGACAGATGTTTCAAAATAACATGAACATGACACACTTTCTATACATTAGAAACACACCATGTGCACTCACACAGACGAACAACACATGGAGCAGTGCACCTTGGGGTCGCTGACCTATATTATATAGGGCCTATACAGACACACACACATGGACACACAGCCTGGTAACAATCACTGGTCTGTAATGTTGGTTGTCTGACTTACAGTAGCTCTCGTCTTTCTAGTCTCTCATCTTTGGCTTTACGCACTTCTGCACAAACACACACACACACACACACATACGCACGCACACACACACACACAGACTATTATCGTATGAATCCTACACAGAACTTGCTTTTGTATGACTAGCAGTTCTGGCTATTTAAAACTGCAGTAACTTATATTAAGTGACATTTTATCTTTTACTATTATTAAAATGATAGTGATGTTCAACCGACTGTGGTGTCACTCTTTCTGAAACGTGTCTTCTTTGGGTCTTTTCTGAGTTCTGTGTCCTACAGTGATGTGAAAAAGTACTCCTACTATATCAGCAGAATGTGTGGATGGAGGGATGGAGGGCAGAGAGGTGATTGATTTAGCCTCTGCACCAACGCCCTGGCACAGAAGATGGGATGGAGGGGCGGGAGGGAATGAGAGGTACATTATGCTGCTGCACCTGCAACCTTACTTGAACCTTGTCAACCCAAAACACTTCTCTCACTTGCCTGTTAATGTCTTTTCCCATCTCACAACCTCTCTGATTCCCTTTTGCAGGTCTTTCCGCCCCCTTTGTGGCCCCAGTGCTTCGTCCCTCTCCTGTTTGCTCTTATATTTTTCTCTCTCTCTGCCTCTCTCTTCTTATTTGTCTTGTCTTTTGCTTTCCTTCGCTTTACCTCCCTCACTTATCTCCTCTCATCTTTTTGGCAGGAACAGTGGTTTTATTATCCAACCTCACCTCTGCCAGGATGGGTCAGATACCGCAGTGGAGCTGTCTTCACTTGGCACTTAATGCAATGCAAGAGAAAAAAACACAGCTGAGGGAGGTAAAAAGAGTGACACACAGGAAGAGAGTTTACCCAGCACATACTGTAGGTGAGAAGGTTTGGCATGGCAGCTTGGCTAATGGTGCAAAATGTGTATTTATGTGTTTGTGCAAGTGTAAAGTAGGTAAAGTGTTTGTGCGGTGTGTGCTGCAGCACTGCTTGGTTAGCGGTGCGTCACTGTGGCTGTGGGCTTTCTCAGGAGGGATGGTAGACCAGACATGGCACGCCAAAGCAAGAATGCCAGGCCTGGTCTCTGCTGCCAGCTCCAAGGAGCCTCAATCGATCCTGACAGCTCAGTGTGTCACCAGGTCACACTGACACACTGAGGCAGAAAAACAAGGACAACCATTTCAAACGGCTAAAATGTACTCTCCTTTTAACAATACCATGGCAAATCCTGTGTCCTTGTTGGGAATTTCCATTGATTCAGTTCATCCAATCGACTTGGGCACACAGATTGTCATGACTCACATAAGAAACCAGCACAGTCATTTTAATAATAGTAGGTTTCATGTTTACAAAAACACTACACCTCCCATAGAGCAGTTCAATAGTATCGTTCATCAGAACCTCCCTGCCTGTAAGTGCCCATGTCAAGCAAACGCAGCAGTTCTAGTTTGTATCACAGGATTCCTGTTAAAAATACTCTCCAAGTTGAGATAGCCACACTGCCTTCACATTACCAGGGTTATTATTTTCAAACACTCCTGATCTTGATGCTAGACTAGGATGAATTATACCTTGAATTTTTAACTTCAGCTTGAGGTTAAAGAAAGTGGTAAATAGAATCACATTGTTTTAAGAACATCCAAACATACATTTAAAAAACAAGTATGTGAGGTATAAAACAAGACCTTTATGCAAATCATTTCCCTCCCCACTGACAAGTGAATCATGATGGAAAAAGACACAGTACTGTTTGTGCCCGGAGCTTGACTGAAAATGATGGACCAATGTCCCCAGCAGACGCTTGGCTTTCTGACCTCGACCTGCTGACCTGCTGTCTGGCCGTCCAATCTCCCTCCAGGACTGAACCTTTGAACTTGTAGAGAAACTGGGGCGAGGACGGCATGACTGCTGTGGTGCCTGAGAACATTGTTGAGAAGACCTGTAAAACAGGATTCCCACACCTGCTTTGGACAGACAGGGGGACATGGAGAGGAGGACAACAGGGAGACAATAGGAAAGAGATGAACAGAGAAACAAACTGATGTGAAAGAAACAGAGAAATCACACTGTCACGTTTTCACTCAAGTGTAAGGGTAAGCTCAGATCTGACACACAGAAGGAACACTTTCCAGATTTGTTGTCTAGATCTCTAACCTGAGCCCAAACGTAAGCAATGTGTGCTTCCCTTTTACATACAGCAGGTTATCAAAGGTAGATGTGTATCTGTGCTGAGCAGCAGGAGAAGGTGAACCAGCCGCTGTGCCTCAGATTAAACCTCAGAATAGCAGCTCAGTGTTCCTGTAATAGAGCTTGTCTTCCTCTGAGACTAACAGCTCATTACCACAGGACTGCCCCCAAGGAACCCCCCCTACCCCACAACCCCACCACAGCCCTCTCAAAATGACCTCACCCCTGACATGGATCCCCTAGATCCTGATGCATATCTACGCAAATACAGTCCCTCAAAGTAACTCCCAGTCCTCCTCCTGCTTTTGTATTTCACCTTCCTCTCTACCATCATTGCAGTTGTCAGACATTTGACCCATCTTTCTTCTAACTGAACCACACACACACACACACACACACACACACACACACACACAAAGACACTCCTCTCCAATGCCTCTGTTCCCCTCTGTCCCCTTGCAGGGTGGCTCTTGTCGACACCTTTCCTGATTTGGACGTTTTTGATGAGAATTCCCCACCTCAATCTATGCTGTTTCCCTACTTAACCCTCCCAGGGGCTTCCCAGATCTGCTCTGACTGTCACACGCACTGACACACACACACACACACACACACACACTGACGCAGACACACGAAGACAAAAATGCTCAAAAATGACTGGATCGTGCTCATTGTGTCGCGCACGCCGACCCGTGAGCGCGCGCACACACGGTTGCTTCATTGTAGCCTTAATGAGGTCTCATCATGTCTTTTACTTTCTCTCCTCCTCTCTCTGCTCTCTCTTTTTCTCTTAGTCAAGTGTCATAATTTTCATTCTGGTGCTGTACCGAGGTGTCAAATTAAAACATTAGCTGAGCCAAGTAATTCAACTCCTTTTGGAATTTAGACGAGCATAATAAACTCTTTTTTTGTCCTTTTTTTGACAGTCTATGAGACTCTTCTAAGACATGCACAAACAAACTCCGCAAAGTCATCAATAAGTGGATCTCTCCATAAATACAAAGTGTATTATTTTCTGTCTAATTTGCACCAGAACTTGTGTGTAACAGTGTGAGAGAGTAAGGAGAAAGAGGCAGAGTGTGTGTGTCTGAATGAGTTTTGTATGTATGTGTGTGTGTGTGTCCTGGATATGGTTACAGCTAAAATAGGATGTGAATGTGGAGAAGAACAGCTCATCGTAGAGTTTTCGTGATTGAAATTAGTGCCTCTGCACAAAAAGGTACAGTACATTCAAACAAGGGTCATCTGATTTGACACAATTAAAGAAACCTGCCATCTGACACATCCTGGTAGCAGCCTTGTCCAACTGTGGACAGCACATCTTTTCTGTCAGTTAAGGAGCCAGTATTTAAGGGGTGGCCACTGTCAGCTGCAAGGTAGGCTATAACTAATAGTTAAATAATAAATCACAAATGTAAATGGTTGAAGTATTTGTTTGACATTTTAGCGATATACACTTATTCGCTCTGTTGCCAAAAGTTGAATGAGAAGGTTGACACCACTCTGAAATCTGTACAGTAAAATGTAGGTTAGCCGCTGGCTAGCTTAGCTTAGGTTAGCGTAATAAGCTAAGCCTAGCTTTGTCCATGGGTGCTGATTGCCTGCCAAGAAAGAACGTGTTATTTATTGAACATTAGAGATGCAGGCAGGCATATTTTGTTACCTTAGGACAGAGCTGTTTCCCCTGTTTCCAGCTGCTGGCTCCAACTACTAACAGTGGTATCAATCTTCTCATCTAACCCTCAACAAGAAAGCAAAGAAGCACATTTCTCAAAATGTCAAACTATTCCTTGAAGATTGGGCCGGTCTACATCTTTTAAAATTTCGAGTTGCTTATGGAATAATTGGTGGCTTGCTATAAGTATAAACCTGATTTAATACAAGTTTGAATGTTTACAACAAAGCTGGTAAATAATCGTTTTATGTGGTGTGAAATTAAATGTATAAGAAATGTCATTAGAAAATCTGGTTTTAATTCACTTTATCACTCCATCGTTATCACCAATTTCCAGTGTCTCCAAAATGTTCTCACTGTCTGTGGGTCTAGTTTGTTTTTCTAAACCCTAACTTTAATGTGAGAAGTGTTCTGTTTTGTGTGTGTATGAGTAATAAAGGAGGCCCCTGGTTATTAAGTAGAAGGTTCAGACAGTTTGAACAGGAAGTAGAGGACCTGGACAGGATGGAGAAGGCCTTGAAGAGCAGAGGGATTGAAATGTGTCCATCTGCATGAAACCGTTCATCCAGTGAGCGTCACCTGTTCAACCTTGCATTTTTGTCAAAACACAAATAAAGGATAGATTCTCACATGCTCTTTTCTCAGAAACTGCTGGCTCAGCACTTTGCAAGCCTGGTTATAGTAGCTGTGTTATGTGTGACAGATGGCCCCTTGATCCTATTCCAGGTAGAGGTGTAGTCTGACTCCTCTCAGGAGACAGTGAATTTAGCCAAGCAGAAACCCATTCAGATGAAACGGACACAACCACTGCAGCTCCACCGGCAGTTGGGGGGTGCAGCTGACGGCTTTGAAATGGACAACACGGTGGTGTGTGCACAAGACTCTGCACTTCTGTTAGCTGCAGAAGAAACAAGTTTCCTCCTCCAGAAGCAATTTTCCTGTCTCAGGAGGGTACAGACTCAGTAACTCACAGTACTACAGCCCATTTTCCTCCTCTGTCCAAGTCTGTGGTGGGCTGATTCGTTTGGCTGTGATCTTTTTTGCTTCCCAAGAGAACACAAAGAGGATATGACTCTGTCTCTCTCTTGCACTTGGCTATCTTTAACAGCCTCTCTCAAGAGACACCCGCAGTGAACCCCATTCTATGGCTTAAAATGAACTAAGAAGCTATTAGTGCACTATGCACTGTGGCATATGTTTTTGTGCAAAATCAGTTACAGTATTGGAACTGTGCTCAAAAGCATTTAGTGACATGAGCAGGCTTTGATGAACTTTTTGAACCGAGAAGAAGAAGGGGGTAAGATGGCAGAGAGAGAAAGATCTTGTAAAAAGCAGGGTCAGATATTATGCTGGAGGATGCAGCTAAAAACTGCAGGATCAATACGAGAGAGAGCAGATCAAAGATGGGAAGAAAGGGAGAAGAGAATAAGAGATATGATTCTGTGTTTCCTCTCCTCCACATGGGCCTCCCTCTTTTCACCAAGATGCTTCTCTATCGATCTGACTGTGTGTGTGTGTGTGTGTTGTGTGTGTGTGTGTGTGTGTGTGAGAGAGAGCAGATGCTTGTAGCTCTCGACAAGCCTGACTCAGCCTAAACCCAAAGTGTGCGTGCATGTGTGTATGTGCATGTGTGTACATGAAAACCCCTCTCAACCTTGTCTGCAATGCAATTTTTGAAACTCAGGCAGCTTTCACAACTTCTTTTCAGCACGAGATTAATAAATAAGATGACTAATATGTCACCCTCCACGGTAGGGCTTCTGTTATTAAAATGAATGCGATTTCTACTCGCCATCCTCTGCCTATATATCTTTTTCAAAGATTTGGACCATTGCTGTCGACATACAGCTCCGTCTTTGTACTTTGCAGCATAGAAAAGAAAATGGAGGTTTATCATTAACTGATCTATCAGATTTTCTTTCGAGGAGAACATGGAGTTCACTATGTGCACCCATTCGATTACAGGAACATTTATGTTCTGCATTTCATCTACAGAAGAACAATCGCCCCCTGGGACCCACTGTGTCTCACACTATATCTGTACAGTAGGAAACAGGAAAACATTTTTAACCATTCCATGTACATATGCTCCATGACTTATCATTACTGCTGTCCGGATCCATTTTATTTTCCATGGGGTTCTAGAGGTATAATGTGTTAAAGGATATCTATAATGATGAAGGCTGCCACATGTTTCAAGACCTGAAGGAAGATTACTCGCTATAGGTTCAACCTGGTTCTTTAATTTGAGACTCCACACTGCTTAAAGACATGTGGAGATGCCCTAAATGTATTCCCACATCCCCTTGATACTCTTAATTCCAGATCTGGTGGGAAATTGATCTTCCCTTAGCAATATCTTCATCTACTCTTGTGTGTTAGCATGCTAACATTTGCTAATTAGGACTTAACACAAAGTACAGCTGAGGCTGATGGGAATGTAGTTTGGCAGGCAATTGGTGATAATCCAAAATATTGAACAAATTAAAACGATAATTAAAATAATTAAAAATTTAACCTGATAATGGTGCTAAATGAAAGATCAGAGGATCACTGAAGTTTTCACAATTCCTCCTGAGGGGACCGTGAATGTCTGTACCAAATTTCATGGCAATCCATCTGATAATTGTTCACACATTTCAGTCGGGACAAAACTGGTGGGCCGACATTGTCATCCCAAGAGCCAAACCACTAGAATGTTTAGAAATTAGCCAATTGGATATCCCTGTAGAAAAAACAACTTCTGAGGTAGTAAATGATAAACTTTCTTGACGTGCATACGCTAACATAAGCTATGATTTGAAACTCACCAAATCTGTAAATTTGTAGCACAAGTCCATATCTCTTTTAAGCTGATATACTGTAACTATCATATCAAAGTCGTCTGTAATTTAAATCTTCACACTGGTAACTATTTTGCAAGGCCTGCCAGCTAAATGTAGGAGTAGGGCAGAGTGGTTTCTTTGTGTTGTGTCAGATTCAAGTGCTCTCAGAAGTGCTCTCCAGCTGCGTTCAGCACCGGTACTCTATTTATAAAAAGTGCATCAGAGCGTAGGAGGAGAGCATTATGTTGTGTCAATATTTCAGATAGCATAAACCACGGCGATGTGTTACTCAAGTGAGTAGAAAGGAAATGTCTGTGTGTGTAGCACGCACACACACACACACACACATACACACACACAGTGGCCTGGCCTATAATCGTCCCTATTTAAAATGCTAATTTCCTCTCTCCCGCAGGTGCCTAACTGTGTTTGAAACTAAATTGCTCGTCATAGCAGGTCAATCTGAGCCTAATGAATTCATCTGTCCTCCCAGTACACTTATCGATGCTGAATGGTGGACAACAGGTGCTCTGAGTACCCGGGGGTTTGAAAGCGAAGCCTCCAGCCTCTTCTTGCTTTCTCAGATGGATTTCCACATCACTTGTGAATATTTTAGCATTTGGCATGGATGAGGCTTTGACCGGTGAGCATCTCCATTACAAGGGATATTTTACTTAGAGATGCTCACTTGCACTAAACTACCAATCAGACTAAATCACCTGTCCCCAGTCATTCCATACCAGCCCATGGCTGACTTTAAGGTCAAACACTGAACAGGAGTCGCACTTACTTAATTTGAGGGGATTTAAAACGTACTTAAATCTGTGCATGTGCATGGAATTTCAACATAATAAAACTGTATAATAGCCAATATGGAGGCAATGGAGCTCTTAGGATGAAGTAAAAGAAAATTCATTAATATGCATAGAGACACAAAGTAAGAGTGTATTTAGTGTTTTCTAAGCCTGCAGCATGCTGCAGTAATGGTGTTATCAGGATGCAAAACATGGGATGCATGATAGTGTGGGTGGATGATACACACATATACCACTTAATGCTTTAGGCCATTAAGGTTTTCTCAACCCTATTTCCCAAGCTCTTCTTTGGTTTATCATACTTTGTGTTCAGGACTGCAGACCGACCAGAAGTGTTTAAATACACTCAATGTCACATCTAAACTCGAATTAGTGTGTGGGGAAAGTGTACTTAGTCTACGAGCTACATTGTCAAACAAGAAAAAATGTCCTCCCTGCCTCTCTAAACTATGCTATTACTCTGTCTTTGAGCCCACACAGACTCACACAGAGAGTAATCACAGGTAATGATGACCAAGAGTGAGCATCATTTTTCTCCATAGCCCAGCAACACGACACAACAAACCAGTCTCTTTGGGGGGGCTTGAGAAGAGGAGAAGTGAAAGGGAGGGAGGTAAACAACAAGGGAGGGAGCGAGGGAGGGAGGAGTGGGGAATTAAGAGGCAACAGGAGGATGTCTGGCTAAAAAATGGCTGAAAGTGACCAAACATCTTCATAAAGGATAATTCATGTATGGAAAACAGAAGGAAAGAAAGAGAAACACATCGTGAACCGAGAAGAGATGGATGACGTAAATGTGGTTCCTCGCTCTTTCTTGTGGGCAGAGCCAAAGTAGTGAGGAGTTAATCTGGTATAAGTGGCAGATTTCAGAGTTCATCGACAGCTGTGATGTAATACTTAATGTATAGTCATAAATTAGCTCAGAGCACCATGTCAGCCTTTACCACAGCAGCCCAGCAGGCAAGCGAGGGATGGAGCTAATTATAATCATTCATTAAGAAGCAGGATGGAGCGAGAAAAGCTCCTCCTCTCTGTATAGTGACTTTAAGTGCACTGTCTTCTCTATACACACTCACTCAAGATGCATGTGAAACTTCACTGGACCTCTTTTCATGCATGCATGTGTGGGTTTGGTGGAGCATGCTCATCTGCAGTCAGTGGATGCCTTTCTTATGACTTTGCTGTGTGTGTGCAGCTGTGGAATCAAACAGCACCTTCTTTCAAAACCGAGTAAATACTGAAATAAATGTTTTCAGAGATTGATTTACTGATACGACCAAATTATGTTGCCCATTTCTAAAGTTACTGTTTGCACTAACCAAGATTATATCAAACTTCTGGTCCCCTGCATGCACGCTCTCACACAGGACAGTAGAAATGTACGTGTTTGGGAAGACAATCTGAGTATGTTGAAACAAACAGGAATTTGTATGTACTTGTACTTGAACTTGTATGTTTGTATTTGCAAAGGATAGCAAGTATAAAGTGTTAAAACTTCAGTGTTGGAGATGCTGGGTTTAAAATTATGTTAGAATTAACACACAGAACCATTAAAATGCATCTATGACTTGACTTAGAGCCTGTTAAAAATGTACCAGACATCACTGCATCTTACATTTGCAGTAGTACTTCCCAACACCTGTAAACAGACTTTGATGTGTAAGACCAGTGGAGTTCCCCTTTAAGCAGTTTGTTTACTAGTGAAAAAGGATTAGGCTGCAACTTTTGCTTATTTATGTCTTTCATTTCAATAGGAGGGTATAACTGCTACAATCGTGCAAAAGGTGTGGTGTGCATGTGGTGGTTAGCTGATGTTAGCTCATTTTAGATTCCGGTGTAACTGAAATTACTGAGTTAGTTTGCCTACAGTTATCCCGTAATTGTCACTTGTGACCACTGTGGCTACATGTCAAATTAACATAGCTCGCTTTAACTCATTGACTTGCAGCATCTGCTAACTCAAGCTCAACTGTCACAGTCCGTAACGGAACAAAATGTAGTGCTGTACTCCCAATTGTAAAGAACCCAACTGTGTTTACCAAGATAAATTTTACATAATAAAGAATAAGCATGTCCTGTCGACTTCAAACTTTAGAAATAAACTGCAGATTAGTGCATTAGGACTGCATCTGCTGTAGATCTATACTGTGTGCAGTTCTCCTTTTTCAAAGGGTTAAATGTATCACATTCTCAGAGGTGTGAAACTAATCTAAAACAGTGGATTATGTAAGGGGAACCTTAGCTCAGGCTAATCCTTCTCTCCTCTCTGACTGTCACACTGTTCTTTGATGCTTGGTTTATAGTGGAAACGATTGGGAGTCAAGTGAATGTTATTTTGTTACTCCTGTGAGAGAAAAAAGGAAAATTTCACCAGTAAGTAAGATTGTATACAAATATGGACATCCTAATACTGCAGAGATACTTATTTTATACATGAACAACCATCATCACGTGCCCCATTTTTGCCTGCTGCACATAAGTCATTTGCTAATTGTGGGAATAGGAGTTTTCTGTTTGCATGCAGACTCAGCAGCCAGACTTTGCATTTCTGTCTGACAGACTAAATGAGCTGTGTATGCTGTCACACTGAATGCATGTCTGAGCATGTGGGACAGATAGGTGGAAGAGTGAGCAAGGGAAACATTCAGCTATATGAATGAATGTTATGCACGGGCTTCATCAGATTTTGTCACATTGTTTCCTCCAACAGTTGAATAAAAGTGTTAAGTGTTTGTGCATGTGTAGAAAGGAGGGATTTCCAGTTTAATCGCCTGGTTGAGTCTGATTATGAGATAATCGGACACCTCTCTTCCCGCCCTCCTTCTTTTCAGACCCCTCTGTCCTTGGCTGACCACTCACACCCCCATCCATTGGCCTCCCCATTGGCCTCCGCAGCTACAGCCAATGAGCGATTGGCTGCGAGGGGAACTCTGAGGCAGAGGACCAGTTAATTATGCTAATCCAAGAAACTGATAAGGAGACGGTTTTAAATATTTAAAACCTCTTGAAACACACACACATACAGAGGGAGTGTGGTTTAGAGGGAGACAGGCTCTGTGAGAAAATATGAGACTATTTTTGTCAGCGTAAGCAGAGAAAGAAAGTTCAGGAAATAGAGAAAGAGAACAGAGTTATAATTAAGCTCTTTCCTTTTCCTCACAGATCTCCATCTCTGTGTAATATTCAAGGACTAAATGTTTCCAGTCATCCTTTTCTCCCTCAATTTCAAATACCAAACAGTCATGTAAATATTAAATAAGGCATCTGACTAAATTCTCTGGATGTTGGACTTTCTGTCCCCCCCACTCAGCGCTCAGTTCCTCCTCTGTTGCTGGTGTGCTGCTGGCCTTTCCACTCTCTTCTTGTTAACTGATGTCTGTGGGCGGATAACACTGCTTCACTGATCCACAACTCATGAAACACCACTCATCTTTTTCCCATTTCTTTCTCTTCTTTTTCATCTCTGCCCAAAACCATTTCAGTATCCAATAATTCTTGCTGTCAACATCAAGACATGTCATTAACATCAACATGTCAGTAATGTCTTTCTGCCATTAGATTCTCTGTTTTTGAGAGCAGCACCCAGTGGACTTTTAACATCGCTCCTCCTAAGAGACCAATTCAAAACTCATTTTCTTTTACGACCAGCAACCAGGAGCCAGCTTTTTATTGGATTTACAAGTCTTTGCTGTGGGACTAGCTCCTAAACTGTTCAATGCAGCATCTTCTAAAACTAGAAAATATGACATAACTGTAATCTCTTTTGTTCGCTGCTTAGGGACTCTTGTGTTAAGTTTTTCTAGTTTCTTGTCTGTAGCAGTGTAATGTAGGTACACCTGTGTCCCACAACAGTCCAAAGTGCAAAACTGCCTTTGCAGTCCAGCAAAAACTCTGCCTGCCAGAGCTGCACTGACAACTGAGCCCTGCAGGATACTAAACCGATGGGAAAGGAGGGTGCTGGATCCTAGGAGGGGGACAGGAGTGTCCCCCTCTTGCAGATCTGCAAATTCTGAGGCAAGATGGTTTCTCACTCTGTCAGATGTCACCAAAGAAAAGTATCTCCACCACCTTCCCAGAGGCGTCAAAGGGGTGAGAAAAGGATGCAAAGGGAGACAGCAAGGAGGAAAAGCCTTTAATTGTTGATGTCTAGCTTTGTGCCAAATATTATTCCTGCGGAAAACAGCCTGGAAAATGTGGCTTGCAATCTATGCTAAAAAATGCAACTGTAATGTAATATGGATGTACTATTGTGGATATTAAGGCATCCTTAGAAGCTTGTAGTGCAGAGTTAACTGACTTAAAGACATACATTGAAAGGGTGACACAGAGAGCGAGGGTGAGAGAGGGAAAGAGAGGTGGGATATAGCAACAGAGGAGGGGGATAGGGGAGAGTATAATTAACACCATGGTCTGTCCCTCTGCAGGCCTGCGGCATACTGCTCTGAAATGCTGATTCAGTACACAGATAGAGTAGCACAAGAAGGAGAAGGGGGTGAGGAGAGGGATGCAGTAAGAGGGAGAGAGAGAGAGATGGGATTTTTCAATGAAGAGAAAATGTGAAATGAAGCAATGGATAGCTCAGTGGGACAAAGTCAAATGGTGGTAAATAGTGAAGGAGTGAAAGTAAAGCTGCTCAAATTTAACAAACACATGCAAGACTGATCATGTAAGGTTCACTTCACAGTTACAGCAGGTAGAAGGTGTACTCTATGATGTGAAGAAGTTTATCTGCAATCACTGGTTGACTTTATTGAGCGCTGAACATTTGCAGATGCTTCAGAGACAGCAGTGCAAAACCTCAATCTGTGTTATCAAGTGAACAGTGACATCTAGTGGTGTAACAATAGACCTGCGCCGAATTTCTACTGCCGAAGTGCAGACAGACACATAAGATAGAAATACGGCTGACAAAGGGAGTGCGTCCAGGGCCAGTGTCATCTGGGGTGCTGAATCACTAACGGAGGGGTTAATCACAGTTGAAAGTAGTCAGTCTGTCACCATGCAGGGGGGTGCGCAGAGGCAGCTCACATCTATAATGCATCAAGCTCAGTGTCAGGTAAGCTGGAGACAAGGACAAAACAATGGAACCAATAACTGCTGGAGAGAGACGAGATAGGCTGATTCATACAATACCAAAAAAAACATGCAGTTATCATTTTGGAGCTACTACACACAAACAGCTAATGCATGATTGAAGCTATATGACCAACATTAATAATGTAACATTTGAACAAGTTAAAGTACGATAAAAAAAAAAAAAAATCATTTAAGTGAATGGAATGTCCTTTGGGAGCTCACAGCACTGAAATGTAACAGTATCGCTCTGGATAATCCACAGGACGTGCTCTGTGCAGCTTTCATTGGGACTATTTCTTCAGGAGACAATTGAAAACAGCTCCACTGTGTTGGGTTGAAGGCAGGTTTCTTCTTTAGCGTGGTGGTCATCAATTTCCTCCTTTTGTTTATATCCTCAATGTTCGTATCTAGCAAGAGACTTACTCGGCAGAGTTTAACATTTGTTCAAATCAGATCCACAGAGTCATACATTAATTTATGATTTGTATTGGGGGGAGGTTTATGGCTTCACTATTACAACAAATAGCAAAAAGTGAGTTTGTTCTCCTTGCGATCAAGAATTGGCAGGTAAAGAAACAGACAGAAAATTGAAGGCAGGCTGGTGTTACTGGGCTTGTTGAAGCCCCTTGATATTGAGTGAGTCAAGTGATACAATGTGCGAAGTAAAAGTCATTAAAAAACACTTCACTGATCCACAGAAGAGTTGTTGCTACAGTTTGTGTTGTGCATTCTCCAAAATAATTTGGTTTAAACACATTTGGACATGGTTTGAAACAGCAGCACTGTTAATAGCATCCATACATTTGAGGATGTTCAGGTTTTCACGGTAATGCTGACACATCAAGACGAGCTGCTTGTACTCAGTAGTGTGAATATACGTAGTGTGATTAAACGCATCATTTAGCAGCTGTAAAAGCAGTAAATGTTTATATGCAAGTCCTTGAAAAGTATCTGTGTACCTTTAAATAGCTTTCACCAAAAACCTTACTTCATCATCCCAAACGCAGCTGGCCGATAAAGACTGAAACAAAATTGTCTTAAAAAGTCTGTCCAGCAGTGTGCAGGTTGGTGCTCAGACAGGATGAGCAAATCTTGCACTTTCAGCCGTGTCCGTTCACCTGGCTCTGTGCGTCTGAGGTCGTATCAGGTTGGTCATTGCCCTTCGGCAGGAAGCCCCAAGTCTTAAGCAGAGCAAACCGCTGAGCAGGACGAGTGGAAAAGTAGTCCCTCTGTTTCTGAGAGTAGGTCTGGATTGGACGGACAATATCTCTGTAGCTCCAGTCCTAGTGATGCAAAAAAAAACAAACTTTGATTTATTGTTTATCTAATGACATTGTGAAACCTATTAAAACAAACACTGTGTTGTTAAACAGTACCAAACAAACACTGGTACCGTGTTTCTCAAATGGATTTAAAATCATGAGCAACTGATGAACAAGGACTTTTAAGAGGCTTAAGAGTTTCTTTAGTAGAGGAGAAAATGGCAGAAAGACGAAGAGGGAGAAGAAATGTGTTGCAGACAATGGATGACAGTGAGTAAATCAGATGCTGTAGATTAGATCGTGCAGGGATCGTGTTTGTGACTGATCTTATTAGAGACGCGCTAACATCTCCGACACAGCGCCGGAATGCCACAGCGCCAGAAATGAAAGTAATCACTACATTACGATATTTGGCAACTGGGAAAATGCAACAATGCAGCAGTGATGATTTGGGTCTGTCACAACCTTCTGTAAGCACAGTGATCAAAAACAATTACAGCACTTTCAGAACCTCTTATTGTGTCGCAGGTCATTTCGTTTCCACTGGACATTCCCACCTTGCAGGCTCAAAAACTGCATTTATGAATATAGCAGGCTTCCCTGGTGCGCACTGGCAGGATGAATGAACCGTTATATAGTTTGTGCTTTACGCTTCTTCGTCTGCTTCTCGCCCCGTGCTGTGACACCCGGCCCGGATTTTCCTTTTAGAATGGCCTTGTGTTCATCCACTAACTGGGCTAACAGTAAACACTGTTAGTCTGTTTTTATCATTACAAGCCAATCAAACACCTTATAGGAAATTAACAGCATGGTAAATAAAAACAGGATTTATATACACATATATATTGTGTCTGTGTGTGTGAGAGGAGAGAACCGTCAAATAGGAAATATTACGCATGTAATCTCCAAAGTGAAGGCTTAGAATTGAACCTATACTAAAAATCACTCTTTTTTTCCTTCTTGGACAACAAACCAATCACAGTCTTCAAAAGATTGTGTCATACATAGCAACGGGGGTCAACCCTGCCTCCTCACTAAGATGAAAGATTTTGTCTTTTCCTTGCTCAGAGTTGCTCTCAGATCAGCCCCTGATCGCTCTTAAGCCAAGACTCCTACGTAAAAGTTTTTTAGCTAAATTATGAGTTCTCTGAGAGGATTCTTAGGATCTTTAAGAATACGAGCCCAGATGGTTAATTGTGCTTTTAAACTATTCTTTATGGTCAGAACATGACAAACCTTTGATGCCAAACAGTGGATCACCTCACAAATCTGAGGTAGAACAAACAAAAATATAATAAAAATACAATTTTATTATTATATTATAATATTAAATGTGCATGAGTAAAATGTTTGTTAATCAATGACACTAACTGAACATTTATTGAACTTTTGTTATATTATTATTGCAATAATCATCCTTATTGTTTCATTGCCCAGCCCTGTTGAAAACTAGAGGGAATATAATCTCATCTCACCACCTACAGCACAGACAGAGCGAACAGACAACGGAAATCTTTGCAGAAGGGGGCCCACGGTACAACTCCACAGATGGGGGTCTCTTATCTAAAGGCCATCAGTCTTTGAAGTCTTTGGCCTGAAACAGTTTGGTATTCCCCGATGTCTGTTTAATGTAAGTGTCACAGGTATTATGGCTTTTAGTGATGAGGTCCCTTTACCTGCCAGTTGAAGTTGAAAGCCTCCAGCAGCTGTATCCTGCCCTCTCTGGAAGGCACACAGTCAGGAGGAACAGGCTGCGACATCTCAGGGCCCACCGTCACACCGTCAAACACCAACAGGGCTCGAATGGCAAACCAGCCCCCGAACCTAGGATGCACACACACTCCAAACATCTTCTGCGGGTAACAGAGAGAGATACACAAAACAGATGTGAGGAGACATAAAACAGAAACACTGCACTACATAATATCTTTCACAACTTCTGGAATTTAATGAGCAGAGTTACCTTTTCAGCCCAAGGTTGGTCTCTCACATCAGACTGTTGGTAGTAGAAAGCGGCTCCAGACACGTGAGCCGCAGTCTGTGCCAAGAACTTGGGCTTCCTGCTGGGCAGCAACTCGTAGTCATACCTCACATCTACTGTCTGTCTGGGGAAACACTGCAGGGCAGGCGAAGGCATATCTAGGTGTCACAACGTGATCATGGAAATAGTTGCAATCCTATTCTTAAGCGGGTTAAAAAAAGGTAACGTGATGAGATTAACTGTGAGACCATCAGAGAGTGTGTCATATAGTTTATACTATGGTATTATGGCCAAGGTTGACCCACTATGAGGCTCCAGGGCAAAAATACGCTATTGGTTTCCTGCTGTTCCTCCAGCTGTCTGTGCACTTTGTATGTACCCAGTCATATCAAAAAACCCATTAAGTGCAGACTATACATGATAGTGGGAGCCCAACACAGACACCATCATCAAGAAGGCCCAGCAGAGGATGTACTTCCTGCGCCATCTCAGGAAGCTCAACCTGCCTAAGGAGCTGCTGATCCACTTCTACACAGCCATCATCCAGTCTGTTCTCTGCACATCCATCACAGTCTGGTTTGGATCTGCCACCAAAAAGGACAGGGACAGACTACAACGGACAGGCAGGAGTGCTGAAAAGATCATCGGTGCCAACCTGCTCTCCTTTCAGGACTTATACATTTCCAGAGTCAGGAAACAGGCAGGAAACATCACTGCAGATCATTCTCAACGCCAGACACAACCTGTTCCAGTTTCTCCCCTCTGATTGGTGCTACAGAGCTGTACATCAAAACCAACAGAATCAGGAACAGTTTCTTCCCAAATGCCATCACTCTGATGAACAGTGTCAGGAACAATTCCTGTGCAATAACCAAGTAACTCTAATCAGCCACATGTTTACTGACTACCACCTATTATTTATCGATAATTCTCTATTTCAGAGCTGTTCATACTGTTCATATATATCCTGTATACCAAATCCACCTAACGTATTTACATAACACCTGCACATATTACTTATTTATTGCAGGATTCTTTGCACTGTGCTCCATCACACTGTGTACATTTGTACATGTACCTGTATATCTCATCCACCTCCGACATGTACATAATCTTGATAATAATAACTTAGTGCAAATACTTAGTACAATAGTGCAAAGGATGCAGGATACTCCTGCATCCTTTGCACTATTGTCTCAATCTGTCTATATTGTTTGTTAATACTGTGTGTGTCTATATGCGTTCCTTATACTGTAGCCTTTGTGTGATTTTATTATTGTGTTATTGTATAAGTAAGCACATTGTGAGCATTGTACAATCCAGAGTCAAATTCCTTGTATGTGTAGACATACCTGGCAAATAAAAGCTGATTCTGACAATAGTTTTCAAAGGGACCCACTAAAACAGCTAGTACTACCTGCTGTGGATTGTATGTCATTTTTGGAAATGAAAAGTTCAAAAGCATATTTAAGAGCAGCATGTCAGGACAACATCCCCTACAAGATAACTACATCTGCAAGACAGAGCCTAGAGCTAGCCCAGAGCTAATGATGCAAGACTCGTCATGAAGCCATTAGCATTTCACCCGATTTGTGCATATTTCAAAATTTGGAAAACAAATTTGCAATTTATTAAATTACTACAAAACAAATAACGCTCATTGAACCTAGGACTAGGTCCCCTTGGGGTTTGGGGCCCTGTGTCAGTTACCCCACATTACTTAGTTGGTAATCCAGCCTTGTGTGGTATCTGTCCCTAGAATAGCTGGACCACTATGGACAATGTTGTACAGCACGGTTAGCCAAAAAGAAAACAACAAAAAAAACAACACACTCCCATCAGGTCATTTTAACTCTTCACTTGAATTTCCTGACAGTTTACTGTATCTTTAGGGATATTATAATATACAATTACATAATTAAAAGTACACAATTACAATAGTAGGTTATACCCATCATAGTCCACTCCTATTTAACCAATCGTGCAAACTTGTTTTTGTCTGTCCCACTTTTATGAGGTCGGGGTATTCACTCACACTCGCTCACCTGGGAGACAGCAGAGGAGATGCAGTATTTGACACACTGGTCTATGGGGTCAGACAGCCCCTGGCAACCCCTCTCCTCCATGAAGGGCAGGAAGGCTTGCTCAAACATGGCAGGAGTGCTGAGCACCACCACGGCCAGACTGTCATCAGGGTAAGCCAGGCGCAGGGTGGGAGGCAGCACAGAGTTATACCAACCAACCTGTGAACATGGTGGGGCAAAGTGTCAGAGAGGCAGGAGCAAGCGGGCCAACAAGAAAAGGAAAACGACACGAGAAATGTATAACGTACATTGTATCTTAATACAGGCTATTAAATTATTTTACTGGCCATTTCAACTCCTACACTTTCACACTTGGCAGTCCTTGCTAGCCGGTAAACAGGTCGATGTACTGAACTGTATATTTGTGTATATTACTTCTTCCAAAGCTAAGTTGCACATTAGAAGTTCAATACCTTTAAAGGATAGCATTCAAATCCAAGTTTTGATAAATAGTCCTCTAGCAGTCCTGTTATCACATCCACATTGCCTGTGGAAGCCGCCATACTTACTCGTCAACGCAAAGCTTTGGATTGTGGGATATGGTGTTCTTTGGCTAATCAATGTCATAAATTAAGCTAGACTCTTGCTTTTTCTGTTGTGATTTCTTCTGACAAAGCGAGTGGCTACAATACGATGCACAATACAATGTGCTCCTGACAAATTCATACTTCACTAAATTTGTGTAGAGTAAATTATCTACTACAATACCCAGAAGACCCCTGCGGCTACGTGATACGTAATCACGTCGCTGTTACGGGCTCCTGGATTTAAAAGTGGATTCGCAAGGTTTTCTGTGAGTAGCTCGATTAGCTGGCTAACATAAGCATTTGTGTCGTTTACCTTAAATATTATATTTCAGCCACAGTTTATATTATATTTTTGAAACAACACATTACTCCGTGCCCAGGAGACGGTCAATAATTACTTTGCCAACCAGGAGAGTAACGTTAACGTAACGTTATGAACACAGAGAAAACAAGTCACCGTAAAACTGCTGCTAACTGAAATTAGCATAGGTTAAGATGTGTAGTGAGCATTTGCTGTGTTTCTGGCAGCCAGCATCTACACCGCAGAGCTCCTGTCCTGCTTGCACCGCTTCAGGTTTAAATCTGGACCTGCTCGCTTGAAAGGGGGATATTCCCCACGGCCCTGGAGATCAGTTAGAGTAGCCCATTAAGCAATCACTCTGGCACCTCAGCTACATTTTCCTGAGTAGCAGCTGATGAGCGTCCCTACAAACGTGCAAACGTCCTGGCCAGTTGCAATTTAATCTCCCAAAAGGTGTCAGAGATCTCAGATAGGTTGTTACCTCGCCGACCCGACCCACGTCTAAAATTACTGTGTCATTATCTTACAGTGCTTTTTGATGTAGAGTCACCGTCAGGCCACACATACACGACGTTTGTGCACCAAGGATCAATGGACTAATGCTAATGAATGGTGCATTTCACACCTTGATGGATTTCTTTTGTAGTTCAACTCAGATATGAACTGGGACAATCAGCTGAGCTCTGTCCTGTCAGTGACAGATGGCAGCGTTGCAAAGATGAGGGTGAGTAGATTAAAAATGCCGTCGCCTTATTTATAAGACTTGCTGGCAATAACAGAAACTCCCTACTTTATGGAGTGTGGCGTATCAGTGAAGGGAGTATACAACACAGGAGAGCCTTCACTGTGGCCTTGTGGTTATTTATACAGTCAATATTGGAGCTATCTGTAGATGGCAGTAATGCTCCACTAGTTTAGTTAATTCGGATTAAAGATAAGAACTGATTGTAAGAGTTTGGAAATTCCCTTTTGAATTTGAGTGTCTTTCTGTGTCCACAGGAGAGACTGATCTCACCAGGGAAATTCACCAAAGTAGAAGAAGGTGGGGAAACTGTTACAGGTTTGTGATGACTAAAAGGGGCAAGTGTGTGTGTTCCACTCTTTCAAACTTCACAATAATGTGCAGATGACAAACTCATATGATTGGCTATCAACCTTTTGTGAACACCTACCCTCATGCGCCTCTTACTCTCCAGACTTGTTTCCAGTGAAGGATAGGGTTCATGTTTCAGATGTCGACCGTCCTGCTCTTCCTCTTCGAGCCCCCCTTCTCAGACAGCCTTCCCCATCTCTCAGCCCTGGTGTTCAATGGGCAGACCTTGCTGCTCTCCAGTCACAACTCCAGATACAGAGCCAGGTGTGGACTTATTTGTTTAATCAAGCCAGGTGTGCAAGATTAAATAATTAGGTGCATTATACTGTTGTTAGCATTGACAGAATTCCAAATATCTTCTCCTATGTCTTTTCAAGGCGATTGAGTCTCTCACCCAGAAACTCCACGACATGGAAAGTGAAAGACGGTCTCAACAATGTTACATCGAGACACTACAAGGTAACCTTCTGCACCAGTTTATTCTAGGTTACATTAGCGCCTCATAAATGAAGCAAAACCTGACTCCTCTTATAATCAACTAGAAGAAAGGATTTCTTATGACATTCAACACTGTTTAATGTGGCCACACCCAAAGTTAACAGGTCACATATGAAAAATCTGGATGGAACAATGCACAGTGATGTTTTTTAGGCTGCTGCATGCACCATTTTAACACACATAATTTCTTTGACACATAAGTTTATAACTTCCAAAATATATATATTTTTAAATATAACAAGTGTAAATACAATGCCAAACCCAGTTTAATTCAACACAGAATTATTCATAGTTCTTTCATTTTAAATCTCATTCATGCCTGCATATCGACCAGTCTTGAGTACTTTACCTGTTTATTTTTGGAACACCTTCACTTAATTCAATACCATACCACTCCGCTTCATGCCTCCTTTGGCTGACCTGGATAGTGTTATTTCAATACATTACCATTTGTATATACAGCAGTGCCTGGTTTCACCCTTGCATACACTTTTGGATCATCTTTTCCAGCACTGTTCTGCAAATTACCTGAGGTCCTCTTACAACAAGGTTGTGTGTCCGTCAGTGGAAGAAAAAAAATCTTGCTGCTTCTGTTTGATTAGTATCTTTGATGACTTTAAGAGAACATAAAACACACTTTTGGGCTTTTGGCTAATTGGTCTTTAACTGCATGTAACCCATTTAGCTGTTTAACTTTTGTTCCTCATATAGTTTCATAAAAAACACTTTGGACCAAGTGTGGTTGTGGTTAAAACAATTGATAAACAAAAAAAAGCCTTTATTTCCAAAAGAGGAAATATGTTCCACTATCAGGTTCCACTATGACTCTTTCATATGAGCAGTTTCATTTTACAAATGTGGATGGTAGAACCAGTACAGCAAAGTGCAGCTTCAATTTTATCATTTGTCGATCACCAGCACACACAGCAACACTAGCAAGAGAAAAATATTTTTCACAAATGGTCTCATTTATTTAGATTAATAATGCTAAAATGTCACATTTTATTCCTTCCTCGATCTACCGTGAGTAGTCGTGTACCTTATCTGTACGTTGCTTGTACAAAGGTGTCTTTGTATTTGTATATCACGTACAATAACATATTGATGTTTAAAAATGCTGCCTCACCCCTGCTCCTAAGTTCAGTTCCAGCCAAAGCTCCCTCTCCTGTGCCTCCTCTACTCTCCCCACCCCTCTACTTTCTGAAAAACCAAAATACACTCATCAAGGGAGGATTCATTCATAATTAATGACATTAATAAATTATTTAGATTTGTCCACAAGCTGCTAAAGGAGCACAAAAAAAACCTTCTTCATAGTAATCTCTCTTCTTTCCCAGAGGAGGTTCACAGGCTGAGGGAGAGGGAAAGAGAGAGGGATGAATCGAGGAGGGGACAAAGTCCAGGAGCAGAGAGAAGGATGGAGCAGTGGAGGAGAGAGGTCGGACGTGAGCTGAGCAGTCTGCGGGGACACATCACAAGAGCCACGTCGCTAGGCAACTTGGAGGAGAGGTGCATTAGGGGTGGAGCTGCAGACTAAACTGATGATAGGTCCAGCTCAAGATCGAAAATGACATGAAAACGTTAACACATCAGTTTGCTACTAGGAAAGTGTCTGGGTGACATTTTCATTTTGGGGAAGACAGGTATGACCGTTTTATCACCACTTTTTGTTCTTTTCCCATAGTTTCAGCTCAAAGCTCAGCCGAGAGGAGCTGGAGCACCTGCGGAGAGAGGTGGACCAACTAAAGACACGACTAAGTGAGTCACCTGCTCGCACATGCATCACGCTCTTGCATTGATTGTGCCCAGTGCTGCTCGGCAAAGCCATGGCAAGCAGAGTCTTATTCACAACGTCTGCTCTTTGTTTTCCTTATGACAGGGAGACAGGAGGAGGATGTTTTCCTCCAGCAGGCAGAGGCCAGAGAGACCAGGAGACAGTATGAACACAGCTGCAAGGTACGCACACATTGTGTCACGCAGGTTGTGTTTGCTGGTGGTGTGTGGTTTATATTGTTTCAGATCCTTTACCTTTCCTTTGTGTGCTTTGTTCAGACACTGGAGGAGTTGACAGACAGCTATAGAACTCACAGCACTGATCTGGCAAAGACTGTCTCTCAGTGTTCTCGTACGCAAGAAGAGGTCCGCCAGATCAGGTAGGTGTGTGTGTGTGTGTGTGTGGACAATTAAGATATGTTGTAATTAATCTCTTTCCACAGAACAACCATGTCAGAACTGAGGGAGGAAGTCAGGAGACTTGTTCTCCGAGAACGTGAACCAACACCTCTACTGTCAGCGCACAGACCTGGCAAGTTTCTGTCGTTCTCTCACACAACACACACACGCAGCATTATAGAACTATTTAACTACGTCTTTCTGTTTGATTCAGGGGCATCACCACTTCCACTCCCTCACAGACCCGGCAGAGTGGCCAGAGTTGAAGAGCCGGACTCTGACTCAGAAGACTTTAGCCCAACCCTGAGCCTGGCCGAAGTCAGCTCAGACGATCTGTCTTGGCTGGATGACAAAGATCCTGGTGAGAACGAGTGAAAATGCACCCAAGCACGGTTGCCTTGTGCACCTACAGATACTCGAGAACGGCGTGCTGAGTTATCAGCACCACCTGTTTCACATGGTATAATTTCCACAAGCCTTCTGTCCACCTTCATGCACACCAACAAAAACAAGCTCTGACAATTGGATCACACGCTCCAAACAAGAGAGAACGTGACGCAAGGCGCCAGATGGGCACAGGCTGATGACGCTTTTAGCAAGATGGGACCTGTACTTTCCCCTCCCATCCCTCCCCCACACATCTGGCTCAGCCTTCACTCTGATTCATCTCAGTAGATGTGACTCAGCAAGGGGAGCACTCAGCTGCATGTGCCACTTCAGCATACTGTTAAAGGAGTAGTTGTACATTTTGGGGAATATACTTTCTTTGCTGTAAGTTAGATGAGGATTGATAGCACTCTCATCTGTTCTGGAGTCACTGCCTGTTGCCTTCCAATGTGACAACAGCACTCCAGGAAGTCTCGTTTCCCAGCCAAAAATATGTGTGGATTAAACAAACGCGATATATAACATTTTAACATCTGAGTTTTAGACGCGCTGGTAGGCACATATTGTTATCTTTGGACAGAGCCAGATTAGCCGTTTCCTCTGTTTCCAGGCTTCATGCTAAGCTAAGCTAACTGTCTTATAGGGCAGTGGCTTCATGACATACATCTTCTCATCTTATTCGTGGAAAGAAAGCGAATAAGCACATTTCCCAAAATGTCAAACTATTCTTTTAAATAGTTCACAAGAGGACAATCCATGATGAAGGCAGAGAAGAAGTGTAAAAACAGGCGAGAGGAAAGAAAATGTCAAAATGAGAAATGAAAAGCGACGAATGTAGTCCTGAGATCAGCACCATTTTAGATGTTTGAAGGTCCTACTGTGTTCTTCCGTCTGCAGATAAAGCAGTAAAGCTCTAATTTCCTCTCCACCAGTCTCTGCAAATCCAGTTTTTTTTTTTCTTGGGAAATGTGTGTGTGTGTGAGCGCATGCACCGCTCACCCCTGAGATTTACTGTAACAGAAGGTTGATGTTCCCGGAAGAGATTACAATCTCTGCACTAAATGTTTCCCAGAGTTATTTGCATCCATGAAGCCAGGCTAATTTAACGATTGTATCCACACACACACACACACACATATGCAGTCATACTGATACACAGTTGTTATGGGAAAACATTTGAATGTCTTCCAGGCTAATCCCACCGGAGGCACTCAGTCACTTGCACACAAGAAGTAACTGCTCCTTCTCTGCTCTTCACCTCTGCCAGCTCTTCAACAGAAGCCGCGAGTACGTCTGAGCGTTCAATCCCGACGGAGTGACTTCGCTGGTCCGGAATCAGATCTGGAGGAGGAGGAGGACGATGATGATGATGATGGTGATGATCCCCTTGATGACGACGTGAACCCAGATTTAGGATCTGACCTAAGTCTTGATGACCTCTGACCTTTTTTAAATGTGACATTCTGTAATTTCACTTGGGAAGAATTCAGCAACAAAGACATTTCTTCCAGCTTCTCCAATACTCTACCTGACATATTTTATTACTTTTAAACTGATTTGTTTTAATCACTTACCGTTTGGAGTTACAGCCCTATTCTGATGACCAAAATAGAAACAGTCTGTACAAACGGCCATATGGCTTATTTCCTTTGTGGTCCCAATGGAAGGGGAAAAGAAACAAAGATGGCTTATGCCGTGGCAACAGAAACACATAATACATAACAGCAAGTAATTAAGTCATCCTACTTAGTCTTATTACTGTTGTTTAACAGACCTGCTTGGACATATGTGATACATAGTTCATACATTTGGGGAAACTTTCTCTTAGTGTGGGAAATTCTCAAAAGCTATTTTTAAGTTGTTTGTGAGATCAAAATCAGAAGTGTTAGGGACTCAGGACTGAGTACACTCTGTCAGACTAACAGGCTAATAACTACTTTGTGTTTGTTTTTCAAATAGATTTCCAATTGCTAATTCCTCTTTAAACGGTCTGATCCCATGTGACACACCCAATCCCCTGCTACCACATTGTGCTAAAATAAAGCACCAAAGGATTCAGCAGATGCTACCTGGTTGACGTCTATTTGTTTGAAACACGTATGTGCCAAAGCATTGTTTCCCCTTAGTCTAGTTAGTGACATCTGCTAATGGCTAAGGTCTAAGGACCGTTCTCTTTAAATAATCTGCAGTAACCGTCTCTATATACACATATTGGTAGGATACTGGGAGCACACTGTGGAGACAGGCAGGTATGAAATGCAGAGATTTTTTGAGATAGCTTCTCATTCAGAAAGCAACTGCTTTCATGAACATGACCAGTTATGTTAAGGTTTAAGGTATCCACAGTTATGTTAAATTTTATGATTAAAGATTGTTGGGGTAAGGGAAAGTTATGGGGCAGTAGACTTTCAGTGGAATTAATAAGAACACCTCTGATCACTGTACTTTTTATTTGCAAAATTATTGCCCACAGTATTCTCATGTTGGCTTAATTGGTAGTTTTGAATCAATCAATTTGCTTTACAGCAGATTTAACTTCAAAACATTGCACTTTGATGTACAGTATAGGGCTGCAACTAATGATTATTTTCATTGTTGATTAATCTGTTGATTATTTTGTCATTTATTTGGTTAGTTGTTCAGTTGTTTAGTTTCTATAACTACAAACTGCATCTCATCTGTTGTAATATGACAATGAATTGAAAAATGTCAGAAAATTTGAATGCTGTTTCCCAAAGCCCATGATGATGTCCACAAATGTCTTGTTTCATCCTCAACCCAAAGTATAAGTAATTAAATTTACTGACCTAGAGGAGAAATGAAACTAGAAACTTTAAATTTAAGAAACTGAAATCAAATTATTTTTCTTAATCAGTAATTCAAACCGATTAATAGATTAGCAAAATAGGTGCTGATTAATTTATTAGTTGACTGCTAATTGGCTATTTGATAACTCGTTGCAGCTCTTTTACAGTAATACATTATGAAGTGTAAAACTTCATAGTACCATTTTTGAGCTTTGGAGTTCTGGTGAGCTGACTCTTCAGTGTAGCAGTGTAATGTATAATATTTAATGGGTTTTTCATCCTGACATAATGCACTCTAAAGTCCAGGAGGAATCTGATGAAGGATGGGGTTTTGATTCCTGGTAATGCAACTGAAGTGAAGGTAAAGAGAAATCAAAAGCCATTAACATTAACAAGGCGCCAACAACTCCAACCTCCACTGCGATGTCTTCATATACACTCTCAGTTAAGACGAGAGTCCCTTTTGTGCTGCAATGTCTGACATGAGTCACACTGTGCCAGGCTAGGTGTCGAGCTGTTTAATATTTCAGCATCCAGACACCCCCCATCGAGGATCCCAAAAAACAGTGCCGAGCCATGACGGGCAGGTCAAGTATTCAGTGGGGTGTGAATTCGGAGGAATGGGTGGGTAAAGTGACCATAGACACAATCCAGCTCATCTAACATAACAGATTGTTTCACCAGTAAATAGTACAATAAAAGACCTTTTGGCAAACAGTAAGTGGCACAGAGCAGTACAAAACCGTATTTAAACAAACCTCTTCTAACACACTCTCCTTGTATAGCTGTAAATGTTATAGTTGAAGAGACATTTAATGAAGAAAAGGCTCATTTATTTGTTATTGTGGCCAGATAATGGCTGATGAATCAGACCCTTCTGCTGCAGTTTTATTGCATTTGCCAAGTATTGTGCAGTGGCGCTGCTGTAAAGCAGTGCACTGATTCATTCACTGAAGGTCTGTAAAGAAAAGGTTTCTTTTTTTGTCTCCAACAATAAAAGTCTGTGTAAAAGTTAAAAGAAAGGAGATTGAATTTCTGTGGTTGACTCTATCAGTGTTGTGCTCTGATTGTGCTTTTGTTTGTTGGTGATGCGGTCATAAAGCAGTTTGCAACATGCGAATACAGGAAATACAGAGGATGGTTTCAAAATACTTTTAATCATAAAACACCAACAGTCCATTATCCACATGTGGCAGAAAAGCCTCATTATGCATTCAGGATACTTATAGACAATTTTAACACGAATATCAGACATCTCGAGTGTGTGTAATTTCGAACTGGATGTACAAACGGGTGATGAAAGGAAAAACGAGCGTTCAAAACAGTAAAATGCGGGAATACCTTTTAGGTGTTCATCCTTCCAGTATCAGACTTATTTAGACATTTTATGTTATTCATTTAACTTGTCACCTAGTTGAATTTATTTATGGTACAAAGATTAAATCGTGAAGAAAAGTATTAGCTCCAATTGTATTCTATCTACGCGGGTTATTCTTTTGTCTTCCACTGACATTTTCCTGCACATTTGCAGAGCGTATACACATTGTAATCAATGGGACATTTGGGAACTTGTATGCTGAGAGAACAGCGTGCTGTCAGGTCAGTCCATGTAACATTTTCAATATGTTGTGAACGCTAACTGCAACTAAGATGAAGACTTTCATAAAGTTGTCTTTGCATGATGCAATCATCAGTAGTATTTACAACGCACAGCACAATGCTAACAATGTGTGGAAAGGCCACTGGCCAAATTCTTTCTGCAACTGTCAACTGACAAATGAATGAGTGCCTCATGGTGAACACGCTCAAGGCTACTCTTCAAACACAGGCAAGTCAGAGCAGCTACCTGGCCCAAAGTGTGCATTTAAATTTAAATTGGAATCGCACAAAGCAAAGGAATGACTGGTAAATCGGGAAGTTAGTTGGTTTGATTATAAATACAGTATACAATAAGAGCTGTTCCTGTACTGTGTAAGGCACTCTCTCCTGGACTCAAGACCCCAGGAAAGAAACAAAAGACGCACGCTGCACATATCAAAATCAGGCCAGAAGGCAGCAGGACCTTCAACACAGAAACTGAAAAAAAAGAGAAAACACTTAAATATCCCCTGCCATGCCTTCAAAAATCCATACATGCACCTTAACAGACTCACACACCTACAAACGCACACACTTCTATGCCTGCACTCAACGTATGCAAGCAAAACTCAAAATATTTGTCCTTTTGTTTTTTTCCACTATTGAAAAAGTAAAGTGCAACCTCTTTAACACTATAATCACTTAAGGGTAATTTCTTTTCTCTGGCCTATCAGTCAGACTGGCAGACCTTTTTTTCTCTGCCAGGCTTTCTAACATTTACTGATAACTGGGAATTTAGAACAGTGTCTCCAGGTCATAGTCTGGCAGGAAAGGCTGAATCTGTGTCCAGGTGCGAACCACCCAAATGATGGATACAACCGATGACGTTGCCTCCTGCTTTACACTTATCCCATTCAACTCGAGGGAAATCAAAATGTATTATACAACTCCCCTACCCCAAAAGATGGGCTGAAAGATGGGCATATTATGCATATTATGGGCATATTATGCATATTATGCATACAGTATTAAACAGAGGCGCTGGCCTAATTTGTAATTGCAGACACCAAAATGGAAAAAAACAGCCCCAACGTGGGCAGTATCTTCATTGTCCATTGCACCTTCAATCATGTTCTTTCCTACATGTCAGTGAACTAGATAAATGAAAGCAATCCAGAAATTTGCTCACACCTACCCAGAATTCTTTCTGTTTGGTGCAGATTAAGGAAGAGAGACCAGGTTCGACAAGCACTGCGGCATGAGCCTGGATTCAAAGAGAGTATTTGGGCCCCAAAAGTTTCAGTCGTGCCTCCATCAGTAGCTGTACATGGACAAGGGTGTGTCCTCCATCATATCGTCCTATACAGAAAAGATTGAATAACATAAATAATTATACACAGATATGTGCATACTACATGCTAACACATGTTTACTATAGACTTTCTGGTACCCTTTCTAATAAGTCACTCTTTATAAAGGGCTTATAAGTTGTCATAATTAATCATAATAAATGGTTTATAGATCGGTAAAGACATTAAGAAGAACAACTTTGGGAAAAGTCTCCATGGCATGGTGAGTCATTAATAGTCAAGTAAACAAAGGAATAGCTTGACATTTTGGGAAATAGTCTTATTCACTTTCTTTCCAAGAGTTAGATGAGAAGAACGGGCTAGCCTGGCTCTGTCCAACAGTAACAAAATCTGTCTGTCACATGTTTTATGTCATTTATTAAATCTGTACAGAAAGTGTAAAAACAATGTGGTATTACGGATGGTTATGTTCAAGAACTGCCACGGTAATTAAAATTGCTATGCATTGAGTCGTGACTCCAGGCCAGCTGGTTCCCACTATTTCCAGTGCTGTTTTGTGCAAAGCTACGCTAAGCTAACCAGCTGCTAGCTGTAGCTTGTTATTACACAGATGTGACAGTGGTATCAATGTCCACATCTAACTTTCGGCAAGAAAGTGAAAAAAATAGATTTGTCTATGATATGTAAGTCTGCGCTTTTAAAAGTAAAAAAGTTTGAAGGATAAGGAGGATAAACCCCAACTGGCAATCAAGAAGTTGTTCTGTTCTTTCAGTCCCATCAATAAATCGTTAATAAATGACTTATTTAGGTTAATAAAGCCATAAGTTCAACTTATGTATAATATAGACTGAGAGGATGAGAGATGAGAGGATGCAGGCTCTGTGCTGCTTGGTGCTCAAATGCAGTCAAGATGGACACTGTATCCCAAATGTCAGAACTTTTAATATGAAGATTAGACCATATTATCATCTTGGTGTTGCTGTTTACATTCTCCTCAGATGCAATCAACATGACCTAAGATGTGTCTGTAAATATGTACGTAAATAACTATATAGCCTATTGTTTTATTTTATTTTACATAATTTATATGTTACCATATTTTAATTAATTATCTGTTACATTCTGTGTGTGTATCTTGAAGGGACTGTAAACTTTCTTTTTGTTATACAACCTTGTGTTGTATAATCATAAATAAACTATAGTGATATGGTTGGTAGCATGCTGTCCATTAGTACTGGGAGGTTGCAACAGCTATGGACTGAATATTTCCACTGATACAGCAGCGAAAGTGTTGCCTGGATGTCATGGACGTGCTCACCATAGGTAGGTCCTGCAGCCTGCGGAACTCTGGCCGGTTGTCTCTTCGTCTCAGTTTGAGGAAGAGGAGCAGAGTGATAATGACAGCAGTGATGATGAAGGCTGACACCAGGCCAGCCAGGAGGGGGTCTAGTGTGGGAGACTCGTGGACCATCGTCGCTGGAACAAAGACACAGGAGATAAAGCAAGCTGGCCATCCACCATTAAAGATTTTTCTTTGACTAAACGTGGTGCAGATAGTAGAATTACAGCTTCCTAAATGGTCATTTAAAGCTGTGGAGCTAAAAATAGACAAAAATGTTGAACTTAAGTGTTCACGTAGGTCAGGACAGAAATGTCAAACACAGGACAGTGATGTAAAGCTTGCCTGTACTTGAGCTCTCTGTTGAGTACAGTCATTTATAAGGGCATCATTTACAGCTTTCTTTTTTACAATTACAATCAAACAGTTGATATTGTTTGTGCCTACAGCACAGTATGTTTTAGCTCAGTTCTGTTTAATCTCTGACAACATCATCACTCTTGACCTTTCCATGTTGACATCTCTCTGTGTTTGTATATTTCTGTGAAGGAGAAGTTTGTGTGTGAGAAGTGGATGGATGTTGCTATGGAAGACTATTTTGTAAACGTAGCTGTTTTTTAAATTTTTTTTATATCTTCTGGTTTGAAAGTAACAACCACAGCAGTGAATGCTCCCTGGTCCTCTGGCTAATGGAAAGAGGCGAGGTGCCAAGTGTGGCGTAATAAAACCACGCAGAGTGAGAGAAGCAGGGAGAATTTTTCATTTTAACTGTATTCAAGCAGGCAGGTCAACTGAGATGACCAGCCTGACATTCGGGCTTTCCTTTTTTTTGCGATGATGTCCTATTGAAAGTCCTTTCAATGTGGAAAGGCAGTGCATAGTTAGAGAAACATATACCTCTAAGATATGTAAATCATTCAGCAGACAGACAGAGGGCGAGAGAGACAGAAACAGAAGGAAGACGCAGCATTCTTGAGGGCTCGAGTCCCATGACTGCCTCTGTCTCTTTCCCAAACAGAGCCATGATTGTGGAGTGCTTGGTGGTGACAGTGCTTGTAGAAGATGAAGACAGGGTAGGGGGACGCGTGGTGTGTGTTTGTGTGTGTGCGTAGAAGCGAGGACTGGCTTGTGCTGGAAAACAAAGAACAGCGTCGGCTTTGTTGTTAAGCCAATTCACTTCTGGCTCTGTCTACATCCAGGCAGTGAATTGTCCAGAACAAATACATATAGCAACACAGAAGATATTAGGCACTTACTGTCACCCCCAATGTTGCGCTGAGGGTGGGTGTTGGCCTCTGCTTTTTGGGTTTCAGTGGAGGGGCTGGAGGTCTCAGGATGTCCATTCGGCCATGAAGTGTTCTGTGGAGATGTAAGCATTGTCGTGTCCGAATGGGTGACCTCTAAAAGGGAGCTGGTGCTGGATGTTGAACTGGACTGTAAGGTAGTGGTAGTAGTAGTGGTAGGTTGGGGCTTTGGTGGCTCAGCTGTTGTGGTGTTTAGGACATGGGTGGATGAGTGTATTTTAGGGAGAGTGGGCTGGTTTGATGGTGTGGTGGAGTCAGGAAGTGGAGGTGTAGCATGATGCAATGTGTTTGCGAGTGGTGTGGTGGTCGATGTGTGTGCAGGGGTAGCGTGAGCTGTGTGTGTGGGGCTGGAAGTGGTGGAGGTAAGGGGGATGTGAGAGGTAGGGGCGTGGCTCCCAGAAGGAGGAATCGGAGGCTGTGATGTCGGCTGATCTGTTGAGTTTCTATTCTTTTCAGGAACCGGAGCCTCTGAGGGAGACATGATGTTGGTATCTACAGAAAGAGAACAACAACAGTATCATAAAACACTGCTATTCTGCAGGGCAAAGATTTTTCTGCTGTATACTGAGCACATAAACATGCTAAACTTTTATGTGCATTTAATGTGGTGAAGTGCCTGACATGAGAATGTGGGGCATTAAAGGGCCAGTTCAGCCAAATTACAAGTAAACATTTTCTCACTTTCCTCTACTAGCCATGCTTTTATTTGTCCAGGTCTCTCTGAGATCTTTGCATCCACCCTAGCGCAATGATGGTATGAGGTATGATGTGCTTTCACTAAACTTCTTTCCACCCAAGAAATAGTCCCTATAAAAACTGCTGACTTTGTGTCCTGTGAATTGTTATTAAAAGGAACATTTATTCTGGAAACATATTGCTGGTGATTGTAGCCATGCTAGCAGCGTGCCTCCATGGCTTTTCTTGTAGACTACACAATCATCTTCCACTGTTAAATGTTTTATACAGATATTCATCTTTCCCTGAGGGTGAATTATAAAAACATTGGTGATCCCTTAACTTTTTTTTATTAATGACCAAATACTGACAAAACTAATGACATGCCCACCAGCCTCAGCTGTACGGAATGTTTAACGCTACTTAGCATATGCTACTTGGCATGCTAACACACTTAACTAAGATGGTGACCATAGTCAACAGTATGCCTGCTATGTATCAGTATGTTAGCGCTGTCATTGTGAGCATGTTACGTAGAATGCTGTCATCAGCGTTTGGCTCAAAGCACCACAGTTAGCGTGGCAGCAGACTTTTACTATTGTTAAAGTGTACATTTCCACAAATATGTTCGCCTCAGTTGTATCAAGACAGAAAACTGAGTAAAAAAAATAAACTATCTGCATGGTTGGACGGATATACCAACCTTTAAAGCTGCTTAGCCTACATGCAAAAAAATGCTCTAACATAATCTGTCCCCCCTGCCCCCACACAAAATAAATTAAGAGCCTAAAAATGTGCTAAGCCCGTGAATATGTTTATGGGTCTAATGTGTGAAGCAGCATGTGTTTGTGAGAGAGGTTGTGTGTGCCAGCGCGGAGGTGGGGGGGGGTTCACTTCCACCTTTCTAACCCCCTTGTGAAAAGTAACACAGCATTTAATCACTTCTCCTCTCTCCTCAACACCATTTGAATCTCAGAGTTTTTCTCTGAGTATATTTTAACATTGCTCTCCCAACAGGTTGCACCTTATTTAATTAACTCAGTCACACCTTCTTTATTCCTCTCTTTTACTTTTATCTTACACTATCTCTTACACGTTCTCTACATATTGGTGCTCCAGTTTTGTTTTTTATTTTTTTTAATACAAGACTGAGTTCTCTGTCTCTGCCTGCAATGTGTTTGTGTCAGTGTGACAGTTAAAGTCATCACCCTAACTCTGTCACTTACTCTGTGGCCCACTACTGGACGTGGAAAAGAGAGATAAGGACATTAAATATAGCTCCTAAACACTGAGCCACACGATGGATGGCTCCCTACTAAATCTAAAGTGTGCCAGACCATCCCTACTACTTAAAGAGACAGAAACAATAATCGTGACATCATATCAGTGAATAATACAGGGTTAATACTGGGTTGTATAGTTACCGTTGCCTTTCTTCAGTTCGGCTGTCAAGGACATGGTTTCTCCTTCTGTAGTCGTGTTGCTGCTTGAACTGCTGGTGCCTCTTAAACTTGGATTTGTGTCTGAGTCATTCAGTGCAGGTACAGGAGATTCATGGATGATGGGGTCCAGACTGGAAGCCACAGGAGTCGCCTCACTGCTAGGAGAACTTCTTGAGGGAGCAAGACGGTCATCAACTGACGAAGGGAGGACAGAGTCATGATTGATGATGGTCTGGTGATGTCTTCAGAGTCATTAACAGCTGACTTGCTCATTATTCCAAGCAAACATTCGACACCAGACAGTGTGCAGTTTGTCAGTCAGCACAGGCCAGTGTTTATCCAAACAACAGTTTATTAAAACAGAATATTTTATATACATACAGTATATTATGTATCCAGGGGAAATTATCTCACTATGCAAATGTTTTCCAACAAAGCACTGCAGCACCTGCATGCTCAATACATCCACAGTCTTCTATCGATCAGTGAGCAGCTTCAGTGGAGCCAACAGGGGTTTAGTGTCTTGCTAAAGTGTTCAGTAAGAAGATACTTCCTTTTACATCAGGAGCTAAATGCAGTGGTTCCTAACCATTTTGGCTCAAGTCCCTTTAAAATGAAGCAAAGTGAAGCTACTCCTGACCCCTTCAGTTGTGAGCAGTTCAACCAAAGACTGATGTTTCCCTCACATGGTTGTAGAAAAGGTTTTAGAGTTTCCCCATTTCAAAAAGGAATGAAAAACCATAATTTGTGCAAAACACATGCTTCCCCCCATTATTTTCTATTTTGTTAAACATGTTATGCCTCCTCAGATTTATCTTCAGACCTCTTGCAGGATCTGATCCCCAGGTTGGAAACCCCTGAATGAATACTGAGAATTGCAACGAAGCACAGAATCACACAGTCGCATTACTGTAAAACATAATTTCAGTACAAAGTAAAATGGATAGGGACTGACCACAGAGACTTTTTAGTCTTTGAAGTAATGTCCTTTTAATGAAGACCAAGCTCTCTCTCTCTCTCTCTCGCTCTCTCTCTCTCCCTCCTCCATCTTGATCTCTTTAACACTACTGTACAAGTCGTCCTTTCTGTTTCTACCTGCTTCCCTTTGATGAGGACCAGAGCACTAATGTATTGTAATGTCATTACCGTTCAGTAACACACTGCCATGATGCCTTTCATTACCTCTATAATCACTCACGCAGCTCATCAGCACACACAGTGAGAGAGAGAAAGAGAGAGAGAGAGAGTCAGAGAGAACGGTTTGAACTCTAAATGATACAAAAACAGACACGCTCATAAATAGACAGAGGTGCTTGGCTGTATAATACTGGCCTTGTTCTCTCCCTACTCACTCCCTAACTCCATTAGAGCTGCTTAGGTCAAATGTTGGAGTTTTTTATCTATATATATGTGTTTGTGTGCGTGTGTGTGCGCGTGTGTGTGTGTGCGTGTGTGCTTGTGTTTGTGTGTGTGTGCAGAGTAGAGTTATAAAGAGGACCACTGTTTCCACCGTTGCACACTCCTCTCTCCAGATATTACAGGGCCTTACTCACAATCTTTCAGGCCAGTGCAGCATGTACCTAGGGGAGTACCTCTTGCTCACTTCTTGACCCTGCCGGTGAGAGGAACAGCCAGCCATTTCTCTGCTAGCAGATGTTGGCTGCTTCCGCACTCGATGCTGGAAGTGCCTATCAGTAATGCCTGCTGTGTGAAACCCATCCAACTGCTGCTGTAAAATCCTACATGCACTGGTTTCACAGCGTGCGGTCAGGGCATTTTTTTGAACAGCACAGATCATTTTGAACAGCTTTCCCTCTGTGCATGCTGTCCTTGGCCTTGTCCACCTGCACTTATTTTATATGTTTACTGCCAACCATTGTGTGCCTTCTCATTCAGCATGTCATGCCTCCAGCCTCCAGCCGACAGGCTCCAGCCTACAGCCTCCTTGGGTTGTCTTATTATGCCACATGTGAGAGCCTAAATTCACTATAGTTAGTTAGTTACATGTCATTTATTGCTCATGAAATGGATTCAGTCTCAAATAAATCAAAAAATGGACATAAATAACAGTGCACATAAATAAGCACATGTGCAGTTAATTTGATAACACCTACAAGACAATTAAAAATTGATTGATTAATTGATTTCTCAGAAAGGAGGCCAGTTACGGTAAGACTGAAACAAAAAAGGCTTTTATCATGAATCTTGAGTCATGAGTTATTATCAACAAAAAAGGGAATTAATGAATATCTGAATATAATTTCTACCTGGGTAGCATCCTGGGGTTTTGATTTCCTACTGTATGTGTATGCAAATACAACTCCATACAACCTGTACTGTATGATGTCTGTATAATATGTATTCTGTATCATATAACAATATATATTTATTTTATAAAGTCTGGTCAAAGTGCTTTAAAATCTGTTCATAAAGTATCCATACTTTACTACAGAGGTGAGCCAGTTAGCATGAACCAAGTAAAATGACAGTGTGCTGCAGCAGAAAGTTAGAGGTGTCATTTATCACAATGTACTTCCCTGTTCATTTACAGCCACTAAATGTCCTGCAGTGGAGCTGAGCGGTTTTCTATTCATTTAAATTTCAGCTTGAGGAGCTGATGGGACGGTTCTGCCCAATAAAATCTTTTCAAATGTCAATAGTCTCATTTTCCTTTTATGTGAGAGGCACTGATGGAGAAAGAAAGGGAAGGTAGCAGGAGGAGGAGGAGGAGGAGGAGGGGAGAAAGCAGAAGGTGAGTGAAGTACAGGATGCGTGAGAGGTGTGTTAACATAATGCAAGCAAAAAGCGGAAGAAGCAGGGGAAGGGGGTGAAGAGAAAGATAAAGTGTGAGGCTGTTCAAACAAACAGCAGAGCACTGGATGTCAGAATTTTAAATAGAAATGGAAAGAAAGCTGTGATTTGTAAAGGGAGGCCGGTGTGAAACTGAAACATAGCTTGACTTGAGGTGGGAGAAAGGTTTGTTCACCTCTGATCTTGAGGAGGGTTGAAAGAAAGTACACAAGAGGAACTAAAATGTCCACACTCAACTGTGTCTTTATGGTGCAACAAGCAGGAACTTCTTACTGGAAACTCACTTCTGCTCTGTCAGTGTAAATCTCTGATCAACAACCCAGGTGCCTAGAGGCAGCAGGTGAGATTATAGTGTGTGTGTGTGTGTGTGTGTGTGTGTGTGTGTGTGTGTGTGTGTGTGTGTGTGTGTGTGTGTGTGTGTGTGTGTGAGAGAGAGAGAGTGTGGCGCACGTGTGAGGGGTGGTGGTACAGTAAACCATTATGTCAATTTCAATTAAAAATAATCAAAAAGTCATTCAAACTGGAAACAGGAAAATACACAAAGCAAAGAGATGAATTAATAAAAGATTTTTAAAAAACACGCCACCTACTACGTTCAGTGTTTCCCAAGTGAACCAGCAGCAGCGCACAAAGGGCCATCCAGAGTTTGGTCTCCATCATCTGTCCTCCGGCAGCACAGCAAGAAATGTACCAACGCAAATGTAGTTCCGTCTCGTCTTGTTTTCGCAGGACTCTCCTTTCTCTCGTCCGATCCTAGACTTTAACGAAGCAGTTTAGAAATCCCAGGCAGTAACTACCCACTGCAGACAGCGGCTCTGCCAGCGTGTGCGTGGCTGGAAGGACTGAAGGAGGAGTGTGTAAGTGCCGACTGCTCTCTCTCTCTCTCTCTCTCTCTCTCTCTCTCTCTCTCTCTCTCTCTCTCTCTCTCTCTCTCTCTCTCTCTCTCGCTCTCTCTCTCTCTCTCTCTCTCTCTCTCTCTCTCTCTCTCTCTCTCTCCAGAAACAGTGCCACGTGTTCCCTGTTCAAAATAGTCAGTTGCTCTGACTCTGTGCCATGACGCTTGTTCAGTAGAAGGGCTGGCAGTAAAGAGCACAGAAGGGCATGTTCATCAAAGCAAGAGAAAACCCGCAACTGCTGTTCCACAATTTTATACCATTACAGTGCATCAAGTGCAGCCATAGAAATCACGGAAGAGTTGAAGTAACGCCTGTGACAGTCGCAGAAGTAAATATTTAAAACGTCGTTATGTTCATCTAAATATTTGACATTTGAAGCATTTTGTCAGCAGCACAAAAATCATATAAATGCACGCTGCTGGATTTCACAAGGTGTACCTGTTATATTATCCACCATTTCTATGTGTCTGTAGCCTAAAAAGCTTAAAGTAAGTCTATTTTATGCATTTTGCTGTTTATTTGTTTAATCACTTATTCTTTCTGTAATATAAATACCCCTAAACGTTGGGTGTTTTATTATCTTACATATTTATGTATTTATAGTATATTGGTATGTTTGTATTATGTAAATGTAAACAGATTTTTTAATCATTTGTACGGCCTAGCCTATGTTTGTGAAGATATTAATCAGCAGTCTAAATAAAACAAGTGTAGCCTACATCCGCGACCGTGGGTAGTTTGTCACGAAATCTATTGGTCAACAATGTAAAAATAACCCTATTTGACTTGATCCGGAAGGTGTAACTGGATCGTTATCACTTCTTCTTCTTTTTTTCTCTCTTTTTTTTTGCTGTTGTTGTTGCATGACTGGCATTTTCTACAGGGCGTTTTACTGTACTGCGATGTCTTCATTGGCCCACGAGGTGGCGCTACGGCTCTACAACATTGCAATATTTCTCTGGAGGATGAAGTTCCAACCACATGACACAGTTACACCACACGCTGCTTTTCAGCAGCCCACAAATATTTATTTCACCTCCGATGAGCTCCTTTGAGCTCAGCTGTCCTATAAAGATAAGGGACTTTTGTTTACTGTAGTTGGTGTTTGTTATGAATGAAAAGTGTTTAAAGGAAGATTGTGTTTTCATCAACATGTTGACCTTTGCATCATTTTTTGTGACAGCAGGTTAGGAGGGTTCAGGTCGTCTGCTAATTCATTGATGTGTTTGTTTATATGATTGGGCTTATACAGAAGTATTGTCTGACTACACTATTGTCTAAACTGAATTTATTGTTTATATACATCAGATCAAATACCATATTCCAGTAGACTATGTGCAGGAGAGGTCTGTGTGCCACAATAAGGTCTTTTGGGGAAATCTATAAAGTATACATTGATTTTCATGTAATGCTGCCACATGAGTAAACTTCAAAGTGGGGTGAATAATGAGATGTGTGGTAGAGGTTTTGTCTGGGTTTACTGTATGTGAACATTTTTTAATTAAAATGAAAAAACAGGCAATGTGTGGTGATGTGTAATTACTGACAAAAGGAAAAAACGTGTGAATGTATTGTGGAACACAATCTATTATATGAGTCTATCTATTCAAATGATTTTTAGAAGTACATTTCTTAATTTGATTTTTCCACATAGCCTATGTAACTTCCTTTCCAAGCGCGTAATCGCTGCGTCTCCTGCAATATTTAAACCGAGGCATCTGATTCACGTGTTGAATATAAACCAGTGTGCTGCTGCTGGTGTTCAGTGTAACAGGCTGGAGCATGGTGACCAAAACCATAAAACGCACACGCTCGCGGGTGGCAATTCTGCAACATGCGCGCCTTCTCTGTAGCGCGTGCTCCTTACCACTCCCGTGTTTTACTGAACATCCAATAGGCTATGAAGGTTTTGCTGCTGGTTGAAAGGGTGTAAAGTAAAAAACGAGGCTGTTTCGCAAACAGACTGTGTGTCAGATGTGTGCGCAGCTGGATACAAATAGGACCTAGTAGCCTACAGACAGCCTGATTTCCCATTGCCATTTTTATCGCTCCATTGGCCTCCCAACCTGGTCGGTCCCCCCGAGGTCTGACTAAACATTTCGCCCTTGATTCCTTCCATAACAGAGAGTTATGCACCTACGAGAACCCAGTTTCTTTTTGCACGTTTTGAAACATCCTCGATATTTTCAGGTAGGCTAAGTGAGACATGTGGAGGGTTTGCAGGTATATGGGACCCGTGACGAACAAACAATATTTATTTTTATTTATTTTTTATTTTGACTTCAGTTCGGTGCCCTTGGCACTAGCTCAGCTGCATCTTCATAATGTGAGAGTGACATTTCATTGAAAAGACGGGGAATGCCGCATTCAAATGTTCACATACGAGATGTCCAGGTGCGTCTGATCGCAATTATTGACAAAACGAAACTGAAACATGAGATAGTGGTTTAAATTAAATGTTTTAATGACACTGGATAGAAACGACATCCAACATTTTCAAGTTTAATAATAAGAGTTCATTCTGATTTTGTATCTCCCCACCTTTAATAGTTGTAGGCTATTCATCTATATGTAGCCTATCTGGTGGCCCTTGACCGGTGACGCTGTGATTACGACATTTCCCACAGTGCTTGAACGTAGCACCAAGCCCTCGGTGGGAGCAGAGGCAGAAAAGCGGCAGGGAGCTGCCAGCATCGTCAAGTCTCACACCGTCGCAGGATAGAAAGGTGTGGAAATCTTGATCCTCTAGACAGCTTAGATATTATACACGAGGACGGCATTATTTTAATAATGCTTTCACACTCTGAAAATGCTAGTTTACCTATCTCGCTTGGTTGCCTTTGGCACTATGGTAGCGTCAAGTTACATGGATTGCTACGTTAGCTAGTTTGGCGTTAGCATAGTGGCGCTAGCCGTTGCTATAGTATTTTCCTATAGTGAAGGTTAGCGTTCGCTAGCCTGCTCCTAAGTTAACAGAGCTAACGTTAGCTTGCCGGTTAGCTTCTCGTGTCTAAATTTGTGATGCCGTCTAGCTAATTTACACACTCCGATTGCTTCTATGGAATATTTTGGAAATGGCACTGCCTGTAAAATGAAGTTTGACGGCGGCTGCCAGCTCCTGAATGTGTTGCTCCTCTTTGATCATTTGACAGCTCCTTGTCAGCGGGGATATGGAGACGCCGGGGAGGATAGCAGCCACACCGGACGCCTTGGACTTCACGGTGGATAACGTGGAGAAGGTGAGTTTTGAGACCATTCAGTCCTTGTCAGCAACCCTGTCAGCTTATACAGAACGCGGGGTTTGTGAACCAAAGAGAAGCGGTCATGGTTCAGCTCGAGAGGGAGCTTTAACTGCCCTGTAGCCAGAATCATTCGTACAGTCTGGAGAGATAATGTTGCTGTGTTTGCATACAGAAGGAGTTTAGCTCACCTGTCCATGTAACATCTGTCCACGCGTCTTTAAATTAGTCTTTACTCAATGGCTGGCGATCAGAAAGAATGATCAGAGAGATTCAAGAAAATAACAGGTTGGACCCCGCCAATTCCTGGCCATCTCTGTTATTGTATAATGTCTGGGTCTTGTTTTTCTCTTGGATTGTGTGTGTGTGTGTGTGTGTGTGTGTGTGTGTGTGTGTGTGTGCGCGCGCATGCTTGGCGGTGTTGACTGTGGCTGCCAGGCTGCTGTGATGAATCTCCCTGCTGGGTGGCCACTGATTCGGATGCAAGGTGATGGGGTGGGGAGACAATGGGGAGGAGAGAGAGAGAGCGAGAGAGGGAGTAAGTGAGAAAGGTGCTCCTGTGAAAGAGCAGAGTCAATGTGATGAGATGGGTTGGGGGAGGGAGGGACAGAGGGAGGGAGGGGTGGGACAGGGTCGATGTCTGTGACAGTGCCAGTAAAGAAAGAGGAGGAGGTTGGCGATGCGACAGAAATGATTAGAGGCAGGTTTGAGGGAGAGAGACACATAGTGTAATAAAGGATGAAGACGAATGTCCTGTATTTTTATTCATTTTGTCATGCTTCATGTCTACAGGTGAAGGAAATGGAGGGTAGCAAATGCATGAAGGAAATGCTAAACACTAGTACATTGTATGCATACCTATGTAAATGTATAATTAATGTAACTGGGAGAGTCATAAAACATTTTTTATGATGCATTAGGGTGTTATGTTGAAAGTAACTCCTACTCATCCTTGTAGAGGTTCGCATGGAAGTTTTCATTAGATCCAGCTAATCCAGCTTATTGTTTATTTGGGTTTTCTGGTATTTGAAGTGTTCCATCTACAATGGAAGAAAATAGATATTCATCAAAAAAAACAATCTAAGCCACCTGTTAGATGTACATTTGGCATTCAGTGATTCATTTGATGATCTGAAAGAGGAGACGCTTGCAGTGGTTAAATGTTACTGTCGTGATAAACGGTTTCAAGTTAAAAAGTGTAGGAACGTCATCTGTGATGTCATCGCAGTGTATGTTTACACACTGAACTCTGACCTTCAAATGGATTTGTTCGCCCTCTTTTTAAGATGCCGGGAAACAGTATAAAGCAGACTCTAAAATACCATGACAAAATGTCATGTTGTTTTATTCTAATTTCTTTCTGTTTTCATGGGTTTGTACAGTTTAAGATGGATCCAGTTAAAGCATTCCTTCTTCTCAGAGTGGTACAGCACCATCAGTAATCTCATTAACTGATACAACATGACAAACAACATCAAAAGTATAATTTCCCATGAAGGCAATGAGCAATTTTGTCATAACTGATGAAATATTGTTTTTCTAAGACTGAGCTATATTTAGTCTGTTTTCATGAGTTGATTTGATTTCTCTCTATATTTTATTCTTTCTAGATAATGTGGCTATAATTACATATTTGTTAAGGAATCTGCACAATGCTGTTCATTCACTGGAATAACAGGGAGACAATATGTTTCTTTAGAATCTGTGTGTGCAGCTAAAAGCATCAAACTAGTGTAGTGGTGGGAATATCGGCTCTTTGAAGGGAGCCGGATATCATGGCTCCATTTCTTTCTGAAAGCCGGCTCTTTCGACTCCCAAACTTGATTTACGACCACTTCTGCTGGTCTCTGCCTAAGTTGCACTGTTACTTGTTGGAAGAAATAAATATGCAAGATTCTTCATCTGCAATACATTAAAATATTCAAATTGATGTTTAAAAAGTGGAATATGTCAAGAAAACTATCCTAGTTGTTTGTAACAAAAATAACACCCGACTAATAAAGACTAGGGTTAATAAATAACCACTTTATAAAGACACATACTGTATATTTCTATTAAATTTTTATGATGTCGGCTTATATGAAGCAGAAATATTCCTTTCTGTTAAAAGGTGTAATTTGTTCATTGTCATGCATTTCTTTTTTTCTCTGACTGGGGGTGAGAGTGATGAGGGTGCAGGGATGAAATCGGCTCTCGGAAGGGAGCCGGCTCCCATCGTTCACTTAAAAGAGCCTGGTCATAGAGCCGACTGGTTTGCGACAGACACATCACTAATTAGTATCTGTGTTAGACCACCAATTTAATGCCTTTAAAAAAATGTGAGAGATGTTGCTTTTACAAGTAAATTAATCATATTCTACGCCAAACAGTCAGCTGGGGGAGCTTCCCTGCAAAATGATGAGAGCAAAACCAGCTGCTAAAAGAGTGAAATGAAAAAGAGCAGCCGTGCAGAATTGTCACTGTCGTACAGTGGGATGGTGGCGAGTGTGTGCTTGTTGTATATGTGGTGGTGGAGATGATGGTTCCTGGCCCAGCATTTCTATGTGTCCGATAGAAAGCTCTTTGTTGAATCTTGGGGCTGGGAACAAAGTACCACATTGTCAGTATCTTTGTGTGTGTATAATGAATGGGTGCATGCATATACTGCCTTACATTTCCGCTCCACTGTAATTAGCCTTGCCTAGAATCACCATCCACCGAAAAAGTGGATTTTAGAGGAATGTCAGAGGTATACATACAGTGTGCTGTCAGGATTTTGCCACCCCCCCTGGGGAAAATCACTACTGTAACACCAGAAAGAAGCACAGCAGAGCACTTGGTCAGCGTGGCGGATGAGCTCCATTCAGTAGTGCGTAGCTCCCAGGCTCTTGGCTTGTGATGCACCTCTGCCTTTTGGAAACTGTGTTCATGTAAAGTAAGGATGAGAAGTATGTGACAGAAAGTGCAGTCCGGCTGTCCTTTTTTTGGCATTTAAAAGCAGAGGAGATGATTCAGCCTGCCAGCTAACATATTACAGAACATAGCAGAGGAATTTGACACTGAGAAATGATGCATCATGTATTGAGAGTTTTTGTGGTGGCGGGAGAGGCTAAAAGAGAGATTGTGATGACTTTTACCAATCAGTTAGTGACAGAAATATAGATATAATATATAACACATGTTTGTAGATTGAATGATATACATGTATTAGTGAAAATATTTTGTTTTTATTTTAGCAGGCTGAAGATGAAATCATATATCCCTTGAATGACTTAGGTGATCAGTCATCTGTGTTTATTGGAGGGAAAGGAAATTGTTATCTGAAACTGAGCATATTGTTGAGACACTTGGTGCAAGGGTTGTATGTGCTGTTCGTGTGCTGAGATTGTATCACTATTGGCAACGTGGTATTCTTAATTTCTGTCTTGGCCGCGTGCTGTCAACAACCGCCAGCGCACACTCTCTCGCAAACTATTCTCCTTTGTTCCCTCATTAATCATCATTCCTCTGCATGCTTCTGGTTCTCGCAGTTATTGCACGGTGTCACGGTGGGTCAGTGGTGCGATGGTGCCTTCTGCGGCACGGCGCCAGCGCTGCCCTCCCATCACTGTGATGCTCTAGTGCACAGATGGCTCGAAAACACACTGAACCTATGGCAGAGAGCTGCCATTACCTGCTGTGTGTGAGCACAGTGTGCAAAGACTTGTCCAGTGTGTGTATGTAGTGTAAGCATGTGGGGGAAGCAGAGATTTCTGTTGTGTTTGTTATATTTGATAATAGAAATCAGAGTAATGGCTTTTACCTCCATTGAATTGCGTCATATTTGCCCTTGATAATTTGTGTAGTATTAGGCATTGCAGCGTTCTTTGTTACCACAGCTCAGGACCTACCGTAACTTATTCTCCTGAACTCAGTAGTGAGCACACAAGTGTATACCAGCTACAGTAAATCCGTGGTTATGTGTGAGAGCAGATGGTCTAACTGAGCCTCCTTTTTTCACATCCCTCTTCCCCTTCCTCCTCTCGTTAGAAAGGGAGTGCAGAGGAAGCTAATGACCTTTGACAGTGTCTGCCAAGAGAACGCCGTCCTCAGGTGGAGCCAGGTGGTTCAGGCAGGTTGCCATCATCTGTAGATTGGAGTTTGTTGCTTTCATTGCACGTGTTGCTGCGGCTGCAAATAACAGAAACATTACTGTTTCTTGGGACGCACGTGTTTTTTTGCTTGTTTTAAGAACCAATTAACAACGGACAATCAGTTAGTCCAGTTAACTGCTGTGGGATTTCTAGGAAAAAGCAACATAGTTGAGGTAGATGTTAGTGGAGCACAGAAAAAAAAAAATCAAAGCCACACGCACATTGTACATACAATACCTGCTGCACATGCTGTACCTGCACCTTCAGCTGTCTCTCACACACACGAATGTACAAATGCCACCTCTCTCTTGCGAACCATCAGCTCCACACTCAGCCAGCTGTGTTCAGCTGAGTCTCGTACAGTAAGAGCAGACAGATATTTGCATTGCAGGTTGGCAGACGGGGACAGAACGCCACCTGAGACTCTGCTCCGGCTCTGTATTGTTGTTCCTATCCGCAGCTGCAAATTGCATCATCATACTCTGTGACCCGCAGTTGTTCCTTTTACAGAATTATCAGACCCGCCTTTTTTTTGACAGTCTAAAGTCCTTTTGATGCGGGAATGAAGAGAAACAGGGGTTTTAGAAGAAGACCAAGATCAAGATAAAGAGCTGAGGGATGGGATGAAACTGGATGGACACTTTAGGCAGGAGGGGGGCAAATAGAGAGAGAGAAATGAGGTAGAAGAAAGAGAACGACTGCTGGTGGAGGAATTGATGTGAGCAGGCTTCAGGGGTAAAGACTGGGATCAGAAGCTCACTGAATAGATTCTCTTTTCCTGTGTTGCTTGTCAGACACTTAGTGCTGGCTGCCAGCAGTTTTAGTTCAGTGAGCATGTACATGTGTGTATTTGTGTATGTGTGTGTGTGTGTGTGACAGGGAGGGAGAAAATAAAACAGGCATTTTTGCAGAGTAGTGCCTACAGTAAACCTCTCTTCTGGCACTGCCAGGATTAGAGGTGTCTGTTTAATTAATGCTCCCTTTTCCCCCCTTCTTTCGTTTCCCTTTCACACACTCATCCTTTATCTCCTTTCTCTTTGGCTCGCTCCTTGTTGTTCCCTCTGCACTCAAGTACTCAAATTACTCAGAGCTGTACTTCAGAGAGTGCTGTTTTCAGGTCATTGCTTTCTCTGTTGTTCAGGTTTTCGAGGTAAACTGTCTGCTGTGTGTCTGCGTGTTTGTCTGTTTGCGAGTGTGAAATGATGCTCTTTTCTCAAGGTAGCCAGCTCTTACCACCAAACAAGAGCTCAGAGGACTATGTTTATCTTCTCTCAGCTGGTCTATCATCTCTGACACCCACTAATGTGTGTAGTGTAGGTGCAACATTTCTAAAACTGACTTTGTTAGTAGAAATTTGTTCAGTCATCTACAGATTGTATGGATTCTTTTGACCGCTCTCTCATTTCTTCTCTCTCGCCTTTTTTTTTTAGGCCCTCCACCAGTTGTACTATGATCCCAACATAGAAAACAAGAATCTGGCCCAGAAATGGCTAATGCAGGCTCAGGTCTCACCTCAGGCCTGGCAGTTCTGCTGGGCCCTTCTGAGTCCAGATAAGGTACAGTGGACACTCACATGTATATACACACACACACACACGCACACTGAAAAAGAATACTATAATAATGGTTCATTTGCATCGTCTCTCACAGGTGCCAGAGATCCAGTACTTTGGCGCTAGCGCTCTTCACACAAAGATCTCTCGCTATTGGTCAGACATCCCCACAGACCAGTACGAGTCTCTGAAGACCCAGCTGTTCTCCCAGATTGCCTGCTTCTCCTCCGGCTCCAAGATGGTGCTCACCCGGCTATGCGTGGCCCTGGCCTCTCTGGCGCTCAACACAATGCCTGAGGCCTGGCCCGGCGCAGTGGCAGAGATGGTGCGGGTGTTCCAGGAGGAAGGGGGAGGGGTGGATGGGCGGGCTCGCTGCCTGGCATTGCTGGAGCTGCTCACCGTCCTGCCTGAGGAATTCCAGACCAGCCGCCTGCCGCAGTACCGAAAGGGACAGGTATGTCTGCAGGTACCACCTTCTCCCACCTCTGTAGGGCGGTGGATTCATTTCTTCATCAATAGGTAACAAACTTCAATGCTTTTTGAGAAATTGAAGAGTGAAAAAAGTGTGGTCTAAATCATAATCTTACTTATACCATCATATGCTGTCAAAATAATTGCACAGCTGCTTGCCTTTAAGCCATTTAACGGACATTGTTTGAGAAGTTTTCTTTATTTTCAAAAAAGTAAGGTATCAGGAAAGCATCATTTTGGTGTCAGTGCCAAAAAACAGGGATGTTAATGGCACCAGTATAGAAACACTTTAAATGAGCCTACTCATTAAGCAGGGGAACATACCACACATGAGCAATACACTAACAGTCTCAACCCTCATTATCATCCTCCCTCTAGGTCCGGGGTGCCTTGGGCCGGGAGTGGGGGTCAGTGTGTCCCTTACTGCAGCAACTGCTTCGAAGGACGGACAGCCCCGGGGCGGTGAAAGCTCGCGTGCTGCGCTGCTTGTCATCTTGGGTGCTGCTGGATGTGCCCCTCAGCGAGAGCGAAGGCCTGGTGCACGACTGCTTCAGTGCCCTTCCTGATCCGGAGCTCTTCGACACAGCGGTGGAGGCAATAGTCAACGCCATCTCGCAACCGGACTCCCAAAGGTGTGTACAAATGTTTGCCAGTGTGGAGTGACAAGGGCATGCCAACCTCCACCTCACCTCACCCCACCCCACCCCACCCCTAAAAAAAAGGTGTCATCAAAGTCTTGGTTTTGACTGGAGAAATTACACTGGAGTAAAAATAGAGGTAGAGGGGGGAGGGAGGGGGGGAGGGGGGGAGGGAGAGAGGGAGAGAGAGAGATAAAAGGAAAGACGCATTAGCCAAGTGCAGGAAGCGGACAGGGTGGGCACTGGAAGGCATCAGGGAGGATGGGAGCTGAAGGAGGGAGGGATTGATACAGGGCAAGTTGACAGCCAGGGGGAGGAGAGCGGCATTTCTCGGTTGGCTGACGTTGCTATGGTTACAGAGCTGGGTAGAGATGTCATCATGCCCTGGTTGATTCAGACATGGCAGGCACCCATTACCCCTCCCCTAGGGAGAGTGAGAGGGAGAGAGAGGGCGGGGGTGACGGGACCACGCAAAGTGAAGAAAGGGTGCTAAAAGAAGGAGGAGGGCACGGGGAAGGTGTGAAAGTGTGCAAGGATAAAAGACTCCGTCCTCCAGACCTCTGCACGGCTTCTCAGTCAAGACGGTCGGATCTGTGAAGTTGCTGCTGACAAGCCAGTCTAAACACACTGACATTATGCCGAGCAGACGGTCGGAAGACAATTAATGGCAGTGGAGTTACAGGTAGAACAGCCTCAGCAGGTGGTGCAGGGCTCCTGTAGGACAGAGCATGTTAGTGGGAGATGGGATTCTTCTGATCTTATTTTTTAAAAATTTGCTTTTTTTCACATTTATCCATTTTGTTACATACCGTTTTGACACAAGTGTCTTCCCTCTTTTTCTTGTTTTGTGTCACATAGTATTGATCACAGCCTTGCATGTTTGCCAGTGTGTGTTTGTCAGTGTGACGGCCCCAGAGCCTCCCAGAGGTCTTGACTCTCTCATTAGCGGCGTCTCTCGAGACACGTTTGGCCTCTGTGTTTGTCAGAGCATTGTGTGATTAATGGTTTTATATTTGACTACCTAGGAGGAAATTAAATGAATCTATTAAAAAATGGGCAATACAGTTATTTCCTCCATCCCCTCTATGAAGGCAGAGCCCACTTTTCTTTCATCTGTACATTTGGCTGTCTTTGTTTATTCTGTCTGTTTGATCATTTCTCCCACTCTGCCTCTGTTGCTTTGTGCTCTTCCTTTCCCCTTTCTCTTCTCTCACCATCAGTGCTAAGCCCTCCTCCCTGTCTCTTGTTCTCTCCCTCCGTTTAAACACATTACAGTCAACTCATTTGGGGGGATGCTATTGGTCCAGCTGCATCCTGTTGCCAGGCAACCCATTTCCCCTGTCTCACAGTGTTGCAGTAATTGCAGAGGGGATCAGAGGTGGGGGGATGGGGAGGGGGTTAAAGGAGGAGTCAGGAAGGAGGCAGAAAGTGTATAACAGCAGGGCAGGGAGCAAAAGAGGAGTTAGATGAGAAGAGAGAAGACTGCAGCAGACGGTCTCAGAGGATCCTCCAGAATGTCGTCTCATATGTGGGAAACATACAAATCTAGTCTGCCTTTTAATAGTATTACATACACACCAAGTCCTTTTTTCCCTAAGCTAAAAGTGCATGACCTGCATTTGCAAAGAACCTTGTTAAAAATGAATGATCTCTGAGTGTATTAGTGCATTCTGCCACTCACACTCACACAGACACACACACACACAGTAAATTGCAGCTCTACTCTTTCTCTCCACTCCTTACTCAGGCAGCTGAACACAGATATATATACACACACACACACACACACACACACGCACACACACACACACACACACACACACACACACACAGGTACAGGCTCATTAGATGGAGGCCAGATTCGTGGACACCACATCTCAGCAGGGTGGAGCGCTCTCTCTCTCTCTCTCTCTCTCTCCTCTCCTCTCCTCTCCTCTCCTCTCCTCTCCTCTCCTCTCCTCTCCTCTCCTCTCCTCTCCTCCTCTCCTCTCCTCTCTCTCTCTCTCTCTTTCAATTCAATTCAATTCAATTTGCTTTATTGGCATGACTGTAGAACAATATTGCCAAAGCATCATACATATAACAACATCTCTCTCTCTCTCTCTTTCTCTCTCTCGAAGGCTGAATCAGTGTGGGCTGTTGAGGCTACATCCACACTACTACGTTTTTGTTTAAAAATGAAAACGATCTCCGTTCACACCAGCATTTTGGCTGTCCATATTAAAACAACTGAAAACGCATCTTTAGTAGCCATTCACGCACACTGGGCATGCCAGTGTAAGCATGAAGCCGATTGTCTAGTCTGCAGTTGTAGAATATTTAATGAAAAAAGAAAGGACCACAACAGACAAAGAATGACATACACAGATTTTTTTTTTATACACGGACTGACAACTAGGTGGAACTGTTACTGAAAGTAACACGGGAGTATATAGTGTGTGGTGGCGGAAAACAGACTGGCACTCATCGCAAAGTAAACACGTCCACATGCACAGCACGTGGTTGAGTGTTATTTGCACTGTACAAAATATTTTAACAAAAAAAACAAACACTGTCATTAAATCTGTGTTTTTGCTTTGCATGACTGATAAGACCCAATCAGGAAGCCAAACGTGAGCGTCGGCGTCATCGTTTTTAAAGTCGTCTGTTTTTGCCTGTCCACAATAAAACACCACCTCAGAGTTTTAAAACAAAAATGGGGTCAGCAGCGTTTTCAAACTTCTCTGTTTTAGGTCTTCAGATTCGCCGTTGTAGTCTGGATGGGAGGTACAAACGTAGCTAAAGGTCTGTGTTTTAAAACGAAAACGTAGTAGTGCGGATGGGGCCTGAAGGGGGGACTAGGCTTCATGATGCAGGACCGTAGATCCGGGTCACCCGAGGATGCCTATCAGCTTCCTTTTTACTGGCCAGTGTTTTGTTTGGCTAGTACTGTTGTATATTACATGATGCTGACATTGTTAAAGTTATTCATTAAGCAAAAATGCCAAAAGTTTTTCATTGCGAGGATTTGCTACTTTTCTGTGTCACTGTAAATTGAATAGCTTTGGTGGTTTGATTACAAAATAAGCATTTTGAAGATGTCACTTTAACATCTGAGAATTGTTTTCACAATTCTTTATGTATTAAATGATTATAATGAACAGATAAATTAATAATTTATACAGTCGTTTAGATCCTCAGAGAAACACTGCGAGTTACAATAATTTTTTAGTTTGATTTAGTTTATTTTCAAATGTTGGTGAAGTCGCACAACCTTGCCGTGTCATTGATGAATATTCATCGACCTGGACCCTCGTCCTTATTGACATTCTCATGAAAGATGAACCACCGCCCTGCATACCACAAAACCTCCCCTGGGACTCACACACACGTAATATGGTTTACATTTATAGCATTCACACATGCACATTATCTCCTCTGGGACATTCAGGCGCACGTACACGCACGCCCTTCATCTCCAAATGTCACCCCTTCACTTGCTGTCATTAAAGCTGACGGGAGGATGTTGTCTGATGTTATCACATGACCACATCAGATCTGTGTTGAAGAATGCCTCTGAGTGTGTGTACCCATGTGTCCATGTAAGTTTGCGTGTGTGTGTGTGTGTGTCAGCACATGTGTGCGTGTTTTAGCCGGAGTAAGGGAATTATAGATGGCTGAGACAGCAGGAAGAAGACAGAATGATAACTGACAGCAGCGCAGCTCTGAGCAGGAGCTCTGAATAGATTTTCTGGTTCCCCGGTAGATGTGTGGGTTTTTTAGGGTGGGAGTGCTGGATCAGAGGTTGGGGCTGGCTTGAACTGAGATTTGATTTGAAATAAACACTTGTCTTGAGACAGAGCAATAAATACATCAACCTAGCTGTGAGCGGCGTGAGTCAGTTTTACATTCACCAGTGGAGGCCCGCTGGCTGTGCATGCTACAGCATGTTCTTCTCACTTGTACATCACTTTGTTGGGTTTTTTAAATTTGTTTTCCTTAAATTAACTGTACTCCTAACTGTCAATTCTGGTGTTCTTTGTCTGTGTTTGTGTGTCCATGGGTTTTAGATATGTGAACACTTTGCTGAAACTGGTTCCTCAAGTGCTGGCCCTCCAGGAGCAGCTCAGAGAGGCTGTTCAGAATGGAGACATGGAGACATGCCATGGGATCTGCCGTATCGTTGTTACACTGGGAGAAAACCACTCCAGGTATGGGTGTGTTTTTTTTTTCTGTAGGCCTGTATCAATGTTAAGATTTTATAGTATCTAGTAGTGGCAACCCCAAATAGTGGAAGACTTGATATAGGCGGTTTCTGATTCGAATCTTCACAGCTGCAAACAAGGAACATACCATTTTGGTTTCCTGGGGGTGCACAATGTCAGATTTTACTTAGAACTAGCTGTTTTCTCCCAATAAGTTAATATACAGCCTATAATGATATAAATGTCAACATATAATGCTATAAATAAATATGTGAAAAGAAAGAAGCTTTTAATAAATCTTTTTATTAAACACGTGAATAAATCTATAATTGTAACCCTAACCCTTAAGGTAGGGGGCGTCAGTGTGCATTTGTGGCACAAGAGGGAGAGAGCATCAGCTGCGTCGGTGTTGTGCGTGAACTTTGCTGGACGTTTGAATTCATCACCATTAATGAACCCCACGAAGAGTATTGTTTTTAAACAGTAGGCTACTTGGATTAGACCCGCGAGGAACCGTGACGTGCGTGCAATTGTCGGTGAGTTGGCGGGCGTGCACAACTGTGCACAAGACAAGGCAGGCGAGAGAGTGAGAGAAAAGGGTCAACAGTAAACCTCAGTTTAGCTGTAAATTTACAGTGTAAGTTGTAGTGACTTCTCAAGATTAAAGTGGAGTGTAACAAAATAGGAGACACAGAGAGGGAAAGTCGCTCGTTTACCTGTGTACCACAATTGCACCGGTCAGCTGCCAGATCACACCTTCTCATTCGTTCTTTCTGTCTCCTTGGCCCACCTCTCTCTCTAGGACTCTGCTGGAGCAGGTGGACCACTGGCAGAGCTTCCTGGCTTTGGTCAACATGATCATGTTTTGCACAGGCATCCCCGGCCACTACCCGGTCAATGAGACCACCAGCTCGCTCACACTCACCTTCTGGTATACATTACAAGTAAGGAATGTGAAAAATGTAAAACTGATTAAATTGGTAGTTTGACAAATAAAGGGTACTGCATTTTTTTCTTACTGGTCTTTCCACAAAATAAGCTTTAATCATTGTAGTCTGGCAAGACTTGATAGGCACTTTATTGAAACAGTCGTTTTTAGATAGACTGCACATCCTGATTGAATGAATGTGCTGCTCACTGGGGTCTCACTGGTCTTTGTCTACAGTTTTCAAATAACAAAATTTGACAATTCCTGAAGACATTTGCTTTCTGTCTTCTTCCTTATCCAACATAATTGATTTTTTGGTTTGTTCAAGCATGCAATGCACAGTTTCATATTAGATAATTGATATTGGGGTCATTTTCTCAGTGATACATGAATGATAAATAGTGTAAAATGTGAAATTATCTTGGGTTAATAGCCTGTGTGAGCTGTAAGCGATGCTTTTGCAAAAATAATTTGATGGTGCACACACAAAATAATTTTTTTCCCCTCCTTACTCCATCCTCAGGATGAAATAATGTCATTCGAGTCGGATAAGCAGACAGTGTATCTGCAGGTCTACAGGCCGGTATATTTCCAGCTGGTGGATGTTCTGCTACACAAAGCCCAGTTCCCCTCCGACCAGGAGTATGCATCCTGGTCCTCAGATGAGAAAGAGCAATTCAGGATCTATAGGTGTGTGTTTGTATATGTGTGTACATTTGTATGCCTAACCCTGTTTTTGTGTGTTTTACATGTGTATTTCTCCTGCGTGTGTGTTTCAGTGACAGTCTGAGTGTTTCAGAAATGACTCGCTGACAGGATGATTGGTCAGCGTATGAGTGTGCTTTTCTCTAATAGACTCACTGGACTGACGGGTGAAAGGCTAAAACCTGTCTGGCAGACAGATGAACAGATAAGGTTTCAACACTGCGTGCCCCTAAAATGTCTTTTTGTGCATGTCTGTCCTTCAGGGTGGATATCTCAGACACACTCATGTACGTGTACGAGATGCTGGGAGCAGAGCTGCTGAGTAACCTGTATGATAAACTAGGGAGACTGTTGACTAATGCAGAGCAGCCCACATCATGGCAGGTGGGTGAGACACACACAGACGAGCAAACTATTTTCTGTTTGGTTGAGTGTTACACAGAAGTCAGTACTGAAAATGTGTCATACCCGATTTAATAAACCGGGTTTTTTTTAAGACCGGTAATTTGTTTTCTGTTATTATACTCATGTTGGTGTGCATGAAGTCCACATTCTCAAATCGAAATAAACCTCAAGATAAAGAAGATTCAAAAGTACATATATAAGTTATGTAAATCTACAGGATTTAAAGTATTGGAAGCATTTTTCATGTTGATTTGGGTTGTTTTCATTTTCCATGGTCGTCTTTTTAACTCAAACATCAGTTTTGTAATCGCTGAAATGTAATTTTATCATCACTGTGTTCTCCTCCTCCAGCACACAGAAGCATTACTGTACGGCTTCCAGTCCATCGCAGAGACGATAGATGTGAATTACTCTGACGTCATCCCAGGCCTGATAGGACTCATCCCCAGAATCAGCATCAACAACGTCCAGCTAGCAGACACAGTGATGTTCACTATAGGTGAGACAAGTTTCACGGGTGCATTAAAAGGATCATGTTCTAAAATTTCCAACACATTGAGTGTAATTTATAGACATCACTGGTACAAACAGCTTTAGTCTTATAACTTGAACTTATAACACATTGTTTCTTAATCAGGATCTGAACTGTTAATCTGCCACCAGGTGCGTTGGCCGAATGGTTGGCAGACCACCCAGTGATGCTCAGCAGTGTCTTGCCCTTGGTGCTACAGGCTTTGGGGAACCCAGACCTTTCTGTTTCTTCTGTCTCTACACTCAAGAAAATTTGTAGGGAGTGCAAATATGACCTGCCACCCTACGCAACCAACATAGTAGCTGTCTCTCAGGTATGCGTATACATGCATTACCTCTATTGCATTTTCCACCCAGTTGATCCAGTACAAGCACCAATAAGTATCAATGTTTTTTTCTTGCTTTTAACGGCTAAGATGCTGCACACTTATGTGATGTTCCTGCTTTCCAGAAATAGCATTTATTCTTTGAAATCACTTCAGTTGTCTTCTTTTTATTGCTAAATTCAGTAGGTTTTGTTTTGCTTTTCAAAAGAATTCAACCATCACTCTGAATTTCTCTTTTCTCTCAAGGAGGTGCTTATAAAGCAGATCCACAAGGTGAGTGTGTGCTCTCTCACATTCACTTTCTCTTTTTGCTTTAGCACTCAGTTCAGAAGTGGCATTTAAAGCAACATTTTGTAAGATTTGATGATTTTTTGCCAATTATTGCCCCTACATTTCAGAGTGTAAGGACAGCTGTACACACATTTATTATGATTACGTTACTCATGATCAAAAACTAGGAAGTGGACAACCTTGCTAATACAGCCAAACATCAAACAAGCGTGACAACACGACACAGCAAGCCAGCTAATAAGTTATTACTTACTAATCCAACAGAAATAAGGCCAGCTCGGCATCTGTTTTGCATCCTTTCAGCTCTTTTATCTCATGCCAACAAGTAAAAGCCTGTTTGATGTTTACCCTTGTCCGGCCTCCTGCTCGGTCACACTCTCTTTTTCACTTTCTCTTGTCCTTCATCAATGTCGTCGTCTTGTCTTTTTGCGACCTCTGCCAAGATATCCATACTGAGGCTACGGAGCTAGCTTGTTCTTATAGCTAGCTTTCTGAAGAGTGTTGTTGGTGTGTGATGTGGTACCGCAAAGCATTAAACCGTAGATTTCATGTCTGGGATTTCGCTACATAGTGCAATACCAGACGATCCGTGACAGAGAATGACAAAGTCGGCATTCTCTCTTTTACAAGTCAAAATTATTTTAAAACCTGTTATTTTAAGTAAAATACAACATAACGTTGCTTTAAATGAGGAACTTAATGAACTGCATAACCTGTTTGCAGCCTATAGTCTGAAGGTCGACATGTCATGTGTTGTGGTCTCTTTCTCTTAAATGACTTTAATCTCACTGCTCTGAACTGAAGCTAAACCTGCAATCATCTGTTCTTGCAGACAAGTCAGTGTATGTGGCTGATGCAGGCTCTCGGCTTCCTGCTCTCCGCCCTCCCTGTGGAAGACATCTTAAGAAACCTTCACTCTCTCATCACCCCCTACATTCAGCAACTGGAGAAGCTAGCGGACGAGACGGTGTGTACTCAAACCAACAACATTTAACAGTACACACACACATACAGAGCAGGCACAGTTGGACTCTGGCCAATAGGAACAGGCCTTGTGTCTGTGTGGTGTCACTGCAGTGGAACATTTCTCTGCGGGACCAGATTGGATTTGACCCTGCACCGTTGGCTAGTGACTCATATGGAAGTAGCAAAGACACACTTTCTCTCACTCGTGCAAAAGCGCAAGCACATACCAAGAGAGAAGGCACTTTGAGAAAGCGAAAAAAATAAAAGTGCCTTCACAGACACACTTACAGTAGTGCATGCAAAAAAAAAAAATCTTTACCCTGTTTAAATGTCATGTCTAATAGAGCCGGGAGTGTCAGACTAACACGCTGGAGTTGATATTATCTAAAAATACACAGTTTGATATCTACTGTATGTGGAACAAAGTAGACTCTTTCCTGATCCCTTGTTCTACTCTCAGTAAAGACCTTGGGTGGGGTGATTAGAGATGTCGGCTTAGATAAAGCTTTTCATTTCTCTCTGTGTGTCTGTCTCTGTCCCTGTCCCCCACCCCCCCTTCACATAACACACACTGTCTCATCCCTCCTCTCCGACTTCACCCCTCTGTTGTCATTTTCCTTCTAGCTTTTTTAGATGTATCGGCATTACATCAGACTAGCAAATCAGGTGCCGTGTCTGGAGCCAGACAAATAGTGGCACCTAGTGGGGGGACCTTCAGGTTACATTACGTCGGGGGGTGAATGACCATGATGTCTGACGGCAAACGTTGAGGGAGTCGTTCAGATTTGGCCTCAAGGATAATGTGCATTGTGAACTCTCTGTCCTTGTTGTAGGGTGACTGTTGTACAGTAAAAGCATCAACATTGTGAGGAGAGGATGATGTTGACTGAGAGATGAGGTGTGGCTGTAAGAGTCCTTTTCGTAGTCCTTTGGCTCTATTGCATCACCATGGAGACAGAGCAGTGATTAAACGCTGCCAGTGAAACCCTAATTAATGAATTTACCTGGGGGAGGGGTGTGTGCGCTGATGCGTGGTATTAGAACGAGCTATTATCTTCTTTCTATCACACTGCTGAAATTACCCAGCTTTTTATTATTTTAAAAAAAAAACTAGAAGTAAGATTAAATATTATTTATCTAACAATTATTTTGTTGACTAATTACAAACAGTAAGCTGCTTACTTTGTTTCTAACCAACTGAAAAACCCAAAGAATTCAATGTAACTGGCTAAATGGATAAAATGATGTCAACAAATGTGAGTGATTTATATTTCAGTTTACTGATTTATCAGCATCAGTTGTAGGTATTACATCCATCCATTTTCAAAACTGTTTTTCCTGTTCAGGAGTAACACTTTGGGAGCATGTTTAGCTTTCAAGGATTGTTTGCCTTCTTAAATATTTTAGCAGTTATTTTTCAGCACCAAATAAACCACACGGGCAGTGGAGTAAGTTTGCATAGTAGCAAATTCCCAAATAAAAGAATCTTTTCTTCTTTTTTCTTCTTTCAGCCTAATCCCTCCAATAAATTAGCAATCATCCACATCTTGGGGCTGCTGTCCAACCTCTTCACTACGCTCGACATCAGCAAGCAGGACGATGAGTCAGCGGACGGCTCAGCACCACCTGTCAAAACAGCACCACCTCCTCCCGGACCGAACCCAGTAAGTTACCACACACTATCATCATTGTCAGTGGGGTTTGGTGTTTGGAACAAATATACACTGACTATAAGCAACAGGCTGAATCAATGGATGATAGATATTGGCCAGTACAAGCATAAAGTATGTTCCATTTAAAGGCTTTGTAATCCGGTTTACTGCAGTTTGGTAGAAATGCAGTGGGGCGCATAATGCTCGCAGCAACATGAGCTCCTCTCCTGGTGAGGGTAGCCAACAGGAAATGTTTGACCTCTCACTCAACCATAGTCATTAGTAATTCTGCTCATAGGCATGCACCCATGTGTAAATGCTAATGTGTAATGCTACTGATTGTTTATGAGTTTCCATTCTCTTTTTCTTTGTTTTTATGAAGTGAATCTGTGTTTTTCAGGTGGTGGTGGTTTTGCAACAAGTGTTTGCTCTCATACAGACTGTACTCAGCAAGTGGCTCAACGACTCGCAGGTTGTAGAGGTGAGTGATCGACATGTGTGGCCGGCTACATATTGTCAGACCTCTGCCTTTCAAGAAATCAGTCCACATGATCACATATGATGACATCAGTATAGCTGATCTCGTGTTGTCCCCTAGGCGGTGTGCGCTATCTTTGAGAAGTCTGTGAAGACTCTGCTCCATGACTTTGCTCCCATGGTGTCTCAGCTAAGCGAGATGCTTGGGCAGATGTACAGTACGATTCCCCAGGCCTCAGCCCTTGACCTCACACGACAGGTAAACACTCATTCACGTGCACAAACACACATTATTTTTTCTTTAATACTTTGTGTGACCACATAAACCAAATGTCATGACTTTTCTTTCCAGTTATGTTTCACCTTTGTCATAATTTTTGTTACAAACTGAGATATTTTTACACTCAAGTGATATTATTTTACCTATTCTAATAACAATTTTCTGATCAAACTATAATAATAAATTTTGCATTATCTAATCACAGTAGGGATCCCTCACTGTGTTGGGGTAAAAGCATTTAGTGACTTGGAGTATGTTTACATGAAACTACGCAGTCTGTTGGAACCTAGTTTTTTAAATATCCTGTCAACAACAAATGTTGTTTCTTTAATCCCTTAGCCTTAAATAACGGAGAGGAATCCAGTCAAAACAGGTAGATTTCTTCTAGAGAAAACTAATTTCTTGGACATTTGCCGTTTTTACATGTACACATTGATCATAGTGGTGGATCTCCAAGAAGTCCAACTGGAACTGATATTGACACAAAAATATATAAGGCTGTTTCCATAGCAACAGTAGGTTATTTGCAAAATCCAGACACATTTGCACACTAAGAGAAAACAAGCGGTCTCACTACAGACCGTGTCTTGTCAGTCCAAATGCTACAACTTGAAAAAGGAAAAATTAAAAACAGACTGTGACCTTATTATATTACTGATGTGCCCAAATCATACAGCTGGGTGTAAACACAGGTTTTAGAGTAATAAGGTTTCGGCAGTGCATGTAAAGACATCCCATGTCTCCTGTCGTAGCCTGTTTTGCTTCCAGTAACCTGGTTTCTTGTGTGCAAGGAAACACACTGAGTGTCTGATGTGAAGTCCTGCTGTTTCAGATGGTGCATATCTTTGCCAGCGAGACAGACCACTTCCCACCCATCAAGGCTCTGTTCGAGCTGGTTACCTCGGTAACACTGTCCATCTTTCAGCAAGGTAGGGGGTCCAGCGGGGGGGCGGGTCTGTGAAATGTGTCTGTTCGAATCACTGGTAGTCCTTTTTGAATGTTTCTGATCGTGTTTGATTTTACAGGGGCAGAGGAAAAGTTGTAAGCAAATTTGGTAAAAGAAAGGAAATTGTTAAAAATGATTTCTAAATTACGATGATATATACGTGAAGGCTGACGTGCTGTTGCATTAGACAATAAAACTGCGCAGCCTGGGGGCCGCACACAGGAAAATTACCACAGGTTAGAGCTGTAAATGTTTGCTCTGATTATTTATTAATGCAAATGAAACCACAAAGTGACCTGTCTGCTCGAGTTGTGTCGAAGTAACAAAGTCTCAAATCATTTTATTAATGCAAACGTCTGTTTCCACTGATCATTGATTCAATCATTAATCAATCAATCATTAAGGCTGATTAAAAAATGGTTTGCTTTTAACTTGTGCAATTAACATGTTGCAATGTTTTCTATATTTATCAGACCAGTATTTGCTTATTTAATTTTTTAATTTATTTATTTATTTGAATTTACTGTTTCTGTGTTTGGGCTGCAAGAAAATTTCTTTCATTTTGTAAAGTTTTCAAAGTTGGTCATAGGTTTGTTTATGTGTATGACCTCGGGGCCATATTTAGGTTCATAACGTAAGATGGACATGAATGAGATGATATCATTTCATCCACTACACTCGGGTTAGGCTACTTGTACCAGCTCTCTCTGCCACTCCCCTTCCCTTTGTGTTGTCCCTTTTTTCCTCTACCCCTTTCCTGCTTTGACTGGTTAAGTAATGGCTGCCTCTCCTCCTGCCTCTAAACTCTTTCTTTTCTGAGCAGGTGCCTTTCAGTAGACAGTATCATTACAGGATACAGTCACAGCACAGAGACTACTAGCTTATTCAGCTGGCTGACATATAACATAGCAGGGTGGGCCAGCTCAATATGGCTGCAGCCACTGCTGTGCTAGGATTAGAGTCAGGCTCTCCATCCCAGCCCTCTGAATAAGCCCTGTATTCTCTCCAGCGGTTGTGTGTGGATGAGGGCTGGAGGGGGGTATTGAGCAGGAAACTTGTTTGGAGTCTGGGAACAGCTAAAGCTGGGCGCTTACTACAGACATTTGTTCTGTTTCATTACAAGTTTGCTGTTGGAGTCCTTCCAACATCAATCTTGAGCCATCGGAGAAAACCACGTTTGAAAGTCAGGAATCTCGATGTGGATTCTTCAGTCCAGAAGCTCGTACAGGAAATGTGTGTTTAATTGTGCATCATTTGCAATCTGTCATACTTCAAAAGGTCTTGTAGTCTGTGTCCAGCATAATGGAGGTAGTGCTATCTGAACCTACCCTGATCTTTGAGTATGATTCATACTGATGGCGATGGGTTCACCTTTGAAGCAAAGGGGATGTTACTGACCAGCTCTGAATGGACCCTTTACAGAAACCTCCTCCCCTGAGGCACTTGTTTGAATCTGCAAGGAAATTTGTCGCTTGTTGTTGGATCACGTAGATGCCAGCGGTGCCTTTTGGGAAGGAGGGGGAAAATGAGGGTCCATTCAGGTTTGGTGCCTTTTTTCCTCCAAACTGTAACAGTAACAGAGGTGCCTCCTGGGTTCCCACTCCAAACCCACTTTTGTTTCGTTAGGTTTGTTCTTTTTCTCTCGTTACTTCTTTCTTTTTTTCTCTCCAAACAGACCCATGTCTTTGTCTTCTGCCTGTTTTTCTGTTTTTGGTTGGTCTGTTCTTCCAAGACTCTGCCAAAGCTTCATAAGCCCCCCCCCTTCTCCCCTTCGTTCCTTACTCACGTGTGAATTATTTCAATGAAATATTTTTGAGTTCTCTTTTATTTCCACATGACTGTTGAATCTATTCAGTTGCTGTTTGTATATTATTCTTATTCTCTTATGATTTCTTAAGTTTCATCTTTATTATATTTTAGGACCCAGGGATCATCCTGATATTGTTGATTCATTTATGCAACTCCAAGCTCAGGTGTGTTTTTGGTTTCTTATTTCATTCACTTTGGGTTTCTCTCTCTCTTTCTCTCTTTTTCTAATTTCTCCCTGTTTCTCTGTCCTCTTCTCCCTCTCTACCTGTTTCTGTTCTTTGTTACTGGGCCCTAAGGCGTCCCATCTCACGGGCGAGGCGGTGGAATGACACATGAGGGGGAATGTTTGAAAATGAGACGCCGGTCTCTCCTCAAACGCTTTTGATTCTAACAGTCACCTCACCACACGGAGAGCTCGTGTAGGATTTTATTTTACCTGCAGAAACCCTGTAAATAAGTCCGATGTGTTATTGTAGTATTTAACGTAGTGATAACACACCAGCCCTTATCAGATTCTGACTTGTAATACTCACAACTGAATTCAGTTCTGATTAGAAACAAACATTGATTGCAATCTTGAATGGCCTCTGGTGTGGAAGGAATCGTGTTAAGATGATCGTAAAACTCTAAGAAATTATTTTATATCAAAATACTGTGTAAGCTTGCTGTTAGGTGAAGCCCTTTTGTTTCCACAGTCTTCTCAGTAGACAAGATAGATTTTTTTTTTTTTTAAAGTCGCTACATGATTTTTGCATTTTATTGATTTTTGAAAAGATTTCACGAACCTAAGATGTCAGGAAGTTCATATGGCTCACAGAGGGGGCATTTAATCCTTCTATAAATCATATTAATGGATTGTACTGCTCAACAGGCTGCTTAGAAAACAGTAAAAAGCAGCACTTGTATGTGGACATATTATGCATGAAAATCCACTATTTGAAGCACTTACATTTTTGCTAAATCTATTCCCTTTTTTTCTGTAAAATCAACATCAGGGCCCATTTGCTTGTTGGAAAAACATCAACGCACTCAGCACCTTAGATTAAATATTTTAGTCAATGCGGCGCTCTTGGGAAGATGATGTAACGCGTCGGCATCAGCGTTGTGGTCCCAGGTGACTTGTTGGTCTATGAGCCCAGTCCTCCTCTGAAGTCATTCCAGCCCAGAGCCAATCAAAGCCCAAATGAATTAATATTCAACTAATATTAATCAGCTCAGACAAATTGGCTGATGGCTCTTCTGTTTTATATTTTTGTCTTCCGTCTTCATTCTTCTTCCTTTGTTTTCTATCTATGGATAGATCTGACCTTCATCTCTCTCCCTCTCCCTCTCTCCCTCTCTCCTCTCCTCCATCCTAAATGAGTTCATTATTGCCAGATGAGTTGTATTTCTCTTTATCTGCACATGTTAATTACGTACACACTTCTGTTGCATATTCAATCCAGTCAACCAAAAACAAGGAAAAGTAATGTTTCAAATATAATTGATTTCAAGAAACAAAACCATCATTGCCTTTAGTTTGACTTAAGTTTCCAATGATTTCAAAGTTTGATTTTTTGCAATTTGTTTGTTATACCTGCTGAGTTCTGCATTGGAGCATCTCTGTATGAGTTTGGATATAGTTTTTCCTAAACAGACGGAGAGAGTACTATAGCCTGGTAGGCAGATCTGTTCTCAGTCCTGTGTTGCTGTCAGATCCGGCTACCAGGCTGAGCGGGTATTGTTGATAGCAGTATTTTGAAGGAGCTTATGCAGTGGAATGTGGTGAAGCAGTACCGATTGGGTCGGGCCGACAGAAACATACTCTGTTTAATGCCTTTATCTGCCTCTTAGGCCCTCAAACGGAAGCCCGATTTGTTCTTGTCTGAGAGTCTTGACGTGAAAGCAGTGTTCCACTGTGGTAAGTTTGCGCAGTTTACATAAACACTGTTCTGGGTGTTTTGCTACAGATCCTGCGAAATATGTGCCTTTCAGTACAGAGTACAAACTGTAAATGTTTGACACCATCCTCCAGTAGTTTATTTATATTTCTCACTCCCTCTTCCAGGAGTTCTGTCACTCAAATTTCCTGAGGCTCCGACAGTCAAGTCAACATGCTTGTTCTTTGTGAGCGAACGCACACATGCACACAACTTGCAAGAATTTGCATGTTTATAAACGATTCATTCGTCTGTAAATGTTCTGATTGTCTCTCTTTCTGCCGTAGACTGAACTGTTACCCCACTGCTCAGATGTGCCTCCATTAGCCAGAGTGGTGCAGGAAGACGGCAAGCTGTTGATCCAGGCCGTGCTGGAGGTGAGAAGCACCGCGTTACACGTTTACACGTCGCACCACATAAATCGTTTCATCATGTCACCGATGCTGCAGGTGACTGAGTTGTCCCATGTTAAACTTTTGTCCCTCTCTTATTGTAATTGCCTCTCTGTCGTCGAATTTTTCCCGCAGGGCATCGGGGGCGGGGCATCTCGGAGTCTGATGGACCAGTTTGCAGAGGTGCTTTTCTCTCTTAACAAGCACTGCTTTTCTCTGCTGGCTGTGTGGTTGAAGGAGGCACTGCAGCCTCCTGGGTTCCCGTCATCGCGGGTCACAATTGAACAGAAAGACAACTTCTCCCAGCAGATACTCAGGTAACACTGCTAGACATTTGTCTTATTCAGTTGGTCAACCACATGCTTTTTCATCATATTTAATCATTTTATGTATTTGCCCTCTGTCGTGCAGAGAACGAGTGAACAAGAGGAGGGTGAAGGACATAGTGAAGGAGTTCACACTGCTGTGCAGAGGGCTGCACGGTACAGAGTACGCCGCTGAATACTGAAACTCTACCCTTGAACTCTCACCTAACCGTGACCTCTGCCCTCAGCGCAAAACAGCTGGATGCCACAACAATACGTATCTCACAAACCCCATCAGTGAAGAAATCATGAAATGATTGTAATGATAACCCACCCCGCCACAGGACAAGACATGGAACTATTCCAGCACAGACCTGCCATCGGATTAATGGACAAACATTAAATCCCCGGTGGTTTCAGGGAGGCTGTCCTCTCTGCTCCGATACTGTTTTTCTGTTTGTTTCTCTCTCTCTCTTTCTCCCCTTATTTAAAGGTCTTTTCTTTGGAAGAGCTTTGAGCAGCACTCCTAGCATGCTGCCTCACGCCGCCTCCTATCTCTGTCTTGTTCTGCCTTTCTAGATCCTCCCGTGGTTCCTAGGTTGTTTCCTGGTGATTAGCATCCATATGAAATGGTAGTGGTATCGTACGTAGCTACTTGACATTATTTTTAAGAATAAATCAAATTAATTATATAAATGTATATGTATACACATATAGAAAGATGGTGGTTGTCAGTCCTGCTGCTGCTAACGGGAAGAGAGAAGGACCAATGTCAGGGAGGGAGGGGGGTTCTGCAGGAGAAATTGTATTAATACAATAATATTTACTCAAACTCATACCCCTGTGATCTCTGCATTTGCCAAATTATCATGACATATTTTGTGAATTTGTCCCTTTTTTGCTATATATGCCTTTTTTGGGGGTGTGAGTAGACATGGAAAGCTGAAAAAACACACAACTGGACTAAAAAACTGTCTCTTGCCAAGCCCTCTGTGTTACAGGGCTGTACCTCATGTACATACAGTCCCACTGCAGTCTCCTCGGGTTTCAGAGAGTGGTTTTAAATGAATTGGTCCCTTAGGTAAAGCAGGACTGTCTCGAGAAAAGGCTGGAGGGGGGGAGTTATAGTAGCTGGCAGTGAGAAGGAGGCACAAGATGAAACTGAGAAGGGAACCGAGTGTTTGGAGGGATTAATAATCCCGACGATGGACTGCTTAGTCACTGTAATCGTGCAAAAATATTAATCAAGTTGTGCATATTAACAGTTATTGCTGAACACTTCTTTGTATTTGAGTGTGTGTGTGTGTGTGTGTTCATATCAGTATGTATGAGAGGGTGTGTGTGAGTGCGTACGTGCGCACATGTGTGCGCGCACAGATGTATCTTTTTCCACTCGTTCAGTGCACTTATATTGGACCTACAGTACACATCCATATCTTCCTCCTATCGTTTAAACAAAGAGCCCATTCATTTCTTCATGCCGCACTCATACAGACTACTCTTTTCTTAAAGACTGACCAGGCACGTCCAGTATTTCACCTGTGCTGCTCACCGGCAATCACACACATCTATCAAACATCCTTATCATCTGGAATGACCAGCCAGTGATAACCACCAGACTCATCTGTCTACCCATTATTGACACCAACTACCACTCCTAACAAAATGCTTGTGAACAAGCCACCCAAATCCATTTTCATCCATCTGGGTCACTGCCTTGGAGAGGAACAAGAAGGATTAGAGAGTTCAGTAACAAAATGCAAGATCTCTGAGAAAGTTATTCAGCAAGAATGAACGCCGACATTCTGTGCTCATGCATTACGCCAGAGACATTATTGGTGGAGTGATGTGACGGCTGTAAAATACACTGTCTTGTGAATCTGCAGGACCACTTGACATCTAATAACATTCAGCATTGAAATGTACTTCGTGGTCTCTGATAAACTTTATCTCAGTCTAATCCTTCTGTCTTATCCGAGGTGCCTGCAGACATGTAGCATGTATGTGTTTTGTTGGGGAAGGGGGTGGTTCGGGTTCGGGGTTCAACAAACATATTAAGTGTGTGAGACGCTGCAGAAAGACGTGTTTTTAGACTGAGACCCGATGCAGGAATCTGCTCCGGAGCGAGATGTCCTGCTTTAGGCCTGGTTTGAACGGTGAATGATTGGATGTTCAACACTGATCATCGCTCTGAATAGTAGTCTGATTCTGAAGTGGGAAAATTGAAACAATGTTTGTCACAGTATATAGAAAAAGTAGTAGGTGGATGAAGAGAGGGAGGTATGAAATGTACATTGTTTTTTTTGTACCTTGGCTTTAATTTATTAAATATATCTAAGACTGCAGCTCCTGACTCTTCTGTGTGTGGGAGTAGTTTGCATCAACATCTCTGAGACAATTAACACTACAATTACAAATGTAGATGAAGATTCAAGTAGGAACAAGTCAAAAATATCTTTAATTAGCCTTTTATTTTTTAGATTGAGACAGTTTATTGAGGGACATTTGTAAATCTGAAGTCAGCCCTTGTTTAATAGGTGTTTCTCAGTCCTATCATCAAGGCTGTAACCAGGACTCTTAAGTTCACAAGTGACCCCCACCCTCTAAACACGCCTAGAAACTAGAAGAAAATCACTAAATAGTATTTGGATTTTTTTATTTATGAAGTTAGCTGTGACCAAATATATTGTTACGAGTTTATTTCCCATCATGAATGTCTGAACTTATGGTGAACAAATACTGAACCATTATTTTATTTAGTTGGTCCTGAAGCCTAATTTAGATTCTGCATCTTGATTTGAACCGTCCTGTAAATTACACACCATGTGTAAGTTTTTATCTGGAGAATGGGGGTTGTGGATGTTTCATGTCACGTTGATGGAGACAATAAAAACATCTCCCATAGCCTCAAAGAAACACGTGACCTCATTTCACAGCACAGCCCAGGCGATCCCTTACCAGAAAACTACAGCATCCATAATACAGTTGAGGTTGTTGCGGATGACGTCCCAGTTAGACAATTTTACTTCAAGAATGCAAAGTCTCTTTAAACTTAGTGAAAAGAGCAATTAGTAGTTTTGTCCCGTAACCACTCAGTGAACTAAGGTAGCAGCTGCGCATGCGTACACAGCTGAGCTGCTACCACGTGGGTGTGGAGGTCCATCCATCCTGTTCTGTCAGTCTGCAGACCTCACCAACCAGACCACCTTCCCTCCAGCCCATTCAGAAGGAGCACTCATTTCTCCGGGACACCAGATAAGCTGCATCTCATTTTTACATCCCAAACAAACACTCAACCGCTGAAACTGCAACGTAAGTTAAGCTAACATTACTAACTAGCTCTCTGCTAACTCTGGTTAACATTATTAGCCATTTGCTTCCCCACAAGTAACTTTATGTGGGATAAAAAAAAACAGTCCCAACTGTTTGTTAACAAACATGAACCACCGAGCACCATTTCGATGTTGTCTCATGCCGCTTGAGACACATTGCGAAGTTATATCCTCCATGTTTCTGCTGTAGAAAGGTCACATCACAATCTGTGTTGGTAAAGAGCTGCGTGCGCGTGCGTGTGTGTCCTGCAGTCTTCTCCATGTGGTTAAGGACTAACAGAAAGCTCCTGACCGTGCAGTGAGTGACCTGAAACATGCACACAATCAGTGATCCAGGTGTCAGGAGGCTCACTGTGTGTTTAGCGTTTTTATGAGTTTGTCTCATATACATTTATCTTGGTAACAAAATGAAGACGCTATCAGACCACTGACTGATGTTGCATTATGTTTGTACTATGATTTTAGATCAGAATACAAACGGCTTCTTGGAAAGTGACTATGTCACATGATAGATGCAGTGATAACATTTTTCTGTATTGATATAATGTATTTTTAAAAGTTTGAGTCAAAACTATATAAACTGATTAGCTTGATTTAAACCATCAAGCGATTGCCAAATCTGAACATTGCATCAACACATAATCTAATCATTGTCTGATCTGAACACTAAGATCTTAGAGAGTAAGATCTCGGCAGCAGGCTTTGCACAGTGTCATGAGGGGCCTGCTGACTGATAGTTGTTTTGTCTTGATCTGTATGGATCTGGAGACAAAGGTCAGCCTCAGTCAGAAGATGTGGGGTCAGTGTAGATCTTTAACCTCTGATTTAGTGAGATGGAGTAAATCAATGTCAACAACAGATGATGCCTGCAATCCATCATCGTTGACACTCTGTCTTTAAACTGAGTTTATGTTTCAGTCTTTCCTATCAGTCATGGCTGTACTGAGGTTCTACAGTAAGGAAGCTGTGAATGGGCGAGCCTTACAGAGGGCAGCCAAGCTCTATTCAAAGCTGTCAATCACCACCGAGCTGTGCTACAATGTGGAGCTGACAGGTGAGTCTGTAACAGTGTTTCTGTTGGTGGTGGCGATACTAATGATTGAAGATGCAGAGGCCGTGAAGAGCAATGCAATTGTGAAGGATGTGACGCTAGTGGATTCACCTTGTGTAGCCATGAGACAATATCCACACGCCTTCTGTCTTTTCCATTTGTTTCCATTTTGCCATGTTGTGATTGTTTCCTCCTGCCCTCTGCTGCAGGCTGCCAGACTCTCGGTGCCGATCAGAAGGAGGTTCTCCTGTGGTTGTTTCGCCCTCCCCTGCATGCAGAGCCGCTGTCTGAGAAACCAAACCTCACAGAGAGGAGCGGGGAGAAACTGGTGGAGATCGGACCCAGGTACTTTATAGTCTTGGTGTCTCAATAAAATCCCAGTTACTGGAGTTTTCAGAAGCATCTTACAGTCTTCATTAGCAACTGGTACTCTGATGTATATGGTTCAGTGGTTGTCACTAGGGTTGAACAATTAAATTTTATCAAAATCGCAATTTTCAAGTGCAGGAGGTGCAATATTTGTTAAGGCAAAATGTATGTCAAAATACTTTTCTTTTTTTTTTTTTTTTTTAAAGGTTCAGTGTGTAATATTTAGCAGTGGCTGAGCCGTAAGTAGCAGTTCGCAACCACTAAATGCCACTAAAACCTACACACTGGCCGAGATGTCCTGGCCTACACGTCATAGAGACTTAAGAAAACATCTGTGTTTGGTACAGATCCTGGCAAAAATCACTTTAATCATCATTTTAATGTTTTTCAATGAAAATGAGAATATGGCTGTAAAAATGATCCCTCCCTGGAGTATAGCAAATCACATCGCAATTGCAATATCAGTCAAAAAAATTGCTCATGTGATCAAAGTTTGGAAGTTGGGTCAATTTTAATCTGTTTTGGAAATTAGAAATGGTTTGTTTGTTGTTTCAGGACTACAAACACTGAAACAAGCTGAGCATGTTTTTCTTTTTCATAAAGTAGATTAAAAGAGAAAGATATTGTTTTTGTGTGAGGCAAGCACATGTTCACTTTGTCCACTGGAGGGTTAGATGGAAATAACTGTCAGACTGATTGTGGGCGAACATGATTTGTGTTCTCATGAATTTGATTTGGCAAAAAACAACCATATGGTACGATTTCTAGACTTTTGAGGATTCCTAGAAATGATCTTTTTTAAGTCATAAATTTGAGAAACTCAACCCTTGTGAGGCAGACATCAGGTAGGACAACATGTGTTCAAACTGTAACAACTTATGTTGTTGCTGTTTTGCACTTCAGGTTGAACTTTTCCACTGCCTGGTCCACTAACGCAGTGTCCATCTGCCAGAGTGCCGGCCTCACTAACGTCACACGGGTCGAGCTGTCCCGCAGGTTTCTAATCAGGGTTTGTACACACGCACAGAAAAATCTTTTCGCTGGATTGGTTTTCATTTCACATTTGTGCTTCTGATGATGTCTGTCTCTCTTCCCTCCAGCCAAAGAATGGCGAGAGCGTGACCGAGCTCAGCGGAGACATAAAGGAGCTGATTGAGTGTCTGTATGACAGTATGACAGAATGTATCTATCAGCAACCCATCACCTCCTTCGCTGTGGAAACCAAACCGCAGCCGGTGTTTGAGGTGGACATCCTGGGGAAGGGTCGTGCAGCCTTGGAGATGGCAAACAATGATCTGGGTGAGACTCTCTTAACAGTTTCTAAATCAGTGGAGTTTCTACTCAGCGGAGTTTCTCTCAGCTTCAGCTTCTCTCCATCTTTTTACTGTTGTTCCCCAGAGTCTCTTATCGTCCTTAATGTGCAGTAACCTTCCTCTCTTTTCTCTTTTCTTGATGCCTCTTTTCAGTCTTGCAGCTGTCTGTGAGTACACTGTGTCCCCTGGTGGAGGTAATAATGTCACATGATGCATGGCATTATTACTTAGCTGGTTAAAGTCACAGGACAGCAGTGATGCCGCTGATTATCTTACACGTGCATGTGTGTGTTTAGTGTTTGTCTGATGTCATGTGAAAGCAAATGAAACTCATAAAGAGAGAAGGGCCCCCTCTATTTAATGGAAAGTCAGATACTGAGCTATAAAGCTACACATATAGAGATATGGTTGACTTTTGGGTCAAGAGTGCAAATATAGTCAGAATTAAACCATTTTACTTTCTACTACTCTATTTAGGACTGCAACTGATTATTATTTTGATTATGAATTAATCTGACAAATATAAATGTATAAATAAAACTAAATCCTTTAAACTTACGGTATGTATAAATTGTACTTTTAAGTGGTCTAATGTCATTTGTTTATGTATCGTAAGGGTCTTTTTAATTGTTCTTAGTTGTTGTGTGTGTGCTCGTGTTCATATTTGTAACTGTAACTACATTCAATTTTTATTATATGTACTGACAGTGACCGGTTATTCCTCTCTTTATAATGAACAGTTTTTAAACTGACACTGGCCACCGCGACAGGACGTGGTGTGCGTGCTTTTATTCACAAGCTGCTCATATAGATGAGAACAATGTCAGTGCACACTTTGTGGGCTCTCCCATGCTCATTCGGTGAACTGAGGAGATCATTTCACAGAGCCTATCTGGAATTTTATGACACTACAGCCAATTAATTCTGCCGACGGATTGATTTCAGTTTCACTATTTTGCTGCCCTATTTCAGCATGATGTTGAATATGTTTTTTAAGAGAGGGTAGAGTCATTCGTCTAGGTGATGTGAAATCTTAAAGCAGTGCAGTCTCTAAAAAGTTGAAAACCTTAAATAATTGTACATAGACCCAAAATGTGTCAAATTCTTTCTGTTGTCTTGGAGCTTGCAGAGAGGACTGTATGATACTTAATTAAAGAGCTCTGTGTGTGTGTGTGTGTGTTGTGTGTGTGTGTGTTCATTTTGCATGTTGACCAGTGTTTTTAATTTATCAAAACTACTTTGTAGGTTGATGTTTGCTGTGCTGTTCTAAATAACAGATTTTGCAAAGAAATAGATAGAATAGCAAGATTTCTCTCTCTCAAATGTGCGTTTTTCTAAATAAAGGTCTTGCCTTTGACTCCTGGGATCTGGACTACTACACGTCAATGTTCCAGAGGATTAAAAGGAACCCCACCAGTGTGGAGTGCTTTGACCTGGCCCAGTCCAACAGGTAATTAGCAGGACCGCTTTGTGTTCTCCATGTTGCTCTGCTCTGTAGTTTTTTTGTTCCTAGGTTTTTTATTTTCTAATGTTTTTCTTTGTCCCAGCGAGCACAGTCGTCACTGGTTCTTCCGGGGGCGGATGGAGATCGATGGGCGGGAGCAGAAGGAGACTCTCTTCAGTCTAATAATGGATACCCAGCGACACAGCAACCAGAACAATGTCATCAAGTTCTGTGACAATAGCAGGTAGAAGTGGAAACAGCATTGTGTTTGTGTGTGTTTGTTTCTGTTCACGCTGACTCAATGTGAAATGTGTGTGTGTCCAGTGGTATCAACGGGATGGAGCTGGAGTGTGTTTACCCAAAAGATCCATCCCAAGCCAGTCCGTATGAGACCCGGCGTTCACTAAGACATGTCATTTTCACTGCAGAGACACACAACTTCCCGACAGGTCAGAACACAGAAAACATCGTGTTTCTTTTTTCCCTCCTCATGTGTTGTTTTGTAAATAATCAATTATTAATCTGACCACCAGGTGTAGCACCATTCAGCGGTGCCACGACAGGAACAGGAGGTCGGATCAGAGATGTCCAGAGTGCTGGACAAGGAGGACACGTCATCGCCGGCACTGCTGGGTACTGTTTCGGCAACCTGCACATACCAGGTGTGTCTTCACTTTCTTCACTTGAAATGTGACAAAGTTGTTTAATCAATAATCAATAAAATGTCTCCCTGTGCATCTCTCCAGGTTACCCTCTCCCCTGGGAGTCTGAAGGAGAGGGATGGGAGTATCCGTCCAGCTTTGCCCCTCCGCTGCAGGTGGCAATTGAGGCCAGTAACGGAGCCTCAGACTACGGCAACAAGTTCGGAGAACCTGTTCTGTCAGGTAAGGAACCCTGAAGCCATGCCCACATAGACTTCATTTTATTTTATTTTGGGCTTGTTTTGGACTTTAACACAGCCGTCCTCTCCATCTGCCCTCAAAGATCATAGACCGGTGGTATTAACCTCCCACATTATAAAAGTCCTGGAGAGACTGGTCTAGGCCTGGACCCACTGCAGTTTGCCTAACGCCCTGAGGTGGGTGTCGAGGATGCCATCATTTAGCTGCTTCTGCGAGCCCACTCTCACTCTCACAAGGCTGGTAACACTGTGAGGATCAAGTTCTTTGACTTCTCCAGTACCTTAAACACAATCTAGCCTATGCTACTGTGGGAGAAGTATCAGCAGATGCGGGTAAAGACCTCCACAACGTCTTGGGTTATTGACTACCTAACAGACAAACCACAGCTTGTGCGACTGACAGGGAAGTGTGTCTGAGCAGGTGGTTATCAGATACTCTCAGATGACTTTGCCAGTGTGGGGTGTGACAGAGCTGGTTGATTGCTTTGTGCCGTGGTGTGTGGGAATAACCACCTCATCTTGAAAGTGGCCAAAACAAAGGACATGGTTGTGGACTTAAGGAGGACCAGAAGGTGATGGATGGAGGTGGTGGATGGCTACTGATACCTTGGTGTTCACCTTGACAACAGACTAAACTGAGGCTGTCTACAGGAAGGGACAGAGCAGTCGCCACTTCTTGAGGAAGCTTAGGTCTTGTAATGTGTGCAACAAGGTGTTGCACATTTTTTAAACCAGGCTGTTGTTGCAAGTACAATTTTCTTTGCAGCCATCTGTCAGGGCAGCAGTGTCAGAGCCAGTGACACTAAGAAGCTGAACAAGCTGATTAAGAGGGCTGGCTCTGTGATGGAGACTGCACTGGATCCTCTCCAACTGGGTGTGGAGAGAAGGATGTTGCACAAACTGCTCAAAATTATGGATATTACTATACATGCTCTGCACAAACCCCTGGTCAGACAAGACTCCTTCAGTTCCACAGTAACAAGGGCTGCTCCAGAGAGTCATTCCTGCTCACTGCAATTAAAATATACAATGACTCCCCTGTGGGCAGGGATAGGAAAAAAATAATTCTTATTTTTTTATTTTATGTAAACCGCTGCTATAGCAACACTACAATTTTCTTTCAGGGATGAATAAAGTACCCATCCTTCCATACATTCATACATACATAATGCCTTTTCAATCTCCAGGTCCACAGTGATGTATTCACTTTGCTTGTTTGGCCCAAAATCGAGCTTCTCTCTTTTGAGAAACCAAAACCAGCTAATGTTTGGTGGTGTTCATACTTGATAAAGGACTAAAGCAAGTGATCAGTTATCGTGTGTTATAATACATTTTCTGTCCGACTACAGATTGATTGACAATGAATTGTTTCAACATTTTTGTCAGATTAATTCTAATTCCCTCTGCCAGGTTTCGCTCGTTCATTAGGCATGCGTCTGGCTAATGGAGAGCGGCGGGAGTGGATTAAGCCAATCATGTTCAGCGGTGGGCTCGGTTCTATTGAAGATGCCCATGTAAAGAAAGAAGAACCAGAGACTGGTAATGTTTTGACTGAGAGTGTGTGAGTGCATGTGTAATCAATGCAGAGACTAAATTTACACATATCGATCAATGACTCACAGTGTCCCTCTGCTCCTCTGCTGTACCTGTCGATCAGGAATGGAAGTGGTGAAGATCGGAGGGCCGGTGTACAGAATCGGCGTGGGAGGAGGAGCGGCCTCCTCTGTGCAAGTACGTTCGCTAGAGTAAATCACACGGAGGCCAGCGGTGACCTCACCTGGTGCAGACATTTGTTTAAATAAATTTTGGCTCGCAGGTCCAGGGGGACAACTCCAGCGACAGGGATCTGGGTGCAGTGCAGAGGGGGGATGCTGAGATGGAGCAGAAGATGAATCGGCTCTCAGGGCGTGTCTGGAAAGAAGCGGCGGGAACCCAATCTGCAGCATACATGATCAGGGAGCGGGAGGAAACGGTGCCAAACACGGGCTTTTCTTTTTTTCTCCAAGATTTATGTAAAGCTTAGATGATGAGACAAAAGTTATCATATTGAATCAAATTATCTTCTTCAGGTAATGTGCTTAAGGAGCTCAGTGAGCCAGCAGGAGCCGTAATCTACTGCAGTAGATTCAAGGTACTCGGCACTGAAACGCAGCTACCAACGTACACAAACACGCACATTCTGTCATTTCTCATTTTATGTCCCTCTTATTGCTTTCCTCTTGTCTCTGCCTTTTGTTTTATAGAAGGGTGATCCCACACTGAGCGTGCTGGAGCTGTGGGGGGCAGAGTATCAGGAGAGCAACGCCCTGCTGCTCCGTCCATCAGACAGGTGCTTCCTGGAGAGGGTGTGTCAGAGGGAGAAGTGCCCCGTTGACTTTGTGGGAAACATCACTGGAGATGGCAAGGCACGTTTCAGCCTGGATCAAGTTGATTAATGTGCATCTACTGTACTAATCAACCCAGCTTTAGCGACACACAAATAAGTTCATTGTGTGCATTTCAATCTTGTTTCTCCCACAGATTGTGCTGGTGGATGATGAGGGAGCCAGGGGCGCTCAAGCAAATGAAGGGCGCTGTCCTGTTGACCTGCAGCTGGAGTGGGTTCTGGGGAAGATGCCGCAGAAGGAGTTTAAGATGGAGCGTCTGGTCCCGACCCATCAGCCACTGGCTCTTCCTGCTGGTTTAAAAGTCAGAGATGCACTGGACAGAGTTTTACGTTTGCCTGCTGTGGCGTCCAAACGCTACCTGACCAACAAGGTGTGTATGTGTGTTACATCCCTGTCTTACACCGTCTCCATCTTTGCAAGTTGGTGCAGACACTTTGTGACTCTCTGTGTCTTTGCTCCCTCCCTCTCTTAGGTAGACCGGTCTGTGACTGGGTTAGTTGCCCAGCAACAGTGCGTCGGCCCTCTTCACACCCCATTGGCCGACGTGGCTGTTGTTGCTCTGTCACCGTTCAGTCTAGAGGGAGCAGCGACTGCCATCGGGGAGCAACCAATTAAAGGCCTGGTCTGTCCTGCAGCAGGGGCTCGCATGGCTGTTGGAGAGGCTCTGACCAACTTGGTGTTTGCTAGAGTCACAGCTCTGAAGGTGAGCGGATGGTGGAGAATGTGAGGGGAAAATCAAAATACGTACAATAAAACTTTTCAAGATCATACTTGTCCCTACTAAATGTAATAACAACTCTGTAGACCTGCTCTTAGAATTGGTGTTACGGATTACAATTTTATTTCTTTTAAAATAAGTTTCTAAGATTTTAGTAAATCTCATGGCCGTGTGTTTCAGGATGTGAAGTGTAGTGGGAACTGGATGTGGGCTGCCAAGCTGCCCGGTGAGGGAGTCTGTCTGTGGGAGGCCTGCAAAGCCATGTGTGAGCTCATGGGTCAGCTTGGGGTGGCCATCGATGGGGGCAAGGACTCTCTGAGTATGGCAGCTAGAGTGGGGAAAGAGACGGTCAAAGCTCCAGGTATTCTCATTGTGTGTGTGTGTGTGTGTATGTCTGTAAAGGTGTTTGTGTGTCTTTCCTGATTAAACTTTAAAATGAAGCTTTCCTGCCGCTTCTGTTTCAGGTGCCCTGGTTATTTCTGCATATGCTGTCTGTCCTGACATCACAGCCACTGTGACGCCCGACCTCGAGGATCCAGACGGCAAAGGTATTTCACACACACACAAAAACCTACACAAAGACTCCAGTCAGGTTGCTCATTTTTCATAGTTTTATTCAGTTTGTAAACACAGAAATAGGGTTCTCTAATACATGTATTTTAATCTCACCCAGACCTCATACATCTTTCTCCCTCTCTAACACAAACAAAAAAACCCACACACGCACGCTCCTCTGACCCTTTGTCCTCTGTCTGTAGGCATTTTATTGTGGGTTCCTCTCAGTCCAGGCCGCCATCGCCTGGGAGGCTCTGCCCTGGCTCAGTGCTACAGCCAGCTGGGAGACTGCTCTCCAGACCTGGACCAGCCAGAATTATTGACTGCCTGCTTCAACATCACACAGACACTTATTCACGGTCAGACTGGACTCACAGGCAACGAGCTACCTGCCGGGCAAGAGGGAAAAAAAGTTTAGCGTTGTTTAATGTGATTCATACAGGGAGCAAACTTTTCTTTAGCTTTCTTTTCATACTCAATTTATTTGTTAATTGTAAGGGCATGGTTTTGTATTGTGATACACAGCCACCTAGTGGTTTTACTGTGTATTTGTAAGTTGATAAAAAGTAGGGATAGGTCATGATTTTTGATTCACTGAATTATAAAAAATTGAATAGTTTATGCAACTTAAAAACTATATTGTCCTGTGTATTTACCGAATAGTAACGCATCACTACCAGGCATTGGTAATGTGTGTGCGCCACATTCAGTTTGGCTACAGCCCTGTGAGATGGGCTAGATGCTCCGGTTGCAGCCTAATAGTGTTTGTTGTGTATTGTGTTTGCTGCTGCAGAGGAAATAAAGTTCCTGCGCGATTTTCCAAGAATGGTCGGACAGTTCCTAGTGACTATCAAATAGTACTTTTGCTTGAAATTCCCATCCCTTATAAAAAGCAGCAGGACCTGGTGGCTCTGTCTTTTCTGTGACTTTTTATTATCTGCTGACAAACTTTTTAATGTTATATTTCTAGTCAGTAAATCAGTTAGAATTACATTGTAAAGTAGATTGTAAGTAAATTATCTTTGAAAACTGGAAGATGGGTGAGAAGAGACCGACATTAGGAGTCTTTTCTGTTCCTTCAGATCGTCTGCTGAGTGCAGGACATGACATCAGCGATGGAGGCCTCATTTCCTGCTTGTTAGAGATGGCGTTTGCAGGAAACCGTGGAATTGTTGTTGAGTTGTCATCACAAGGAACTGGAGGTTAGTGAGCTGATGCTTCCCTTGGCTTGGTTTCACCCATAATTCACACATTCAGGACACAAACTGTGTAGCTATAATCATAAACTCATGCAGCGTTTTGCCACATCTCTGTCTGCACAGTCATGGAGCTGCTGTTCAGTGAGGAGCTGGGTTTGGTTCTGGAGGTTTCGCAGCTCCATGTAGAAACAGTGTGCCAGCGATACAGCAACGTAGGCGTGCAGTGCCATCGTGTCGGCAGAACCTGTGACTTCGGACCAGAGGCTATGGTGAAGCATCAACCTCAACATGCATCTCAATGCGATTACATATCACCTGTGGTGACCGTTGTTTTCTGTTTCTCTCACTTTCAGGTCAGTATTTGTGTGGATGGACAGGAAGTACTGAGAGATTCGCTGCCTAACCTCAGAACATTATGGGAGGACACCAGTTTCCAGCTGGAGTACCTCCAGGCCAATGAGATGTGTGTTAAACAAGAGGAGGAAGGGCTTGCCAAGAGGACACAACCTTACTTCAAACTGACCTTTGACGCTTCTGCATCGCCCACCAGCAGCCAGCTAAGTAAGACCAAACAGGATTGGGACCTGCTTTGCTATTTTGATTATCAAGTAATCCTTCATGTATTCTTTGATTATTACCCTAATCAGTTGGTCTATAAAATGTTAAAAATAATAATATAAGCTCTTCACAATTTGCCAGAATATGTGCCAGTTAACATTTGTCTTACCAACATGAAAAAGCAAAAGTATTCAGTGCAGTGATATGAAAATCATCATCTTTATTGAGTTGTTGTTACCACTAAGTGTTTGATATCTCTCTGATATGTGTTATTCCTTCAGCTGCAGGGCAACCTCGAGTAGCTGTGGTCAGGGAAGAGGGCAGTAATGGAGATCGAGAGATGTCTGTGTCTCTGCATATGGCCGGCTTTGAGGTAGCCAATTACAGCTTTACAACTGGATATACGGTGTGTTGACAATAGCTAATGTGCATGACTCTTGTCTATATTTATGTATATTTTTGCATAGGTGTGGGATGTCACCATGCAGGACCTGTGCTCTGGCTCCCTGACTCTAGACTCTTTCAAAGCAGTCGTGTTTGTTGGTGGATTCAGCTACGCAGACGTTCTGGGATCAGCTAAAGGCAAATAAACACACACTCATAGGCCGTGTTGATATACAAATTGTTTTTGTGTAACACCATGTATCCCTCATAATAGGTTGGGCTGCTACTGTTGCATATAACCCCAAAGCCAAGGCTGAGTTTGATCGCTACCGGCGCCGTCACAACACGCTGAGTCTGGGTGTGTGTAATGGCTGCCAGCTGCTCGCCCTGCTGGGCTGGGTGGGAGAGAGCGAGGATGGAGCAGGTAAGAGAGAAAAGCCACAAAAAGCCATGTTGCCTGTAATAGTAATAAAATAAAAAACAATACTCTAGTAGTGAATTTAGACCATGTAACAGCAGTATGTCCTTTTGCAGTTAAGTTTAAAATGTTACTTTTCCCTCAGAAACCAACGTGGTTCTGACCCATAATAAGTCTGGCAGATTTGAGTCTCGTTTTGTCAGCGTTGGGATCCAGGAGTCCCCGTCCGTCTGGCTCAAAGGCATGGAGGGCTCCGCTCTGGGAATCTGGGTGGCACATGGAGAAGGTAAAGTGTTGTAGAGTCAATCATGTACAGTAGTAGTCCTTAACTTGACACAAAAGTAGTGCTTGCAGACACCTCAGTAACCTGTTGCTCCTGTTGCTGAATACAGCAGCAACAGGTTACTCAGTGTGGACATTCTGAACTTGCACAACGACGACTCGTTCTGCTGACTCATAAGGCACAAGGTCAGCGTGTTCTGTTATCTGCAGCTGTGGTTAATATTGATTTTCCTGCAAACCTCTTTCCTTTTGCAGGTCTGATGCAATTCCGTAGCTCACAGGCCCAGGACCAAATTATTTCTGGTGGGCTTGCTCCCCTCCGTTACCTTGACGACCAGGGCCATCCCACTGAAGACTACCCTCTGAACCCTAACGGCTCCCCACTGGGCATCGCAGGTCTCTGCTCCAGGGACGGGAGACACCTGGCCATGATGCCCCACCCGGAGCGCTGTACCGTGGGCTGGCAGTGGCCCTGGGCCCCGAGGGGCTTGAGACCTTCTCTCACACCTTCACCCTGGCTACGCATGTTCAACAACGCAGCTTCCTGGTGCAGCAACACAGAGTGAGATGCTCTTTTTATGTTTCTGATGCTGTCAAAGAAGTATTATTGTCTTTGTTGGATTGTGTGTCAACTGAAACTGTGAGGCCTGTTTCATAACTGTATCATTACACAATACACCTTTTTTACTTACTGTGGTACTTGGTCTTTTTGCATTATTACCGATGCCTGGTGTAATACTTTATAATTTTGAGACTATTGTGGATTCCTGTTGACTTTGTATACAGTTCCTTCTTGCAAGCACTGTTTTTTTGACAAAGCTTGTTATGAACCAGTCAGGTCTGCTGACATCATCAGTGTTGCTCTCCTGAAACTTGAGAAATGGAATTTGCTAATAAATAAATGAATAAAACAGAAGAAACATGTGTAGTAGTAGTAGTAGTGTGTTGCATGATTAAAGAAATGTCACATAAGACAATAAATATTCTTTATTTTACACATGAAAACAAATTTATACAATATCAACTATTTACATAGATAACAGTCAATATAACAGTACTGACGAGACAGCTTATGTTGAGCTTGCTGATATAGAAAGTGGTGAAAAGAATTAAAAAATGACATTGTTACCATTTTTTTCTTGCTGAAGATGCTAAAAAATGGATTATGATGAAATATAAAGAATCCAATTGCAATTTTAAATTGACAGAATGTCCTTCAAGTCAAGAGACGCTGAATATTTTGCTCCCAGCCACAAACAGGCCTCAAGAACTTAAGGAATGAGGATTTGTGGCTGCAGCTGAACCAGCACACTGCATGGCATTGTGTTTTAGATAAGACTGTTGCATAGGCTCTGTAAACACTCGACAAACAGTCTGAGAGGCTCAGACTGCCATCTGACTGTTGCATGCTGTGCAGTTGTCAATATGTTTGCATCCACTAATCCAACTAGCTTCATCCAGAAGAAAAAAAAATCCAATGAAAGTCCATGTCAAACAGCTTGTACTGATGCTCTCCAGCAGCATCTGTCTACAGTGAACTCCCAATTACTCCATGTGGGGTTGCAGCATGTGTTGTGTGTTCTCTACTCTCTGGCGCCATTCGCTGGTTGATGTTGATGACACAGATAAGGAGCAGGATGACCACCACAAGGTCATCCAGAACCCCCAGCAGTCCACAGAGGGAGGAGTCTGCCTCCAAGGGGTTTTCTGATGAGGAGACAGGGGGCAGAGGAGGGGAGGAAATGGACACCACGGTCCCCACGCAGCACAGGGCCACTCTGAAGAAAAACAGCCACACAAGTCCTCCCATGGTGCCCAGGCCTCGGGCCAGTAACTGCAGGAGGAGGGGTGCATCATACAGGTAATCTGTTACCTGGAAGGGTCAGTATGAGATAAGACAGTTCAGAGAGGAAAACATAAAATGGTTCTAGATATGAACATGATTCTACATGATAATATAAAAGAGCAGTAGGATCTGATTTTTGATTTAGATACAGCACATATAGTGTCAATAAATATTTCCCTCTTATAAGTTCCTGTATTTAGTTGTATATAATGATGTGTCTCCCTTAAAAGTTTTAACAGCAAACTTTAACTTGAGTATGTGAAAGAGATCTATGTGGGAAATCTCAAAGGAAAGGAAATGCTCATCCAACCAGAGACCTCCATTGTCTTGCACTGGTGGTTGTATAGCACAATAAATCCTTGAGGCTGCACAAGCACTATTCCTGTTACGATACCTATTATCAGAGAGAGCCCATGGCCTAATTTGATGTTACATTGAAGGCTGTACCACCTGATACTTCTACACAACCAACTGATACTTCTACACAACCAGATACAGGTAAAAAGGGTGGCGAATAAAGAACACTACTCTGGACTTTCTTATAAGGCTTATTATTAAAAATAATGTTAGGGCTTAAAAAGGATGTATGTGCTGTTTGATGTTATGTCTGACGGTTAGATAGAGTACTGACCCTTAGCGGGGTTCCAGAATAACGCTTGTTGTAGTCTGTGATTTCCCCAAGAACTTCCTTTGACTGGTCCGATCGATTCTCGTTAAATAGATTACACAGCACACTGACCTGGAAAATCAGACACATTTTATTCCATGTTCACAGTGATTCTAAACTGACTGTTCTCACCGTGTCTTCATGAGGACTGTGCACACTGTACCTTCTGTCTGCAGAGAGGGCAGCTGATTGCATCCAACCACGACCCATGTCTCCAGTAGGCGATCAGACAGGGAGCTGCAGAATAAAACACATAAATCAAAGTTTTCTTATCAAGCATTCAACAGTTTATTACATAATGCATCTGTAGTGTTGCCATCAGATTATTGAATTTGGAATTTGATTAAAAACTACAGTTTTTTTATTTTGATTTAATAGAACTGCTTTTATGGTAAATGCATATTTGTGTAAGCCATGAGCCTCCCTATATATATATATATATATATATATATATATATATATATATATATATATATATAGAGAGAGAGAGAGAGAGAGAGAGAGAGAGAGAGAGAGAGAGAGAGAGAATGAAAAAATATTGATGTGAAAGGAAAACAAATTAATCCAATTTTATGGATGATGATGCATGGATGAAAGAATACTGGTCTGCTCTGATACTCAAGAAATGGTCATTGTGTGTTGAATCTCGTACCGCAGAACAAATGGCCACAGTTCGTCTGGACTGGGAAGCTGGCTGTTTGCAGGCAGACTGGACAGTGCCAGTCTCGGCTTGTGGATGGACATGACTGTGTAGTTTCCTAAAGAGATGAAAGGAAAAGAGAGGAAAAAATAGGAGATGAGAGGTAAAAAAACAGACAGAAGAAAACAGGAAGAATGAAAGCAGGTAAAAAAAAAATCTTATAGCAAAAAATAGTATACCTGATACTGTGTGCTGTATAATTTCCAAAAGTTCTTGATGATCTCTCAAACAGACATTATAATAGATACACAATACATGCTCAGGGACAGTGAGATTATTATCAGTTGTTTGGCAGCAACTCCCTCTACCAGACTGTGACTCTAATAAAAGCAATAATAATCACACAGGAGTGCCTTACAGTCATAATATTGTTTGCCTATGTGTTTGTCCTGTCGTCACAGTTGGGTTTTGACATTAATTTAAAGAAATAACCTGCATACCGTCAGCTTCAGTTATGTGCTGACTGTGTAAGTGAGTGAGTGAAGCTCTCACCTTGTGGAAGCTCATGTATGTTGAAGCTGAGTGATCAGGCGCGCACACCAGAGGTCTGGGTGACCTGGGGTAACTAGGACCCACTGGACCTTCAGATGGGAGATGGTCTAGTCTGCAACATGATACAACATGGCAACAATGATAAAACACACCTTAAATACCACATATCTGCTAGTGAGGAGATACTGACACAAAACAAACGATTTGTGAGATACGGTGGATTACACGATTTGTGGATGACAGATGCTGATGCTCTGACAACAGCAGTTTGACAGATTAGCTGCTGCGAGTTGCACCCACAAAGACTGTTATTTACCTAAATGATTTTAAAGCTTTCCAACAAAACATAATCATAACTTTCATAAGGCACCTTAAACAACTCCAGCATCACAATCCTATCATCAAATTACATTTACAGTGATTGTAGTAATCGCTTTATGAGATTACACTGTTTCTAGGGATTACTTTACACTTTTAAGCAACTAGTTAATTTCTAACAGATCACATGGAGTGTCGTGTGATCAAAACACACTCTACCATAAACCCCACACCTAAACTGTCTTATAAGTGCCGCTACAGCACACAACCCCTCTTGTGTTCTAAGAAAACAAACACAAAAACGTATCAATACTGCCAAACTTAATTAAAATGAAACTCACCTGGACTGAGAGCTGTGGTGGGGGTGCATAGTTGAGTTCCAAACAGCAGCGGAGAGGTAGTCACTGTCTCCTAGAAGGAAGTAAAGTGCTACCCAACAGCATCACTGTTCAAAATAAATTGGAGCTACTTGTTAATGATCAACTACATCCTCCAATATCAGCTGGTGTCTGAGTCTTCCTGCTTAAGGGGGCAGTAATGCAGTCCAGTCAATAGAGCACAGATTGGTAGCAAACTGCAAAGTAACTTACTTATGAAACATTACAATAGACTGCAATGAACTTTTAGTGTAAAAGTATTGTATATTGTATAAGTCATCTAAAAAGCACCCCCCTCCACCCCACCCTTCAATCTGGTCAGAGACAAAGTATTTGGGTCACATGACTTTCCACCAGATCAAAGACATGAAAGATCCCTCCCATGCGGTGTAGGCCAGCTCTGACCTCGCTAATGATTTACCCAAAGTTTACTCAGTCAGCAGCCATCCTTCACATAATTCTACTCTTACCATAAACTGCTGGTTGTGAAATGTTGTCACTGGCATTAACTCTGTACTACACTAAGGGATGTGGCGAGGCAACTCAGCTGTAGATAATCAACCCAGCAACTCAACAGCTTTGTCATAGATCCAAGTTTTACCGGGATATAAAGGTAGTATTCAACAATTGCTCAACAATTATTCTCATACTGTGTCAATGTTTAAAGATTAATATGAAGTGTTGGCCACATAACTCAATGTGGAGCAATACCGAAGCAAAAGCAAATAAATTTGCTTTGATTTTTTAAAAAACACTCTCTTAGAATATCTGGCATTATACATGATGTGATTATCTTCACAGAGTTCACAATGGCAGCTGTTTCATAAATATCCTGGCAAATATTTATACAGGCCCTTCACCTCACCTCAGATAAGAGCTGAAGAGTGGGAGTCAGTGTGGTTTAGATGATCTAAAAATAGCAGCCATCAGTCAGTGAGGGTCAGGGTCTCAGAGTGGCAGAGATAACAAGAAGCTCACCTACTGACAGTTAAACTCAGGAGAGAGGGCGCTCCTGGGTGAAGTCCAATCTCAGCCCAAATATGAGTTGGTAATTTGAGGATATCTTGTGTAAATTCAAACAGATTCAAATTAAATATGTATAATAAGGTTACATATGTACATGATACATTTAATCTTCTGCAACCTTTGTTTGGAATTTTCCATACTGTGGCTCAGAAAGCAGCAAAAAGTGTGAGATTTTTTGAGCAGTCAGTATTTTGTAACACACTGTGTAGCCTTTGAATCTCAATTACTCACACCCTCACGTGAGAGATACAAATGGATAATGTGAGGTGGTTTATTGTATTTATGGGAAATGATTTACGGTTAGCGAATGGTTGGCATGCTGCCACGCTTTTAGTGGCTTTCTGAGAGCAGGTTGAATACAGAAAAGAGTTTATATTTCTAGGTAATAATAATAATAATAATGGCCTATAAAATAGGACTAAAAGGGATTAACATTCCCCATTTGTATTAAATTTCCAACTGCAATCAATTTCCTGCAAAACTGGATGTGCAGGATCATCTCTCTGTTGGCTAAAGTGTGAGGTTAGCACTTTACAGTAGGTCACGTAGTCACATGAAACACACTGCAATTGAGATTTCATATTGATTGAGCAAGTGCTGTCACATGTGTTTCTGTCAGACAAGATAAATCCAAAGAAAAAACTTGTCAAATGAATGTGTGGTTTACAGAACCTGACTTATTTTTTGAACAGAAGGGAAGTACTGTGAGCAAAACAAATGTTCCTGAAATAGTTTTTCAGGAATAGTATTTTGTGTTTGCTATAAATGTGTATGGGGCTTTTGTCATGTCTACAAGTTTTTCTTTTTTGCGAAACTCAGTAGCTTTTCCTCACATTTATTTATGTCTTTTATTAACACTTGAAATGTGCGATATTGTTTTTCATTTGTCTGCAATTCTATGTGGCTTCATGGGGGTGTTTCTCTGAAGTTATCACAGTTTTATTATAAGCAGCCACATCCATAAAGATATAAGCATATAGTAAAAGTAATGCATTTTTTGTAAAAGTACAAGTATCAGCATCAAACATTACTTACCAAAGTACCAAAAGTAAGTAGTCATCATGCAAAATTAGCTCCAGTAAAATAGAAATACTCAAGTAAGGTACAAACAGGTGATAATTGTCTTAAGCCTACAGTAGGCTACTTGAGTATATATAGTTATTGTTTTTGGAGCCAGGGAGGAACGGTTGAAAGTCAGTGCTTCAATCTATAATGTTAAGAACCACAAATCAAGCCAGAAATCTTGGTGTAGTCATGGACTCAGACCTGAATTTGAGGAGCCATATTAAGACAATTACAAAGTCAGCCTACTATCACCTGAAGAATATATCAAGGATAAGAGGCCTTATGTCTCAGCAGGACCTGGAAAAGCTTATCCATGCATTTATCTTCAGTCGACTTGACTACTGTAACAGTGTTCTTACAGGGCTCCCTAAGAAATCCATCAGGCAGCTGCAGCTGATTCAGAACGCTGCTGCTCGAGTCCTTACTAAGACCAAAAAGGTGGATCACATCACTCCAGTTCTGAGGTCTTTACATTGGCTTCCTGTATGTCAAAGAATTGATTTCAAAATCCTGCTGTTAGTTTACAAAGCACTAAATGGTTTAGGGCCAAAATACATTTCTGATCTTCTGCTTCGTTATGAACCATCCAGACCTCTCAGGTCATCTGGGGCAGGTCTGCTTTCTGTCCCCAGAGTCAAAACTAAACAAGGAGAAGCAGCGTTCAGTTATTATGCTCCGTATATTTGGAACAAACTCCCAGATAACTGCAGGTCTGCTGAAACTGTCAGTTCTTTTAAATTAAGACTGAAGACTTTTCTTTTTACCACTGCTTTTAATTAAATATTTAAGATTTTTCTTTTTATTGATAACTTACACTGCACTGTAACTTTTACTGTCCTGTTTTCTTTTTCTTTGTTTTTAGCTTTTTACCATTGCTTTTAATTAAATATTTACACGGTGAGAAATGAGTAGGTAGCTGGGTTAACACATTTTGGGAGTGAGATTGAACAGAGTGAAGGAAGTGGTCTTAGTGGTCGCACCCGAGTGATTTGCAGGAACCTCTGTCCACCTGTAAATGTGCAGGTGGGTCTAGAGTATAACTGGATCAAAGTGGCCTGCTGACAGACATGTCCTGGTTTCTCTGTAGTGTCTGAGGGTTTTTGGAGTTTCAGTGGAAGATTGCTGTGGACCCGAGTACAGACTAGAGAGAGTAGATTAAGTGTGCTTCTCTGTTTGTTCTCTTTTCAGAATGATTGTGACTCAATTATTTGCTCAACCCCTCAGCCTGTTTTTATTTTCCATTTAACTCTTTTAACCCTGATTGTAACACTGTAACTTTTATTATATTTTATGTTGCTTTAAAACGTTTTTATTGTTTTTCCCTGTTGCTTTTATGTTTTGTGTAAAGCACTTTGAATTGCCTTGTTGTTGAAATGTGCCATACAAATAAACCTGCCTTGCCTTGCCTACATGTGTTTTGTTATTTTTCCATATCCTAAGCCATGATGTTGTACAGTAGGCCTATTATAACTTTGATATCTAAAGTTGGGATGACAACCTCTCGGGGTCAGGTATACTTGAGTTGTTTGTAATGACAGCAGATTTGTAACGTACCCAAATAGTCTTTCTTTCGTGAAATCAAATGAATCAGAATCAAAATCAGCTTTATTGGCCAGGTATGTGTATACATACAAGGAATTGACATTTTGAAGTTGTTCTCAGTGTAGGCCTACTTGCACACAGTTCCAAGGGCAATTTACAGGAAGATAGAAATAAACAGCTAAAATACAAGAACAACAAAGATGAAAAAGACAGGCAAAAAAAAATAAACAAAGCTTTATTATGTGGCTAAATGCCTACAAGTAGGTGAAAATAATATTTAACTAATGTTAAACAAATTTAACTGTATTCCCTTGTACTGGATTTCCTCAACCAAACATATCCATCACTACTGCGGGGAAGCCATTTGATAATTACACAGACCAGAAATCTTTCGATTCCGGCCAGATAATGGGGGGCGTAAGTTAATCACATATCACGTCCACTGATTGGTTACAGCATGGTTTAACAGCCGTCAATCTCAACATATCTCAACACTGATTGGATCCAGCTTGAACCCCCCCCACACACACACTACCACTTCACCTCAACCCGCAAGCAAGTAAACGTCAAAGAACTCTGCGCCATTCGCGTACAGCTTACGTTATTTTACTGGCGGAACGGCCGTCCGCTGTACGTAGTCGTCGTTAGAGACCTACCTCTCAGCAGCAGGTGAGGTCAAATGCGGAGGAAAAGAGCGGAAGAGCTTTTCTGACAGGTGGAACGTATTTTAGCTTTTAAGCTAAAAGGCAACAAATGGACGAGGATAAAACGGCGCTGACCGAAAGCCTTATAATATGGGTGAGTTTGTGTGCTCGTTGCTATGTGAATGTCTCGCCTGATGTAGAAGGAAACCGTGGAAGCGATTTACCTGTTTGTAGTTGGTGGGGTGTCCGCACAAACACTCTCCAACACCCGAGTTTACCCGAAATTAGACAAATATGAACTAAAGCAGATGATCATAAGTTAATCTAACGGAAACTGTTGTCCGTCGTTATTATGGAGATTAGCGTCAGTTTGCAGCTGTTATTGATTTAATAGTCTCTGTAGCCACACTGTCGGTGGTCCACCGATACGACATGTAGCTAGGTGAGGAGCAGGGAGCTGCCACTGCAGGCTAATGCATATAAAGTTACCACTCAGGAGCTACAAAAACAACAATATGCTTCAGTTTAGTCGCCTGATTTAGAGTGTTAATCCCATTAACCAGGAGATATTTGTGGAATGTCGCGCTTTGGGTATTTTGTTAACATTATGTAACTGATTAAATGTAAGTCAGCTACCACCAGCAATAGTTACCTTCATTTACATACGATATAACTTAACCAGCTTCTTCTCCGTGGATGTGAATCCAGGTTTTGTTGGCTACATTGGGGGTATTAGTAATAGGCTAAGAGGTTTGTTAATTAGATCTCGAGTCAGGATCATCAGGCATCTGAAGCCTGATCTAAACCACACCTTGTTGAAGAACAGTAAGTAAGAGGCTAGAAACTGTTTCCAAACGGTGGACTTAATTTTAATGCTTCATGTCAGCGTTTTTAAATGATGGTTATCTATTTTTTTTAACTAAAAAGCTTTCACTAGTTTGTGGGAGTGAACCTGAAAGTGGCATTCAGATAAGGTTTAGTCATCACTATAAACAGCACGATGTTTTCAGGACACAGTTTGGATGGTTCTTGTTTGAGGAAAAGGATGTTGGCCCAGGATAATTCACCTTACACTGTGACTGCTGCCTGAATTATTTAAGTCTTCACTTAAGCACAGGCGTCTTTGCCTGGCTGTTGTGGTGTCTTTGCCACTATCATCTGCAGTCTCTCATTTCCCATCCTGTGGTATTCACCCTTCAGTGCATCACTGTTGTCTATTATCTCCTCTCCTTTACTTGTTCCTCGTAGTGGTTTGGATGCAGGTATGCAGTACCCCAGCACATCTGCAGTGTTGTGGAGAAACTCTTCAGTGATAGCTTGTGCAGTGCAGGGTGCTTCTGCATGTTGCCGCCTCCCTGACACTTTTATTTCCTGTACTCTCCTTTGATTGTTGACCAGTCCTCATGATGATGCTGTGTTTTCTGCCTTTTAGCTGCAGACCTTCAACACTCCTGCACCCTGCAGAACAGTGGAGGAGCTGACCACTGGAGCGGCAATGTCCCAGGCACTGCATCAAATGTGCGAGCACACACACACATACACACACACACTGGAATACAACACAAATTGTCCAGATCTGCCCCAGTAATCATGATATCTGGCTACTCTGCTGCTATATTATATATTTACAGCCAGTCTGGTTTGCCTCAAATAATTCCCATCACATGTGGTCAGCTGGTACTAGATTTAAGTCATGGAAGCACCAGAGTTGAGTTTCTTTACTATGCACAGTGTAAATCCTGGCAAAAAAAGGGCTAAAGTAAAGGATGTTATTTGTCACTATGTCGCATTGTTCTTATGCATTTAGGTCCTGATTACACACACAAAAGCTATTGGAGCAACAGCAAATGTCAGATTTTATTTTGCTACACTGAAAATCAAGTAACAAGGATTATTTTTTAAATTCGGCACCAGTGTTGACTCATGTAGGTCTATTGTAGAGGCATTAGATACCACTTTCGCCTCAGACAGCAACCTTGAGAGTACAGAATGCGCCAAAGCTACGGTTGAGAGGCAAGCGGAGTATGAGTATGGTGGTGCAACTTAATCTTTTGCAAGTTGCTTTTGCTATCACCATTACTCTCCACCTACATGTGCAACCCACAGCTGAATAGAAGAACACTTCTGTTTTTATAGGGATTAGAAAAGTTATGCGGGGTGTCGTAGGAAACAGCAAGCTTAAGTAAAAGAAAGCTGAGAAAAAGTGGACTACAACATTTTATGTCTTCTCGAAGAATTTGACCATGAACTGCACATAGTTAATTGAGACGTCATGTGTAAATGTACTATTGTTCCTTGCTGTTTGTGTGCTGCAGAGACCCAGCTTGGTTCACTGATGGATGGCTCGGTCGTATCAAAACAGATGTTGAGGATAACTGGAGACTGAAGGTACAGAGCAGTGCTGTCTTCTCCATCCCCTGTCTGCGCTCTCTGACTCCCCTCCATGTTTTTGCTGAAGCCCCTGAGTGTTAAATTCTCTGTTTGCTTCAACCCTGACAAATTTGTCCTTGACACTGACCTCCTGCCTGCCCCAAGGGTGCTTCTCCAAGCTTAGCCTACGTTCTGACCACACGCTCTGACTCCTCTGGTGAAATGTGTACGTGTATGTTTGTTCAAATATCTTGGCTATACGTAATGTCATTTTCTATTTGTTTGTGGCTGTGTTTCTCTGTTGCCCTTTTTCCCCTCCCCAATAGACCTCTTTCCCAGAAGACGTTATGACGTGTCACAGTATGAAAAGCACAGGAGTAAATAATAAAATGAATGATGGCTAAATACCATTTAGCTGGCTCAGTTTAAGGGTACTGGTCTTGTCCATGCTAGGCGTAATGGGACACTAGAGTAGAGCCATCATTAATTGTGTGAGCTCAATCTAAACTTGAAGCTTATAGACGGGCATCTAATTGACGTGCTTGGCCTTCACCGCCATTGCCAACAAGTGTGACGTGTGCTCTTGCGTTTCCTTGCCTTTCAGGTCTATTGTTCACTGTTAATGGTCTGCAGAATGATGCAGTAATCCATAACACAGTCTATAAAGCTCCACTGAGTAAAACATTTCATCACTCCACTAGGACTGGTCCGAATACCATTTTTTGAGCTTCGAAGCTTCGGTAGTAATGAACATCGAATATTCGAAGCTTCGGAAAAATCAATTTGTATAATTTATATTTAAATTTTCGAAGCGGCACAATCTCTTTAGGCTGCCTGTCCGTTTGCATTTTGATTATTTCCAGAAACCGTTCATCCACACGACTTCACAGGGGAGTACAGAGTCGTAGTAATATATATTTATTAAGTAACTATAACAAAGTTATATGTTAAGTATTATATTTCACCAGATTTTATAGTGTAAAACATATTATATGCACGGTGTGCAAAAAAAGCCCAAAAAAAACAAAAAAACCCCGAATATCCGAATGTCACATTTTCAAATCGAATACCAACCCACCGAACGAATATTCGAATATTCTAGTCCAGCCCTACACTCCACACAGTACAGCTTCTCCAGACACACAACGCTGTGTCTGGAGAAGCGCCCAAAAAGTCGGTGTTCAGCCTCTGTCTGTCAACACTTATCACCTGAGTAAAAATTCCTACCTAAATTGTGGATGATGTAAAGCAGAAAGGGGACACCTACTGGACCCGCTGGTGTTCTGCACACAACACAAACCTCCTTACATGGCTCTTACAGTAATGTTATTAACTTTTATTTACCATGACAAGTCAAAACGTCTGCTGAAAAGAATGCCTGTTTTCCTTTGGGTACCAAAGTCATTGCTTGAATATACATTATGTTTGAAGGGAATCTCTGATGTGAGTTTGTTCTCCTGGCTCCCATTTTGACTATGAAGTTCATAACATGTCATAATCTTTGTGTGTGTGTGTGTGTGTGTGTGTGTGTTTGATCTCAGTTGAACAACCTGAAGAAGATCCTTCAGATGGTGATTGCTTATTATAATGAGGTAGGTTGTGGCCGTGTACACGATATGTTCCTTAATTGCTTTGTCGTCAGGTGGTTTGGATAAGCACCTGCTGTATGTGAGAGTCAGGCTTTGTGTGTTCATGCCATTCTCGCAGGAGTAGTAGTAGCCCCTGTTTACTTAGCGCAAAGCGCCACGCACCTAGTTTGCAGTTGAGATCAACACAAGCATCAAGCAGCTCAAGCCTGGTCCACAATACAGCCACAATACCAATGAGTACTGAAGCCAAGCATTATATAATATACATTTTGCTAAATCAACACGATTGGAATGTTTTGTTCATCAACCCTCTTAGTTGTAGCGACACTGTACTACCACAGATGTTTATTGGTTGGGCTTTTAAAATCAGTGCAGTTTTACTTACTGTTATCTCTGCGCCATCAGGTCTTTGCACAGGAAATCTCAGACTTCCCCATGCCAGATCTGGCCCTGGTGGCAGAGCATTCAGACCCTGTGCAGCTGGGGAGGCTGCTGCAGCTCATACTAGGCTGTGCTGTCAGATGTGAGCGTAAACAAGGTATTTGTCTGCTTCTGTGCCACACACAATTTGTATACACAAATACACAAACAGATACTGAAATATGTGTAGACATGTGCTGTACAATGCATATAGAAAGGGAATTGTTCCATCAAAATCCATTTAGGTTAATGCCTTCAGCCGAACAATGTTTAATTATTGCCCTGCCAAGCCACTGACCACCCATCAGGCAGCCTGGCAGGGAAATCAATGACAGCACTGTTACATTTGGAAGTGGGACAGAAATCCTGAAAAATAATAACCTGTGCAGTCAGTGTGGTGAATCTCTCTCATTTTATTGCCAGAATACATCCAGATCATCATGACGTTGGAGGAGTCTGTGCAGCATGTTGTCATGACAGCCATTCAGGAGGTCAGTTCATCTTAATGTGTCTCCTTCACTCACACAGAATATCCAAAAAAACATGTCAGAACAGTTGAGATTTCTCTCAAAATATTTCAAAGGCAGTTGCGTTCAAGTAAAATAGGTTTAAGCTTTGCAGCTTTCTAATGAGTCTGTGCAATCCTTAGATGAAGTGACATTTTTTCTCTTCAGCTCATGAGTAAAGAGACCATGGCTCCGTTTGGAGCAGAAGTGTCTGGGGACTTGGAACAGCAGGTCAGTGTTATTACTACAGAGACTCCCTGCGCGGAGAACTTCCTATTGTTTTAACAAAGATGGTGCTTTCTCCTATGACATTCAGTGAATTTGGAGACACTTTGCCCAATTTGTGTGATATTAATACAAATTTTTGTTGTGATTCAAATCACTCTCAGAGGAGGAACTCACATGCATATTATTCATATGCTATTTGGTGATACCAGGCCTGGTGGAGCTCTGCACTTTACTGAGTGCACTCTTCTAGTTACATATGATGTGAAATCTAGAAAAGCAAGTAAAGCCTCACCTTTTGAGAGGCAGTACCCAGCAAATTGAAAATTGTTTAACTTTCTGTCAGTCAATTTATTTCAGCTCTTATGTACTGTATAAACTGCATAATTTGCCAGTTGGTGGACAGATAACATTACTACTTCAAAGTAGTCACTCCAGCCCGGAGTAGCTCATCACTGTGGTGTTTATTCTTCTGGATCTGTTTGAGGAAGAGCAGAACCACTGTATAGACAATACCAGAGCATAAATATCGACTCTCACTACACAGTGCAGCGCTGTGGGCATCAGCTGTCTGAACAGGCAGAAGGACGGCTGGATGAGTCCCGTGTAACAGGCTTTAACACTGGGTAAAAATTTAACATGACCATGCACGGAGAGGAGGTGACACTTAAAAAAAGGGTTTTAAAGCCTTTTTTAGCCTTCTGAGTATTGCAGAAGAACTAGTCTGTAAGTTATGTGAATGTACATGTTAGTTAATTCTGCTTTTCCTTCATGCTTTTCCAGCTAAAAAAAGCCCTAGAGGACCTCACTGAACTTCTGTCAGAGAAGGACGCGCTAGCTCAACGCTGTCAAGAGCTGGACATTCAGGTGAATACAGAGCTTATACACACTGAAGAATTCCTACAGAAAAATAGACATTAATATGCTTTATTTACAGCTGTCTAGGCCCAGTGCATTATGTAAGTTGCTTAATGTCCACACACACGGGCATGCGTCTAAAGCGCAGTGTAAACTGGGGTTGTGTAATTCGCTGTAATGCTTGGGTCCATTGTCTGAAGCTGCTGTGGCAGAAGGACTGTAGGCTTACAGTCTGGGCTCTGCTGGTCCCCCTGTGGCAACCAGCCCTGCTCTTCCAGTGTTGGAAGGCCTCACTCAGCACTGTACCGGCAGACTAAGTTTAGCCTAGGCACTGATCAACTGTTCAATTGGACTCTCGACAGATTGATTTGTTCTGTCACCAGTCGTGCTTGTCGCTCGTCCCAGCGAGGTAAGTCCAGCGTGGCTGAACATTCGGCAAAACTAAACCCATCTAAACCAGCTGCTCAAATGTTTACTCTAACTCGGCTAACAGATGGCTCAATTTTCTGTAACTATTCAAGTCAGTGTGTGTTTAATATTTTGTGGTATTATTCCAGTAAATCACGCACAAACATCTGTCCGTCTTAATAACCATTTTGTCATTTTATTTTGGTTAAAGCAGCAGCATATTATTTTGTAATGCATCCTAATCTATTTAAGACGTACAGTATTTTATTTTTCATAAACATTCAGTTTAACTCGTGTGGTTATGATCATATCTTGTTATAATTTTACAAAATACTGTTGTATAATTTTTTTGAATCCAGGAAACAAAACGTGTTACTGAAGTTTCTTTATTTTAAATGTGTGAAAAGTTTTGTCCATTGTAATGCATGACAGTGGAACATAAATTGTACATTATTATTATTATTATGATGTTATTTTGCATACATTGTGATATATAAACTATGTATCAGGAAAACTTTGTTGTTTTTGTTATGATATAGATTTTAACCATGTAGTCCAGTCCTAGTTAAGCATGTAGTTTCTAATGTTAGCCACAGATTCTACAGGTTGGTTTTATCTAGTTTGTAGATTTGCTGTATGCAGGACTTTTAAACAGTGACAAGTTAATCTCAAGCTAATAGTCCAGCATCTGTTGGTTAAAAACAATACACATCAGGGAAATAATGGGTGAGAAGTGAAACTAACAAACTGTGAATTAACATGTTTGCTTAAAGTACACTTTGTCTGTGCTCTGCTTCCAGCATGGATTAACTGCCCTGTTTGCTTTAACAGCTGGGAGAGGAAGAGAGTTATCTGTAAAGGGAGCGGTGTGTCTTTTGAGGCTCAAACGTAACTTTGCTGCTTTGCATGAAATAACTGACCAAAAGAGAGGTTTAACATCACAAATTCTTCCTGCTGGCTCTAGTCAAATTTCTCAATGCTTTTTTGTTTGTGTGTTTAATTAAAATTGTGTCACTTGCGAGAGTGGATTTAAACCTTGTTGTGCCTGGACAGGTGGCTGTTCTTCAAGAGGAACGGAACAGCTTATTGGCCGAGAATGACGTCCTAACAGACCGAGCCAATCAGCTGGACACTTTCGACGACCCAAGCACACCCTCAGGAAGAAAACACAGCCAGCTGCAGCAACACTTTGAGGCGCTGCAGGAGGAGAACTTCAGGTCTGTCACTTCCTGCTTAAGTGTACAGCAGCAACCTCATTATGGTTGTAAAATACTAAACGATTATGTGTATCTGCGTCTTTTAGGCTGGAGGCCGCTAAGGATGACTACCGGATCCACTGTGAAGAGTTGGAGAAGCAGCTGATTGAGGTTCAGCACCGAAACGACGAGCTCACCAGCTTGGCAGAGGAATCCCGAGCTCTCAAAGATGAACTGGACGTTCTGAGGTTTGTGCCTGTATGGGGAGTTGCCCTGCAACAGGTTGATCAGAAAGCAGATTTAACAAACCGAAATAGTGGTGCCTTGAACATGTTGTGTACACAAGCCTTTTTTAATACAGCTGGGTTTACCATAAAACTTCAATTAATAGCCGAGTCCCAAATAGCCGCCCATCTTCTTTACTGGTCTGGTGTGGGAAAACATTTTGACAAATACAGTAAATGCCTGCTTTATTAAACACCTGGTCTGATTGTTTTTTTGTTTTTTTTTTAAACAGAAGTTCTTTGGATGTATAAAACCTCTTAAACTCTGCGGGGTCGCCCGCTTTAGCTGCTTCTAAGCTGCTTAGATCATTAATACAAATATTAATGTTTAAACATATGATCACTATGTCGGTATGGGCATGCTGAACATCCTTAGTTCGCTTAGATTCATTACATTTACATTTTTACATTTAGTGAAGTCCATCGCTCTCTGTCTGCTAACTTCTCTCATCCTGCACCGTGTTGTTGTTTTCTATAGGTTGCTGGCTTCAAAATAAAAGAGCATAAGCAATCTGTCGGAGCTAGATCAAATGAATGATGTGTATTTGATATTATTTCATCATTTTTACATAAGTATTATTCTGTTTGAAATAGATAAATTGTTTCATAGTTTCAGTTTTGTGCAAAAAAGAATTAAAGGCTTGTCCCATATGGACGCCTGTCCCAAATAAAGGCAAGGTCAATTCAATGATTTTAGAAAATAATGGCCTGGGCTATTATTCAAAGTTTTACGGTATATACACATCGCTGTTGACACCGTTTTTTAAGATTAAGAAATGCCTGGAACAAAGCTCTGCATATGGCCTTGAGAGATTTATTGCATGACAACAAAACACAAAGAAAGTGGGAAAACAACGTCAACACATAATGTTCCAATGTAGTAAATTAACTATTAACTATAAATTATTAAAAATATTTATGGGGGGCAAAGCCAAAGTTCTTTATCTGTGCTACTGGAAACCAGGGATTAGAGCCTAAAGATAGTTTGTTGGAACAGTTATTTGATGATGGTGTTTTTTTCATTGATATTTATTAGGGATGTCCAGATCCGATCACGAGATCGGAAATCGGGCCCGATAACGTTGTTTCAGACTCGATCGGAATCGGACGTTACCTCCCGATCAGGACTCGGATATAAATGTATTTATATGTGTATATATAGATGTGCTTTGCAAACACTGTGGCACTTTTATTTTTGTATTTGTTTACATGCCTGCAGGGTAAGGTAAGTCAAGGTGCTATTTGTTTTTATCTTAGACTTGTTTTATATTTACTGTTGACTAAAGTCCAAAAGTGAAGTGTTTATTTATTACTTGATTGTCCAAGCTACCTGACAGAAGGGCTCTGTTTGTTAACAGAGTTGTTGAATGTTAAAATAAGGTGAATTAAATAAAAAAAAAAAAGGAAAATCCTGGATCTGTTTTTTCGCTTTTCTTAATTCTCTTTTTAAGTATTACAGAAGTATCGGACCGGGACTCGGTATCGGTAGATGCTCAAAATCAAATGAATCAGACTTAGACTCGAGGGCAAAAAAACCTGATCGAGACATGCCTAATATTTATGCATATATTTTCTCTTTACATACTGTAGGAACTGCTCAGATCGGGTGGTGATGCTGGAGGCCTCAGTGGACACGTACAAACGTAAACTGGAGAACCTAGGTGATCTGAAGAGGCAGATGAAGCTGCTGGAGGAGAATAACATGACCTACATGCAAAACACTGTCAGCTTGGAGGAAGAATTGCGCAAGGCCAACGCTGCCCGCACGCAGCTCGAGACTTATAAGAGACAGGTAATAGAAATGCAAAGAAATTAAATGGGAGAGTCCAGCCTAAACCCAAAATCATATATCATACAGTACAGATTTGATTTCTTATAGCCAAACATGTATTCTGTGATTGCATATGTTTGCAGGTCCAGGAGCTTCACAGGAAGCTGTCTGAGGAGACGAGGCGAGCCGACAACCTGGCCTATGAGATGAAGAAGTTAGAGGAAAAGCACGATACTGTGTTGAAGGAGAAAGAGGTGTGGCAGCTTTTGAGATGTGTCAGAAATACTTTTTTTTTTACTCTATCTGTGTTAGCATTCTTCACTAACATTTGGACTACTGTTTTTAAAATGTCTTCCCCCCCTCCATTAGAGGATCGTCATAGAGAGAGAGTCTCTGAAGGAGATCAATGAGGAGCTGCGATGCACTCAGGCTCAACAGCACCAGCTCTCCCTAGCAGGTATCTCACTTCATAATCATGTCTGACAGTAATGACGCTGTTTGGCCACTTTGATATTCTAAAGTGTGCATGCTTTCTTCATGTAGGGATGCTTCCTTCAGGCAGCCCCAGCCATGATAACCTGGCAGCTGAGTTAATACCCATCGAGTACAGGTAACAGACGCTGCTCCTGACAGTGTAGAATCTGTTCACTTTCTGAGCAGTGAGCGCTGACCTGTTTGTGTGATGGTTCAGAGAGAAGTTCATCAGGCTGCAGCACGAGAACAAGATGCTGAGAGTGCAGCAGGAGGAGTGTGAGAGGGAGAAGATCGCTGCACTGCAGGTTCAGCTGGAGGAAGCACATAAGACACGCAGTGAACTGGACACTGACAACAGGTTAGCATCTCTCAGCAACAGGTTCTTTTTCTCCCCAGTCATCTGCTGCTTTTTTCAGCTCTGTAGTGTGTGTTGTCCATTTATTTTGTTTGTTTTAAAATGTGTTATTTTGTTAATGTTTCCTTTATCTTCACATTGATCAATCTGTAGACTGAGTCGAGAGCGGATCAGTGAGTTGCAGCAGCAGGTCGAGGACCTCCAGAGAGCTCTGCAGAGTCAGGCGACCAAACCCGATGACGTGAGTGTGCCAGGAGCTCTGGCACCAATACAGAGAAAATGTCCTACGGAGTTAATCGTATTGGGTTGTTTAGACTTAGTGCCGGCGTGAAATTATAAAAAGAGGTCACATTGGTTTATGTTTTCAGTCAAAATGTCAATCTGATATAGAGGGATTTTTTCACATTTTTATTTTGCAGTGCACAATTAATTAACCAAATGTAACCCCTGTAATGTCTTTTCAGTCAAACCTGAAGAGGAAACTTGATGCACACATGTAAGTGTGAATTATGGGTCAATTCTGGATAAAAGATGAGAGCTGTAAAGTAAATGTTCTCCAGTAGAGGTAAGTAAAGAAACTGCATTTGTTTCTTCAGGGTGCAGCTGAACGAGGCTCAGGACGAAATCATGAAGAAGAAAGAGTTGCTGGAAGACCTTCAACCTGACAACACTCAGACTTGTAAGTCTCCAATCATGTGTCTGATTTGTTTTTTTGTTTTTTTCACGTCACCACTACTGCAACCTCAGGAGTAGATAATGTAATCATCTCTGCTACGCTACATCAACACAATATAAGTAAAGTGAAACCTCTTCATTTCTGCCTCTAAGCCTTGAGGGTGGATGAGCTAATGGCTGCTTTGAAGAAGAAGGATGATGACATGAGGGCCATGGAAGAGAGGTACAAAATGTACCTGGAGAAAGCTCGCAATGTGAGTGATAAGAGTGTCATTTATCTATTTTTACTTTTTTTTTCTTTTTTTTTTAAAACACAAGGTTGAGTCAAGTAGTAGGATCTTTAGTTCAGAACTGTCCTTACTTCCTTTTCCTGCTCGTAGGTGATCCGAGCACTGGATCCTAAACTAAACCCAGCCACTGCTGAGATCCAGGCTCTGAGAAACCAGTTAGCAGATCGGGAAAAGCAGATTCTCAACCTGGAGGTAAATCTGCCTTTTGACTTGTTCACAGTGCTTAAGTGTTCATGATATGAACATAGTGTGTTTTTTCTTTAAAGGACAGGCTTAATCATGTTTGATTGATTGCCTTTATAGCGTCAATGTGAGCAGGCCAGGCTGAGAGAGTATGAGGAGAAGCTAATTGTCACAGCGTGGTATAACAAGGTAAAATTATTTATATCCTGCCTTTATCACATTATCAACACTGAACATACACGGCAAATTTGTTTTTTCTTCGTCCTCAGAGTCTAAACTTTCAGAAGTTGGCAATTGAATCGCGACTTGGTGGCTGCTCCTCCTCGGTGATGTCCCCTGGCCAGTCCTTCTTGTCCCAGCAGCGGCAAGTCTCAAACGCCCCACGCCGGGCGCTCTCTATCAGCGTGCCTGCCGCTAACCCCAAATAGACCTCATCATAGAGCAAATGTCTCACCTTTATTCCGTTAAGGGAAAAATACCCTCCCTCCCACCGACCAGTGAGCACTCAAGTGACCTTAAACACATCTGCTCTCAGCGCTAGGGTAGGGGGGCCCTGGGTGAACTGATTGGGATCAATGAGCACTTACTTATCAGACACAACCCTATAAGTTACCACCCAGAGTTTATAACATACTGTCCCACAATACACTGGCTGCAGCCTCACTTTCATAGAAAATGAAACCACAACCTATGTTCACCTCACTAGCTAAAGTAGCGCACACACTCCCAACCAGAGTTAGAGCTTATTTCCCATCTGCCCTGTGTGTTTGCATTGCCAACTGCAGACTCAGCTAAATACTTACTATAATCAATTTAGCCTGTCATGCTGTGCACTCGATCAGGAACGAGAGAAACATAAATGAATGCTTACCTGTTTTATTCAGTCAGAGCCTGAGCCTGTAATATATATGAATGTGACTTTAAGAAGGGTAGGGTTACTTAATTGCTAAAAGTATAACTTGATTGATGATTGTTGATGTGTATACCATCTATGCAGTTAAGGTCTTTAAGGTCACATGCTTTCGATGTGTTTGAGGAAATGATTGCTATATTTGGTGCTGGCCACCAACTGCTTTTGTGCATCAAACATCGCATACATTTTTTTTGCTAAAATGGAACACTCCCATAATGTAAAGCTGTGAACAATCCTGGAAATCATCAAGTTAAAAACATCTGAGGTGCTGCAACAACAATTCCTACACAAGAAATCCAGGAGTACTAGCTCTACTATTTATCGTGTATTTTCTATACTCCTAAAGTTTGATTTCCTTACTGCTCCTTAAATCAAAACTGGCAGGCCTATCTATTTACTGAATATCTTGCATCTTATTTAGTAGTGAGTAATCCAGTCTATAATCGATGAAGTTGCACAGCTGTAATGTAAACATGATTTTAACACCAGCTTCTGATCCTAAATGTCAAAACCAGGTTACGTTTTCATACAGTACCTGCAAATTGTAACTTGAGAGTTTTAATCACTGTAGTTAATATTCTATTTAATCATGGACATGTTTTAAGGCTATTTTAGTGTTGGTGGAAGTTCAGAGTGCAGAGCGGTGCAGACAAGCAGCTGTTTTCTTTGATATTTGGGGATATTGTCTTATCAACCTTTAGGGAGTCTCAAGCTAAACTGCTGTTGATTGACTTGTCATTCTATATGTTTGTAATCACGCTAAAGAAGCATTCTGTTATGATGGTTTTGCCATGTGTGAGCGATAGATGTATGTTAAAGCACTTTTATTTTCCTTTGCTGCGGATGATTCTTGTCGGCAGCTGATTTAAAAGCATTTGCATTAAAATAAGAAGTGTGATTTAGCGTAGCACAGGGCAGGAACTACACGTATAGTGTTATGTTTGTGTGTACTCAAAGAAAACTGACAAAGGCATTGTGAATATTCAGGACTTCAAGGAGTTAAAAATGTAAATCATTTTGGTTTTCTTGTGAATAAAATTCTTTTTCTAAAACTGCATTTTACATTCAGTACCATCAAGCTCAGTTTAGTAGGGCCTGCACCAATCAATATGTTTCATTTGAACACTATTCACAAATCATTTGACACACAGGTGCTTCTATGTCAACAGTCCCTGCACTTATGACAAAGCAGAAATTTACAAGTCAACTCCATCAGAACAAATCTAGCCGTACATACTGTAGATAATTAATAAGACAAAAATGATACAGGATCTGGCCTTTCTGTAATGGTGACATTTATTTTTTATAGTGGGCAATAGTTTAACTGGAAAGCGACAAGTGGGGAAAATAATAGACACGACTGAGATATTTGTTGAATTTTTGCTGCCTAGTGGTCGTGTAACAATGTCAAAACAATTCATCACACAGTATGCGATTATGTGTTGTGGCAAAACAAAGCGCATGCTATAGTTCTTCATTACCTCCTTGTGCCACCTTAGTCCAGTATTTCTCATGTTATAGACGGGACATATTGCTGTCTCTAACTGCTTAAAAACTTGAATGGTATAGGAATATTGATATTTAAAAGGAAAACTGTATAACAAACATATGGTCTATGGTATGTTGCAGGGTTCAGCGGGCTTTGGCAAAAATCTTAAAGGGGTATGGTGTGCGTGTGGCTCCAGTGATTCCTTCTGTACACAGCTCAACTCCTTCCAGAGTGGAAAAATAAAATTTCTGTAACAAACTGACGAAAAACAGGAACAGCTCCATTCTCGCCAGGCCTTCACCCAGACATGCGCGCTTTCCTGGAAAAACAAGAGAATTTCACCATTTAGCTGCAGGTGCACATGTTCTGCAGCCTACATGATTTTACTCCACAATGTTAAAACTTTTCAAAAGTGAATTCTTCCAGTAACTTAATCAAACTCAGATTAATCAGTTAGACGTGAAGGTTACCTGCAGAGAAAGGTAAAAATGCATCCCTCCTCACAAACTTTCCTTCAGCATCGAGGAAGTGTTCAGGGTGAAAGGTGTCAGGAGCTTCCCACTCATTCTTGTCAAACAGCACAGATGTCAGGTTGGGCATCACTGTGGTTCCCTGCACACACAGAAACGGCAATCAGTTTAATATTTATTGTACAAAAGGATAAGAAGAGGGCCAACGGGGAGATTTTAGATGTAGAATATAGATAGAATTTATGTGTAATTTTTAACATTTACAGGAAAACATACATATACCCCCAACCCAGTACAATCCCATTAAGTCAAAGAGTTTGTTTTTAGCTTATGTGGGTACATAGATCTTTGTAAGCTCAGTAAAATTCAGTTATTTGTTCTTATTATGTTCTCATATCTTTCAGTAGAATGTTTTTTTAGTTATAAATTGTATTTATAACATTTATAGCAAAAACATGTTTATAATCCCCACCAAGTAACATCAACATCAAATAGTGAAAATGGGATAAGAACAAGACAAAACAATGACGCTGTGAATCATACATGTGCATATTATTTGAGCTTTCTTGCTACTAAATGTTTAAGATACAAAATAAATGTATTTTTCATTTTCGTCCTTTTTCTTTTCTCGAAAGAAGTAATCTCCTAGAAAATCTCCATGTGATGTCAGGAGAGTCAGTATTAATTTAAAAGTTGCTGACTTTCCCCACATTGTCATATTTCAGACATTATATTGGTTTTCTAATAAACATATAAAGAACCGCGTGCTGCATGCTGTAAGTAGATACACCTTTGGTATGAAGTATCCGCCCAGTGTGGTGTCCTTGGCAGCCATTCTGAGTCCATTGAGAGGAACAATGTTCCCCATCCTCTGGACCTCGTGGATGACAGCATCAGTGTAGGGCAGGTTGGGTCTGTCTGCCATAGTGGGCTGGCGGGTCTGTCCGATCACTCTGTCTATCTCTGCCTGGACTTTGTCTAGGAGGTGAAATAAAGGGTTTTTATTGATCAATTAAAGTGGTTTTATATAGTTATTTTGTCTTCGACATGTTCTTTCTCTGGTATCGTTTTAATCTATTCCCTGTGCTGTTGCTGTGGGAGCCTTTTTTTGAACACCCACCCTGGATATGAGGGTTGTTGATGAGGTAGATGAGGCCCCACTGCAGGGTCTTTGAAGTGGTTTCACTACCAGCCAGGAACAGATCCAGACAACACAGAACCAGGTTGCGATCATCAAAGCCCAGTTCACTGTTTCTGTTATTCTGTCAGGCAGAGTGGAGGAACCACAATACAGTCAGTTTACAAAAAGGTTAATTTTTCGTTTATATATAAATATATATGCTTATTGTGAACGCCATACTTTCTCTATCAGGAAGGTGTCGATGTAATCTTGTGGGTTGCTGGGATCCAGATCCAACTTGTGCCTCTCTATCTCTTCCCTGATAGATGCTTCCAAACATTTGGAGTTGCTGAAGATGCCATTGTGAGGCCCTGGTAGGTGTTTCATCAGTGCTGGGAAGGCATCATACAGCTGCTTGCAGAGAAAGCATAGCACTTATTCAGTGGTGGTGTTTTTATCCATTGGCAAGTAAAGGTCTCACTTTAGTTCACAATGTGTTCTGATCTTTCAGTTTACTGACAAATCTGCAAAATGTTCAATTCCAATTTTATATTAGATAGAAATTGCTTGTCTAAGTCACTAACACATTTCTATTGGCTTTCTTGAATGTCTATGGATGCATTACTAAGATAACATGCTGGTTCTGATCCCTGTTATGAATGCAAATCCATGTGCGGGTGTTAGTCGTGTCTGAGCTTCTTTGCGTCTTACTAGGGCCCATATGGAGCCTTCCAGATAGGCCATCTCAGTCAGATTCTTCAGCATGCTCTGGAAGTTGTAGTCACTGTAGTCAAACCGTCTCCCAAACACTATCTGGCAGATGATGTTGGCCACAGCATTGTTTAAGAGAGGCACAGGGTCAAACGGCTCACCTGAACAGAAGAAATGTCCTCGGTTACCGTACACTATGTGTCTGTTTTTACTTTTGTGTTCTCTTTTCTGTTTTGCCCAACCTTTCTCCTTCACCATCGCCTCTTGCAGATGATGACTCTCTTCACAGATGCTCTGCTCCATGGAGCTCTTGGCCAGACCAAAAGTACGTAACGTGGCCATGGCAAAACGCCGCTGTCTCCGCCACACGTTCCCATTACTGAAGAAAAGACCCACTGAGAGAGAAACCACACAACATTACTCGAGTTGACTGCTTTAATGATGCTCTACTGTATGGGTGAACTATTTGTGCAATTCACCTGAGTTCCCTGAATAAATCCTGGTCACCATCGGGCTATAAGGCCGGTCCACAAAGTTGTCAGCCTGTGTCACTATGGCTTCCTTCACCATCTTCCATCCAGACACAAACACTGTTTTGTGTCTTCCCAGGCGTATGCAGAACACATTCCCATAAACATCAGCTAGCTGTGGATGCAGGAGCAGACAATAAGTGGCCTGATGTCAAGCATGTGACTCTGATACGATGCATATTTCAGTGACTTAGTATAAACAGGGTTTGAGCATTGTTTCCTACCATAAACTTTTTAAATACTCTGTTATCACATGAAGATATGTAATTTTCCCGTGTAGAGGACCTGTTTCAACTCCACACTAAAGTTGGGAAGTTTTATTGAATAGCTTTTTTATAGGCTACCTTTTTCAGAAGTTTCCGATGAATTTTCAGAATTAAAAAACAGCACTGCACAATACGAAAATATGATTATGCTGTCTTACCTTGGTCAGGTAAATGTGAGGCTGTTTGGATTCAATGCTGAAGACGTTTCCTAAAAGAGGGAGAGCCGGTGGTCCTGGTGGAAAGTTAGGCGGATCCTTTTTCTTCAGAGAATACACTAGGAAGAGAACAGCAAAAATACAAAGCAGCAATCCCTTTACATCAAGCCACAGAAACAAATCCCACATCCACATTGTGAAGCAGAGGAAAGTCGCGAGTGTAGCTGTCGCATTAAAAATGGACCGCTTTGCACGGAGAATGACTCGCTTACTAAGAAATTGTATGCTGAATATAGGTTTGTCAAGTGCAATTTGGTTTGTCTTGAGTGATAGTGACACCTACTGTTTAAATTGTGAATTACACTGAACGAAGTCCTAGGACCATGTCCACAGATGAAGAGTTTAGAAGAGTATCAGTGATTTCAACAGCTCCGAAATTTCTGTGCAGAAGGCGCACATGGTATGTGCTTATATATAATTTTGAACGTAGGCCTATAGTATTTGGTGTTTATATTTCATTCTGGCAGGGAATGTTTGGAATTATTTCCTTTTGAAACGAACATTATAGTTATCAGATTATACTGGGTGACTCAAAGTAATCAGATTACTCTCTAGTTATCAGGTTACCCAGTGTGAAACAAAGTTCACATTGAGTAACCTGATAACTAGAGAGTACAAACGGGCTCTAACTAGAACACAAAAAGAAGTGGGAGGCCTAGGTGCACAACTAAACAAGAGGACAAGTACGTTAGAGTCTCTAGTTTGAGAAATAGACGCCTCACAGATCCTCGACTGGCAGCTTCATTAAATGTTACCCGCAAAACGCCAGTCTCAACGTCCACAGTGAAGAGGATACTCCCGGGATACTGGCCTTCTAGGCAGAGCGGCAAAGAAAAAGCCATATCTGAGACTGGCCAATAAAAGGAAAATATTAAGATGGGCAATGGGATAGAAAAGAAGCAGTCAGCTGGTATTCTGTCTGTAATGGAGTGGCCAGCGCAGTCACCAGATCTCAACCCTATTGAGCTGTTGGGAGCAGCGTGATGGTACGTAAGAATTTCCCATCAAGCCAATCCAACCTGTGTGAGGTGCTTCAGGAAGTGTGGAGTGAAATTTCTTCAGATTACCTCAACAAACCTCACAGCTAGAATGCCAGAGGTCTGCAAGGCTGTAATTGCTGCAAATGGAGGATTCTTTACGAAAGCAAAATTTGAAGGACAACATTATTATTTCAAATAAAAATCTGTATTTCTAACCTCATCAATGTCTTGACTATATTTTCTATTCATTTTGCAACTCATTTGATGAATACAAGTGTGAGTTTTCATGGAAAACATGAAATTGTCTGGGTGACCCCAAACTTTTGAACGGTAGTGTACAGTTCATGGTAAATAGTCATAGTAAACTGACATTAGGCAAAGCTAATATTCTTTGTGGTGTTCAATAATGATGATAAATTATTCAAAGTACTTATTGTATATATGTTTAGAGTCTTTAATATTTTACTACACTTAAGTAGAAGTACCATTCTTTGAGATTCAGCAAAAATACATAGTGATAACCGCGTTTGATTAATGTGCACAACAAGTGTCTGAAAAGGACCTTAACAAGTGGATGCATAATTCGACAGAACAAATGTTGGAGGCTACCTGTCGAGATTTACACCCGCCTCTTTTCTCAGCATAAATGAACGTTACCTCCCGCAAGGTGCATGCAATTCTTGCCAGGCATGCAGAATTTGGCAAAACATCTGACTAGAGCTGTGTCTTGTGGAGTGTTGTGTACTGCTCTCTCTGTGCTTCTCCAGGTGCTGCCCTTCACCTCTGCAGCCAGGTGATTGTGCATGGCTATCTCCGCTCTGCAAACAGGGTGGAGAGCATAAAGACTGGGAGAGAAGTGGATTCAGCATCAGTGAACCAGTTAGTGTGGTGTGTGCAGTTGGTGGCCCAGTGGCTCAGATGACATCAAAAGTCTGCATGGAGGGCCGCATGTGTGCTTGTCTTCCTCTCTCTGTGGAGGGAGGGTGCTAGTGTGTTTCCTACTTAAGTTGCTGGTCCTTTGTAAAAAAAAAAATAGATGTTACAACATAATCTTTTAAAATCAGGTTTTTCTGAAAATTGGTATTTTCGGCCCTGCTCTCCCCTAATGTCACAAACATTACACTACCAAGTGTGCACTGCTGTCTACTGTCTTTCCTAATGTTTCCACTAGATGGTGCCAAAGTAAGACTTGAAAACAACTTCATAGTGGGTTTGAAGTGTTTATTTGCAGGAAGCTAATTATTCAGTTAAAGGGAAATAACAGACAAACTATTAATGATTTTGATAATTTGTTAGTTACTTCCTATGGCTTCCTATATGGCTTGTAAAAATAGCTTTTTATATACTGTGCAGTTCATGGTAAATAGTCAATAGTCATTAATATACATTATATTGTTATTTTACCAATGACTTAAACCAGGTTTTGACAGAAATAAATAATTTATTAATTATTAGCAAATGTGTTTAAATGGTTTGCTAATGATTTAATTTAAGTACTTATTACGGCTTATACATAGCATAACTGAGCTATAATTAAAACTTATCCAAAACAACTTGTTTATAAGTAACACTAAAGATATAGTCTATATTCATGAAATATTTATACATTCTGTCATTCATAATTACAAGGACAAAAGGAAATTTCTTAAAACAATGCCATTAATACATTTTAATGTAAAAATAACTATTACACAGAATTAAAAGTACAGGCAGAAATAATAAAGTTGAAATTGAAATGTAATTACAACTTTCTCTCCTAAAGTGTTTTGCTTAGTCTTGTTACACATTGGTTAGATGAAAAACGGTTCAGGGAGATTTTACTTAATTCAACGAGCCTTGGCGCACACCTTGAAGGGGTGTGGTACCCGTGTGATTCCAGTAACTCCTTCTGTACTCAACTCAACTCCATCAGGAACAAAGAAAGAGAATTTCTGCAGTAAAGCGACCAAAAACAGGAACAGTTCCATCTTGGCGAGGCCTTCTCCAAGACATACACGTTTCCCTGAAGAGTCGACAAACACACAAGGTCAGGATAAAAATTAGTCCCCTCCAAAAGTATTGGAACTGTAAAGCAAATTCCTTTGTTTTTGTTGTTCACTGAAGACATTTGGGTTTAGAGATCAAAAGTTCAGTATGAGACAAGAGTTCAGAATTTCAGCTCTCATTTCCTGGTATTCACATCGGCTGTGTCTGAAATCCCCACTCAATCACTACTCCCCACCCCCTATGTAGAGAGTTGAATGTAGAGCACTATATAGGGAGCTCACTCGCATTATTAAAACAACACTTTCGGACACTACATCGATCGTTATTTCGGCGCTATTAATTACGTCATTGCCATCGGATTGTCATTTTTTTTCTATCAGCACAATGCATGATGGTATATACGGCTTGGTTAGTGACCATTGGTTGTACACTACTTTTCAAAATGCATTCTGGGATACATTGAGTGGACTATATAGGGTATAATAATCATCACTATACATTCAGACAGCACTACACAGCCATTGTGTTAAAGAACTCAGGACATACCACCCTTTGTTTGAACCCACCCATTTTTCAAGTGAGCAAAACTATTGGAACATGTGACTGATGTTTCTTTTTGCCCAGGTGTTGCCTTTTAAGTTGATTGTCCAAACATTAAATAGCAAGACTAGTCTAAGTTTTCATCCTTGGTTCAAACCAAGACTACATTTCCTGTTAAAGCTGTTAAAGAGGATAAACCAACATGAAGTCCAGAGAGCTGTCTATAGGAGAAAAGCAAGCCACTGTCAAGCTGAGAAAACAAGGAAAATTGATCAGAGCCATTGGACAAACATTGGGCATAGCAAGCGCAGCAATTTGGAACGTCCTGAAAAAGAAAGATACTACTGGTGTACTATCAACAGACATCAGGTCGGCCAAGGACAATGACCCAAACCACACTGCCAACAAAAAAGGACTTCATCAGGGGGAAAAAAGTGGAAGGTTTTAGACTGGCCAAGTCAATAGAGCATGCAATTCACCTCCTTAAGAGGAGGCTGAAGGGAGGAACACCCCGAAACAAACAAGAAATGAAAGAAGCTGTGGTAAAAGCCAGGAATAGCATCACGGGGTCATGGGTCACAGGCTTGAGGCAGTTATTGCAAGCAAGGGTTATGCCACCAAATGTTAAATGTTATTTACTTTACTTTAAGATTATTTGTTCCATTACTTTTGCTCACCTAAGAATGCTGTGGTCTAATACAAACGGTGATATGTCCTAAGTTGTTTTACACATCTAGATATGAATACCAGGAAATAAAAGCTGAACTCTTGTCTCGTACTCATCTTTTGATCTTACACCCAAATGTCTTCAGTGAACAACAAAAACAAAGGAATTTGCCTTACCATTCCTGTATATTCTGGTTCTGGTTATATTTAAGATTGAGGTGATTTTGGTTTACCTGCAGAGAAAGGCAGGAGAGCCTCTCTCTTCACAAACCTTCCTTCAGCATCCAGGAAGCGTCCAGGGTTGAAGGTGTCTGGAGTCTCCCATTCAGTCTTGTCAAACAGCACAGAGGTCAGGATGGGCAGCAAGGTTGTACCCTAAAAAACAAGATCCATAGGCTTAAAGACAAGCAATGCTGCAACAACACTTTTTCATTGCTCAAAATATTTCAAATGATTATCCTCTGAAGACTGTGTACCAAATGCACCTTAGGTATGAAGTAACCACCCAGCGTGGTGTCCTTGGCAGCCATTCTGAGTCCATTGAGAGGAACAATGTTTCCCATCCTCTGGATCTCATGGATGACAGCATCAGTGTAGGGCAGGTTGGGTCTGTCTGCCATAGTGGGCTGGCGGGTCTGTCCGATCACCCTGTCTATCTCTGTCTGGACTTTGTCTAAATACAAGAAAATTGCAAGAGAAAATTGTAGCAACAAGTGGAGATAACCTAGGAATTACATCTTAATGCCTTGGTATGTCGATTTTTACAAAGGATGAGGGCTGTGCATTTTGTCCCCCATCAATTACATTGAGATTGAGGGGATCATGTGGCCAGTTTGGATAAGCGGAATTAATACAATGAAAAAAAACATGGGTGTGTGAGTATTCTTTATAACTGCTGTGCAGTGTTGCTCTGGTGGTTGTTTTGTCCCCCACATTGGGGGACTGAAATATCTCAATTGGACTATTGGATGGATTGCCATAAAAAATGTGTTAAAGATGTTTATGGTCTCCAAGAGATGAACCCTAATCACTTTGGTGATATCCCAGCATATTAAAGCAATAGCTAATATTACAATGCTAACATGCTAAACTTAGATGGTAAAAATCCTGTAGTCGTAATAAATGTCATTAGTATTTAGCTCAAAGCAATGCTGTCCTCAGCAGTGCCTCACATAACTGTTATCATGACTGTAGACTCTTTTAGTTGCTTGCTGTTTCATAGTTCACTCAGCTCAGTGTTGGGTTTAGTACGTCACCTACCCTGGACATCTGGATTTTTGATGAGGAAAACCAAAGCCCACAACAGAGTGGTGGATGTTGTCTCTGTTCCAGCCAGGAAGAGATCCAGAGAGCACATAGCCAGATTGGTCTCAGTGAAGCCCAGGTCAGATCCTTTGTGCTATTTAGAAAGTCAGAGTAGAGATAGCAGTGAATCACTTGCAGATTGACATGAAGGCTTACTCAGTGTTGTACAGTAGAGTGTTTGCAATGCAACTGTTCACATACATTCTCCATTTCAGTTATGAAAGCATCTATGTAGTCCCGGGGATTGTTGTGGTCCAGGTCCTTCTTGTGCCATTTTATCTCCTGAATGATGAAGTCTAGGATGGTGTTGTAGTGGCTGAACATTTTGTTGTGAGGACCTGGCAAGTGCTTCATCACTCCGGGGAATGACTCATACAGCTACTCAGAAGAAAGCAATAGATGAGCAAGCAATCCCATCAGAGAGCAGTCTCTCTGACAGAGGTCGAACGTATAATGGATAAATCCATGGATGCATATTACTATACTTACCATACCCCAGATAGAGCCCTCCAGCCACATAACTTCAGACAGATATTTCAGCATGATTTGGAAGCTGTGGTCGCTGTAGTCAAACCGTTTCCCCATCACCAACTGGCAAATGATGTTGGACACAGCGTTGTTAAAATGGCCTGCTGGGTTGAAAGGTTCACCTGGACGAGAGAAGTCCACTATTTAGACAATGCCATACTGCTGAAGAGCTGGTGATTGAGCATATTTCGAGCACCACCTCTCTCCTTCTCTATCTCCTCCTGCAGATATCGGATCTCCTCACAGATACGCTGCTCCAAAGTTCTTTTGCCCAGGCCAAAGTTACGTAAAGTAGACAAGGCAAAACGTCGCTGTCTCTTCCATATTTCACCATTGGTCATAAAAAGACCACCTAAACACAAGCATGCAGAGGCAATAGGGTAATTGGCTGAGGGGAATTCATTTCTGCACAGAATGAGACAAGAGAAAGAGAAAAAGAGAGATTTGTACACCTGAGTTTCCTGAGTAAAACCTGTCAGCGACTGCATTGTATGGTCGATCCACAAAGTTCTCAGCTTGTGTTACTATGGCTTCCTTCACCATCTTGTACCCAGACACAAGCACCATCTTGTCACGGCCAAGGCGGACACTGAACACATTCCCATAGATATCAGCCAGCTGTGGACAATACATCAGTGAAAAAAAAATGATGAACCACAACACACTACTACATCATATGAACTTTTTCATTTTTAAATGGTTCAAAAACAAACCTCATCAATGCACAATAACAAATTGTCCACATGTGCCACTATCCTGATAATTGAACAACAGTGTTTGTGAACAATCTTGAACTGACTGTATATTGAAAATATTCACAGTAAAAAATATATTAAAACACAAAACTAGAAAGCAAATGTTTTCATGAATCTAAAATGTGTAAATCAAAGCCATTAGCAATTATATCACTTTTAATATTTGATCTTACACAGCCTGTACGGCGAACCCTCCTGTGGATTAAAGTTTACCTTGGTAAAATAAATGTGTGGATGTTGAGTGTCCATACTGAAGATATTCCCCACAAGGGGAAGAGCCCGCGGTCCTGGAGGATAATTTGGAGGATTCCTGTTTTTGAGGAAGTCTGCAATCAGGAGTAAAATAAAAATAAACAGGAGTATCCCCTTGATGTCAAAACCTTGCAAAAAAATATAAAGCCACATTGTTGAAGAGAGTTAAACCAGCAGCAGGAAGGAAGGTCTGTGCTTTTCAAGATTTTCTTCTTCCTCACTTGAACCTTTTTATGTCTGTTTACACACTTGATTTAACCCTGTTCTAGTCCACACTATACTCATATTACAAGACAAATAAGCAATTTAGTCTGTACAAAGGTGCTTGTGACAGTGTTCTTACATAACCAGCTACAGACACGCCTACTTTTCCCTTACAAGACCACTGACACAAGACCGTTTGAAGCTTACTGCTATACCTCAATGTTCTCAACTTTTCAACTAAACCCTGACTTCTCTAAATTGTTGTGAATCAATTTATGTAAATTTCCAACTCTGGGATACAACTAAAATGTTCATTTATTGATTTAAAACAGAATAAAACATCTTTAATATGTTTTTTGAGACTTACTATCTCGTGACGGTGCGTTTCTATTTTAATCCGCGCAGCTTTTCTAGCATTTACTGTACTGGTTTAGCGGCCCAGGAAACTCACAGACCAATCGCATATGCTCCAATCGTCTCATGTGACGCTGCTTAGCCAATCAAATCTGTGCATTCCAATGCTTGCGATTCGAGTCCGCGAGATTCACCAGAGGTGATTTGGAAACACACACGAATTAAGGAGACGAAAGGGAAAAGGGATTTCACATGTCTTTTAATGAAGAATGTACAGATTCTCACATGTACATTCCTCCCACGGGCCGTTCAAAACCAGAATATCTCATAGATCTCCAATGTTAGCGGGCAGGACAAGTTAGAGCTCACATTTCTCACTGAAGAAAGTAGGAAAGAGGTTAAGAGGGCATGAAAGACAAGAGGAGGGATAACAGCTGTTCATTTGTTAAGAAAAAAATTGTAAATATAAAATTGGTTAAGACTACACTTCATCACTTCAAGCTACAATTTTTCATTTTTTCTAAAAAATTAGGCTCTTAATTTTAATTTACTTAAATTTAGAATTTATTATAGAGTAGTTATTTATTATCCCTCCAGTTTGATGTGAAAACTGACAGTAAATTGAAATATTGAAATATTGTTGACTAAAAACATATGTTGATACAACTATATGTTATTGTACTGAATGATAACGCAAGTTAGTCGTTTTGATGTTCCGGACCTTTGCTTCGGGAAATTTTCTCTAACCGGACCTCTTTGAATTCTAATTGAATACCCCTGGACTAGGCAAAGCAGCAGCATATTTTAAATTGACCAACATTCAGGGCTAAAAGGAATTACATATATGATGTTGGTCAGGATAAAAAGATAAGTTGTCTACACACTTAAAGTTAGCCATACATTCATACTTAAGCATCTGTGTCTCCGTCATTCTGAAATTACACCCCCAAATGCTAGTAAGCGATAGCTAATGAGCCCACTGCAAGGACGTGCACAGACATTTTGGTGGGCAGGGGCTCAAATGAAAAAAAGGGCATTTTTTCAAACAAGACAAATATATTAACTGAACAACATTTTTACTTTTCTACAAAATAATCAGTTCACACAGAGACTACGTCTTCTTTAGTATTCACTAGGTCTATTACAGGAGCAGGCGACAGCAAAGGAATCTATGCCACAATGTGCATGTTTTCTATGCTACTAGTTTCAAGTATATATTTAGAATAAATGACATATTAATAATTTGTTTATTTTTCACAAGCCAATAAATCGTTTCAATTCTTTTGGTGTTATTGGAATACATAACACTTCACATAAATCTTCACAGTAAACTGCGGCATTGGGCTGCAGGCATAATTAAAATACATGTTTTTTAAATACTTTTACTTTTTGTTTCACAAGCAAGTAAAGAGTAAAGATAACCTTCAGCTTCATACAGGCCAAGCAACAGAATACTGAATTCCCTGAATCCATTAATGTATTGATCCAATACTTTATTATTGTTGCTATTATATTACATTTACCACGCGCGCGCGCGCACGCACACACGCACACACACACACACACACACACACACACACACACAATTACTGATGGTGACATAGACTTACACATTTGAGGGAGGGCTGTCTGTATTAGGCTATATAAGGATCTATCAGCATACAACAAACTAATAGAATGGATAGTTATTAGATGAGGAGCCTACTATCAAAACTATGAAGTTACTCTTTAAGGCACTTTTTCATGGAGTGGCCAATTTTGAGATTTTGGTCTATTTTGCTTCCTTGTCTCCTTTATTCTAATGAAAATAAAACACATTTCAGAGGAAAATAGCCTACTCTTGATGTAAGTCATTAACTGGGGAAGTTCTGTGGTGATATGCTTTAGTTATTTTCTTTATCCCATTCACCTGCAGTGACTTGTCAAATGTGTGTGCCAATCAACGTATTTTAATTAGTTAACGCCTAATTTGCATATCAATGTAATGACTGTGATGACGTTATTAGACACAAATGTTACAGTGTTCAGCTGTAGTGTCTCCATCAGTACATTAGGTTGTTTGGCCATGAGATATTGCCTTAGCTAAACTTGAGCTAACTTATTACATTAGCTCAGCTCATGAGTCATGCGTTAACAACCCAGCAAGCAATAGCCGTCATTTCACCGTATAGGTTTAGGCTACTATAGACCTGATTTAGACCTGCTAAAAGTAACCCACTTCTAGCCGCAATAACTTTACATGTGGTAACATGACGTTTGCCAAAATAACTTGCAATGTGTAGGCCTATGATATTTCATCATTTAAGCAAGGTCTACAGTGATTACAAAGTTTATTATTTCATTTCTTTCACATGATTTACGCGCAGCCTGTGCGTAGACACGATTTAGCTCGTGGACAGACCGGCTATTTGTAGCCCACTGTTAATCAATCAATAAATCAGTCAATAAAGTTAAAATGATTAAAAGTGGGGTTTGCCCTGGCAACACGTGAGATGGTTGATATCCCATTATTTTTGCAATGTCAATAATATCAAAAAGCTATTAAGTGTAATTAAAATGTCATGGTCTATCTGTAGCCAAGATTTAGCTCTTGGTCAGGCTACGAGTAGTCTGCTTTTAGTCCACCCGGCGAAACAGAGGCAATCAGTGGTCTAATGTCAACGGCTTGGCTGTAGCCGTGTTTCAGACCAAATTGGTTACAAGTTTTCACCCATGCAGCTGTTGAGGTGCGTGATATCATTTCATCAAATGCAAATAAACGTTTGAAACATTTAAATTATCTTTATTTTCGCTGTAACGTTCACTACATTAACTTTTATTTTAATTTAAAACAAAATGCAATTACTATTTTCAACCGCGAGATGGCAGCTGTAGCCCTACTGAGACATGACTACTGGCAACGCGAGACTTGAAAGTTAGACAGCAGGGACGGCCAGATCTCGCGATAAAGACATCTGCCATTTTTAAAAGAGGGATACGTTATGATTTCGGCCTTTCAGCGAGCAACGGGCCAGAGTTTACTGCAAACACTGGAAGCGAAAAGACATTTACTTTGGTCTTGTAAGTATCAGTCTCTTTGTTTGACATGTCTTCATTGTTTATCTACATTATATGTTAACGTGTAGGAACCGTGACATTTCAGTGGGTAACAGTGTAAGTTAGACACGTTGTGGTTAGCTTAACATGCTGCATGCAAGTGTAACTTCACGTTAACGTTACTTCATGATACCTACGGGTTTCCTCGTGCCCTTAAAAACTCTATTATCTGAATTCAGAGGGGTGATCATGAAACATGTACAACCTTACCCATTATAATTTGTAACGAAAGTCACACATATTTTACTCACTAGATTATATGAAAATATGAGTTTTTGACTTGACACTAAATATTTATTGCAAATTCTCCAGCATAAAGTCAGCAAAGACAGCAATAAATATTCAGGACTAAACACTTACATTCACAGCACATAGCTTTCTCAAAACAATAAAAGCAACTTTCTCTATTTGGTTGTTCTAATGCAACATGGCTAAAACGTGTATCCTGTTCAAGTATCTTTATATTTTCCATAGAGATAAATGGGTCAGTAATAAATACTTTTAAATTAAAAAGAAAAAAACCTTAACGATTTTTGTTAACCTTCATTAGAATTAGGGGTGGGAGAGTTAATCGATTCTTAGATGCATCGCGATGCGGACGTGGAAGATTATTAATCGATTAACAAATGTCTAAAAATCGATTATTTAAATGTTAATTGATAACGTAATGTTGACGGAACGCAAAAGGCGGAACTCGCGGAAGCACAGTGTAAGGGCAGAAAATTGTATTCTTACACTTATTATCCATTTATGCAAGTACTTATAATAGTGCTATTTTTCTTTTATTATTATTATATCTTATACATTGTTTAAGCTGTAGTGTCTTTTACACTACGGTGCCAACGTGTTTGGCCAACGTGTTTCTTTTATTATTCTCATTCTGCTAGTCTGTCCACAGGTGTGTAGGGTTTTGTCAGGACCAGGGCCAGAAACTCAGACAGGTTTAAGTCATGGATGTGGAGTTGTTTTCTGTTCCTCTCCTGTTTTGTCTGGGACCAGGCAGGGCAGGCAGAGGATCCTTTTGTTCCCCAAAACATAGATACTCTGTGACTGTGTAAATGACTATGCATCCTTTTGTTCTGGGCGTTGTTCAGACGTTACTGACTGTCTTAGAAGACAGAACCTCTGGTCCAGCTGATTTTGTTGTAGTACTTCTCTGTTTATTCTCTTTTGTTAAATACATTCTTCAAAGACAACGGTTGGTTGTAACTCCATTATTTGCCTAATCTCTCACCAGGAATCTAAATTTCCACGACACACAGCGCCCGGACGTCTGTGGAGCACACGCAACAGAGAGACCAGCCCTCTGTATTCGTCACCGCTGTGGAATGATTAACCACCAATGAAATGTCACAGAATCATTAATATCAATGCTCAAGTAATTATTTTAAGTCGCACAATGCGAGCATGGTGACGCTCGAGGACGAGCGAGTGAGAGAGAGCGAGCGGCAGAACGTGACGGTGAAAATATTAAGGAAAATATTAACAGTAAGTTTCTGTCTGGTTGTAAACGTGCAGCGTAGGTGCCTGTAGTTTCCCCAACGGCTGGAAAAGTGAAGGCTTTTAGCGCGAGCTAACATCTCCCTGTACAAGTGTTTGCTCTCTGTCCCCCCCACCAGACTCCGGACTTTTGGGGACAAAAAGTCCCCAAAAGACTTCTGGGGACAAAAAAGTCCCCGAAGTCCCCCCCCGAACTTCATCCCACAGAGATCCGAAACGCTCCCTGTCTGGACACTTTCAAAAATCTACTAAAACCCAGCTCTTTACCCAGGCATTCAGTCCTGAATGACTATTTGTTGTTCTGTCACTGGAGCTATGTGTAGAGCAGCCTTTGGTCCCATGAAAGACGTCCTGTAAAAAGTTAATTTATTTATGTAACGTCAGCTAAATTAGTAATTGATTTGATTTGATTTTTATTAGGATCCCCATTAGCGGCCCATTTAATGGCAGCTAGTCTTCCTGGGGTCCTCTTTTAAAATATTCACAACATAAAATTATACAAAGCAAAACAACACAAATCATAATAGAAAAAAATCAAACATTACAATTACATACAAAATATTACCAATTAAAAGAACATGACACTTTCCAGCTTTCACAAGGTCATTTGCAGCAATTCCTGGGTTACTATCCTCTTAAATTTATATTTGTTCTGAATTCTGCGTGATGAGACAGGGAGTCTATTCCAAATAGATATTGCTCTATAAAGTGATGTGTGTTTCAGAGAATTCGTCCTGGGAAGCGGAAGTTCACCACCTAATGCCTGCCTGGTGGCATATAGGTGTCTACTTCCTACAAAAACAAGCTGCTCAGAGAGAAACTGTGGCTGTTTCATAAAAACTGCATTCCACAATATAAAAATTAATTGTAATTTAATTTTATCGGCAACTGTGAGCCAAGAAAGGCGTTTATGCATCAGGACCACGTTAGTGTCAAGAGAGCACTGGAGGACAGTCCTCACTGCCCTATTTTGTGCCACTTGAAGCCTACAAAGGTCTTTTTGTGATGCAGACTACCATATAATTGGACAGTTTTCTAAATGGCACAAAGCAAGAGACTGAACAACCTGTTTAGCAATGGACATAGGAATATATGATATACATTTTCTGGACATTGCAATACCATTCCCCATTTTAACTATCATTCCATCAATATGAGCTGACCAAGACAAGTAAGAATCCAAGGTGACGCCCAGTAACCTGGCTTGCATCACCTGTCTTAGCTGCAGCCCATTGACTGACAAGTTCAGAGAGGGCTGGGTAGTTAGTTTTGATCTTTTCCCGAATATCATAGATGTTGATTTATCTACATTTAAAACTAATTTGTTATCTTTTACCCACTTGCTTATATTCTGCAAATCATGATTTAATAGATTTGAGACATCCTGAGGTGTTTTTCCAGAACAGAACAGTGTGGAGTCATCTGCATACATAACAATAGTTGAATGTTCCACAATAAAAAGTAAATCATTTGTAAAGATCAAGTATAGCAAATAATAATAATAGTAATGAAGTAATATTAATTATCAGCTGTATGTCGTTAATAACTAACCCACTAGTCAAGGGTTGAGAACATCATGTACAAGCTGAGACTAAACTGTGTACAGCTCTGTCCTGTACACATACTGTGCATCCTGATATTTCAGTTTTCAGAGGAGTTTGACAACTTGTTGTTAAAGAAATGAGAGACCATAGAGTTGAGGTTAATAAAGTAAATTAGGTATGCAAACTAGTCCTTTTAAGCTAATTAGGAGATGTTTCTTTTGGATTTTAATGGGCAAAATTAAATGCTTTGTTTATCCAGGGATCCTGTATAGAAAAAAATATGATACATCAAGATGCATCGTTAATCATTTTATAATCGAATCGTAGCCCTCTGAATCGTATTCGAATCGAATCGTGAGGTGCCCAGAGATTCCCACCCCTACTATATTGTCTTTTGTCTTTTGTTTAATTAGCGGTAAACTTGAGGCACTGGTAGTTTAGTCTTTTGTTCATCACCACTCACCTCCACACAAACCAAGAAAAACACTGCTGGGAGAGAAGCTGCAGGGACTGCTGTCTGTCTGTGTGCTGCGCTCTGGTTGGGCAATGAGATGCGGAGAGAGCGAGGGAGCAGGGTGGGAAATTAGCACCCGCCACCGGCCAATGGCGGGTAGTTTTTCAAAGTGGCGGGTGACTTTGCCTTGTATACCAGCCACAGTGGTGGGTAGATTGTAAAACATATTTTTATTGGTTACTACTTAAAACATTCCTTGTAATGGATTGGACAGCTTTTGTCAAAGAATGCTGTTGCTAAGTAACAATAATGCACTTTTGTCGAGTAACTAATTTGATTGGTTTTCAGCGCTGTGCGTCACGGACACAGCGCTGGACGGCCTGTGGCACGTAGCTGAGCTGAGGTACAGACGAAAGAAAATTTTTTAAAATGTGGCGACATATACCCGGTGTTAAGAGGCCCGCCGCGGAGTCAGCAGTAGCTATGAATGTACAAACTGTTGAGGGCGATGTAAATAAAAAGAGAAGGTACTTTTCGAACAAGTGGCGCATTGATGACGGAGGGAAAACGAGGGAATGGTTAGCCTACCTTCCCGTCGAACAGTCCATGCACTGTACTTACTGTCGAACCTATGCGTCGTCCGAAAATGCAAACAATTTGTTCGATAAAGGAACAACTAACCTTAAAATAGAGTCAATAAAAGAGCACGAGACATCCAAGTCTCATATCAAGTGCACTGCCATACAGCTGGCGAAGACGGGACCCCAGGAGCAAAGTGTGGCAATAAAGGCTATCTGCTCTATGCAATCCGCGCAGTTGGACCAAATGAGAATTCTATTCAGAAACGTCCATGCGATCGGCAAAAAGGGCAGACCTTTTCGGGACTACGTTTGGATGTGCAAGTAAGTAAATTAACGTTACTAACTTACTTAACTATCATTTTTTTTAGTTAAGCGATAGTTTTAGCAGCCGCGAGGATATGAGCCGATACCGTGGGTGCTCCGGAGCTCGATTACTTGTCAGTTAAACTTTTCATCTCCAATCCTATCTGTATTTGTGAAAAGTGGTGCTGTCCTCAGTTGAAAGATAGCCTACTTTACAGATTTATTATCGACTTAACCCTCTGGGGTCGGGAAACGTGCTGGCGCGTTTTGCTGGATTTTTTTTCAAATAGCATCAAAATACACTTAAATACTCCATCATTTATGGTCATACAGACTTAGAGGAGAACTCCGGCGAAAAATGAACCTGGGGTGTAATAACACATTGGTACCGAGTCGACCGTTCTCTGGTAACGTTATTTATTTTCATGATAATCAAATGTAAAGAGTTTTATCTCTAAAAACTGTTTATTACATCTGTATATTGTTGAGTTTTAAAAAGTTACAACAAACTTAATTTATTCCAGTGTTTCAGTGTTTTCCTTCAAATGTAAAACTGTTGTTGATGTTGATTAAACCATTGTTTGTATCCTCTTTGTAATGTGAAGAAAACTGACACCTCTTTGTTTAGTGCCAGAAGGACTGTTTTGTTTTAACTGTTTCATTGACACTTAAGATAGTGTGTCAACCATTTTATAGACAAGCCCTGTTCTCTGTGATTAGTTTAGAGCAGTGGTTCTCAACCTTTTGGGCCAGCCCCTACCTCCACACACACACACACAAAAAAAAGTTGTTGACTACTTGCCCTGAATATATTTTGATTTTTTTATTGTTACTATTGTTATTAAAAACATGAAAAATGTAACAAAAAGCCAGGTGAAAAGTAATTATATTTAACTAATAAGTGAATGTTCGTCCCAGAAGCTGTGTATGAAGCAAAATACTGTTTTCTTGGATGGGGCACTTAAGTGGGGGGTATGGGGGTCCTCCCCCAGAAGATTTTGAGCATTAAACACTTAATTTCCTGCATTCTGGTGAAGATTTCTCCCCTAATGTCTGCCTTTTCTGCACCAATTTAGGGTGGAAATGTCAAAAAATTCAGGTGACAATTCAAAATATACAAATATAATAGAATACAATGTAGTGAGCCTCTCAGTTATTTTTCTTGCTTTTAAATATTTTTCTCCTGTAGATCAACTTATTTAATATCATCCCTGCTGAGTCAACACACATGATTAAGTCTTACCTCCTCTTTTGTGGGGAAGTAACCTATTTAAATGTGTTTATGGTCCCTTTTCATCTTGAATCCGTTTTAATTCAGTAACTGACCGGACTTTAGCTCCTGTCAGTGTTTCCTACAGAATGACAACTGTGCAACTGTGCTGCAGTTGTACAGCTAACCTCGAAAACCCAGCTGTATTTTAACATTAACTTAGCTCTCTTCATCAGCCAGGCTCCTTACATGCTTACTAATAACTTATATTAGCTGTGTCTCCGACATTGGCTGCGTTGTGCACCTGTGTTAACGAGGGAGAGAGAGAGAGAGAGGGACGAGCGAGAGGATGAGCTCCGCGAATTCGCGCTGCCTGCAGCTCTGCAGTCAAATACGATTTTAAATAGGCCTAGTAAATAAAATAAAAATAAAAAATAAATATGTTGCGGTCAGCTATTGTGGCGAGCTGCCACAAATAAATGAACATATAGAAAACACTGTAACTTATCTGCTCATGTTCAAAACTTTCTGCACATTCAGAATCTCTCCCACAGATCTGTGTTCTCTGACATGTAAAGAAAAAAAGAGGTTATAGGAGACTAACGTCATTAGCTTATTTAAAGAGAATTCATAATATTTTACTGCATTATGTTACTGATTCGCTTCCCCTGTCTGACAGACAAAACTGAATGAGATGAAACTAACCAACAACACCTGTGATCTCACAGAAAGCTCACGAATAATTCCACACAGTTTAACTTCAGAACCTCTGATAAAGTGCCGCTAACAGCAGCCGACCATTTGGAGGTCTGGTCTGTGGCCAGGAAGGCCTCTGGGGCTCCGCAAAGGTGTCTACCCCCGCAAGCTCAGTGAAAACCACAGGGCACACTGGCCGCTGCAGCCTTGTTGTGGGTGCGGACCAGCAGCAGAGGAGTGAAGTGTTGAACCACCCTCCACACCATGAGGAGCTCCAGCACTTTTATGCGGAGAGGCATGTGGACCTGCCACAGACCCCCCCACACCTTGGAGAGGTAGGTCCCGCCCCAGCCCATCAGGGAGGTGTCTGTGAAGACCGAGATGTGACTGTGCCCAGTGGACCCCCGACCGACAGAGAGATGGGGTCCCACCAGTAGGCTAGATCCAAACCCACAGACAAAGGAACAGCGACGAGGTGCCACCTCTGTCTCACCCGGTCGACACATAGGAGGATGAACCACCACAGTAACCTTCTCATGTGCAGGAGGCCCAGGGAGACCACCATGTGAGCTGTGGGCATGAGGTCCAGAAGCCTCATGATTGAAAGAGTCATCGCCACACCTGTATAAAAACATGGCAGAGCAGCTCCAGAGCCTCCACTCTCACATTAGAGAGCCGTGTTCTCCCTGGAGATGGCCTGCTTCTCCAGGAGCTCCTTGAAGCGCCACCTGGAGGTCAGTGTTCTGAGCCGGAGAGCACAGTCTCCCAGTAAAGGAGGGAGGTGAACTGCCGCCTGTGACCCTGGCAGATCAGGCTGTCCATCCATCTGTCCATCGAGCAGGAAGCGAGCCACTCTGAGTAGCGCGCGCCGAAAGCAGTCAGACCTGCTAATTAGGCTCCCTGGTGGTGGGGGTGCAGATGTAGCCCAGAGAAGCCTACGCTGTGGGTGGCCGCAGACAAATTTTTATCAATGCCATGCAGGCGTGCGTAGGGGTAAACTCAATAGCGATAGCCTTAGAGGGTGAAATGTGAAATGTATACGAAATAGAACGTGCAGAGACGCTAATCTAGAGGTGTAACTGTAGCGGAGCCTAGCTGACAGCTGATTGGTGCTATCGCAACGAGATTTCCATTTAACAAAAGGCTCAGGCAAGACACTTGCAGAAGGAGCTCACAGGGACACACGCTACAAAGAGTATCATCCGAGTGAGCTGCTGTGCCTCGGCACATGCAGCTTTTTATCTCTGACTCAGGGTCAGATATCTCACAAAAAGACTTTGAAGATCAAAGGACACCCATGTATGAAGAATGTGGTGAAAGATCCCCCCAGGTGTGAAGCAACTGGTGAATGTGTCTCGACCTCTTAAAACAATAGGAACTCACAGGGACATTACCCCTCTTGCATCCCTTGTCCCCATACCCAGATGGTCAGATGGCCTAAAACAATACATCAAACATCACACCTCTTGTGTCTTTTGTCCCCATACCCAGGTAGTCAAATGGCCTCAGTGATAAGTCACAAAGTAGTGTTTTAAAAGTGTTCTCGTGGGATTCCCATTACATTGGTCATCTCACTGTCTTATGGAGTTCACCCATTTGCTCACTTACAAGTCCATGAAAGAAATAACATCTAGCCCTTGGTGACTTGATCAGACAGCTGGGCTACAAAAGCAGCAGAGAGACCGGAGCACCACTCCCCGACACATATACACACACAAAGAGAAGACAGAAAGGAGACAAGGCATCAAGAAACACATGGGAGAGGAAACAATAGAAAACACTAGTGACTAATTAGGAGATGGCAAAGCCAGATCTTGACAATTGGTGTATATTTACCCCCTTTTATCTATTCTTACCATGTGTTAAGAGTACAGTGTATTGTTTCAGCATAATATTAAATTTATTTGTAAAATATTAGACAATCCTGGTTTGAATGTTTGTTCAATCTATATGTAATGTTACAGACATTACACTGCACAGTGTGTGCTGCTGCCTACTGTCATTCCTAATATTACCACTAGATGGTGCCAAAGGTAGTGGGTTTGAAGTGTTTATTTGCAGTAGGCTAATTCAATAATAATAATAATAACTATATGATAACTATGATGAACTATAAATGATTTTCAAATGATTTGTTAGTTTCTTCAAATGGCTTGTAAATAGTCAACTACCATGAATGCATGTTATATTGTATTTTTACTTATGACAAACCAAGTTCGTGACACAAATCAAATGAATTATTTATTAGTCATTAACAAATGTGTTGAAATGGTTTGCTAATGATTTTATTTCTTTATTTAAGTAATAGCTGACACATTATAAGTAACATTGTAAGGTATGTCTATGGAATCTTTATACATTTTGTCATTCATAACTACAACTACAAGGACAAAAGGACACATCTTATAATCAATGCCATTATTAATACATTTAATGTAAAGTCTGTGAAGTTTCTCAGTCATCCAGGTCATAGTTATCCAATGAAGGTTTAAATCAAAGGCAACTGGACTTGGTTGAAGGTACTGGTAGATGTTTTCGTCCCTCATCCAAGAGACTTCTGCAGTTCTGAAATGACTAGTAAGGAAACTTACTAAGCTATTTAAGCTGTTTAACCTCTGTGGGGTAGTTTGTTTGCCAAGATCATTGATACCGCTGGTTCGTTATAGCTCTTACTTGTTGTAATAGTCGTTATGGTCATTAGAAACTACCTGTGGCCAAGTCTGAACGACCATCGTTGGCATCTTCACTTGTTGCCAAAAGTTTCCTGGGAAGTGATGAAAGGACAGCATTGTAAGTGGGGGATAAGTGGTGGTGTAGACCCCCTACTCTGGTTAGAGTTTAGTGTAAATGGCTTCCTTGACACCTCTTTCAAACCATCTATCCTGTATAAATGTGCACCTGATGATCTCTTTGAAGAGAGATCTGCCGTTACAATAGCCAGGTAAAAATTCAGAACTGAAGAAGTCTCTTAGATGAGGGACGAAACGTATCCTAGCATCTTCAACCAAATCCAGTTGCCCTTGACCTCAACCTTCGTTGGCTTCCTAAGTCTTGTCTGTTACTGTTACTTGTCTGTAGATGAAAAATGGTTCAGTGACATGTTGCTTAATTTAGCGAGCCTTAGTGCACACCTTGAAGGGATGTGGTACACGTGTGATTCCAGTAACTCCTTCTGTACTCAACTCAACTCCATCGGGAACAAAGAAAAATAATTTTTGCAGTAAAGCGACCAAAAACAGGAACAGCTCCATCTTGGCGAGGCCTTCCCCGAGACACACACGTTTCCCTGAAGAGTCGACAAACACACAAGCTCAGGATAAAACTTATATTCTGGTTCAGGTTATGGTCAAGATTGAGGGGATTTTGGTTTACCTGCAGAGAAAGGCAGGAGAGCCTCTCTCTTCACAAACCTTCCTTCAGCATCCAGGAAGTGTCCAGGGTTGAAGGTGTCTGGAGTCTCCCATTCAGTTTTGTCAAACAGCACAGAGGTCAGGATGGGCATTACGGACGTACCCTAAAAAACAAGATCCATAGGTTTGACACCAAGCAATGCTGCAAAAACAACACTTTTTCATTCTTTTTCATTCAAAAATGTTCAAGTGATAATATTGTTAAGACTGTGTACCAAATGCACCTTGGGTATGAAGTAACCACCCAGTGTCGTGTCCTTGGCGGCCATTCTGACTCCATTGAGAGGAACAATGTTTGCCATCCTCTGGATCTCGTGAATGACAGCATCAGTGTAGGGCAGGTTGGGTCTGTCTGCCATAGTGGGCTGGCGGGTCTGTCCGATCACTCTGTCTATCTCTGTCTGGACTTTGTCTAAATACAAGAAAATTGCAAGAGTTAATCTTGTTGTAGAGATAACTTAGGAATTACATCTTAATTCCTTGACTTGTTCATTTTTACACAGAATGAGTGTTGTGCATTTTGTCCCCCATCACTAACATTGAGATTGCTGAATGGGGGATCGTGTGGCCACTGTGGACAAGAGGATGATTACAGTGAACAAAAACATATGATGTTTGAAATTGTTTAAGAAGAAATTTTCTTTAATGATTTTCACAACTGTTCAAACAGGTTTTATCTGAACAGGTTACTGCCTTAAACATTTTCTCTTCTGCTATTAGTTTTTTTCTTCCTGGACTGATCATTACAAAGTAAAGCATTCATCCGAATGGCTCAGCTGCTCTAAAGCTACTTTAAAGATTTATCCACTAATCAGCAGACATGACTTGAATTTTGCCTTTAAATGCCAGAAGATGAATCCAAATGACTTTGGTGATCCCATGACTTTTCCTTTCATGCCATTTTCTGTCATTTTGTGAAATTACTCAGCAACTATTTTACGGATTGCCATGTAAAGCCACTCAGAATGAATTTTATTTACTTTGGTGATGTCCTTGGAAATTACAGCAATAATTACTACTATGCATATTACTATGCAAACATGCTAAACTTGGATGGTAAGAATCCTATTATCGTGAGAAACGGTATTAGTATCACATTTAACTCAGCTCAGTGTTGGGTCTAGCACGTCACCTACCCTGGATATCTGGGTTTTTGATGAGGAAAACCAAAGCCCACAGCAAAGTGGTGGAGGTTGTCTCCGTTCCAGCCAGGAACAGATCCAGAGAGCACACAGCCAGATTGGTCTCAGTGAAGCCCACATCAGATTCTTTGTGCTATTTAGAAATTCAGAGAACAGACAGTAGTGAATAACTGGCAGATTGACAGGAAGGGCTGCAAAATGTTGTACAGTAGAGTGTGTGCAATGCAACTGTTCACATACATTCTCCATTTCAGTTATGAAAGCATCTATGTAGTCCCGGGGATTGTTGTAGTCCAGGTCCTTTTTGTGCCATTTTACTTCCTGACTGATAAAGTCTAGGAGCGTGTTGAAGTGGCTGAACATTTTGTTGTGAGGACCTGGCAGGTGCTTCATCACTCTGGGGAATGACTGATAAAGCTGTTTGGAAGACAGCAGTAGATGAGGTAACCTTTTACTCACATCTCCTTTCACCTTCTGTGATAAAGTTTGGCCACAGACATGGTCCCTGCACTCTGTTACAGAGGATGGACTCACACAGTCCCACCAGCTAAATGGATACCAATGACTTACCATACTCCAGACTGAGCCCTCCAGCCAGATAAGTTCAGACAGATACTTTAGCATTATCTGGAAGTTGTGATTGCTGTAGTCAAACCGTTTCCCCATCACCAACTGGCAAATGATGTTGGAGACAGCGTTGTAAAAATGGCCTGCTGGGTTGAAAGGTTCACCTAGATGAGAGGAGAGGAGTCCACTATTTAGAGAATGCTATAATGCTGAAGACCTGATGCTGCTGATTATTAGTTTATTTTGTACTCATTGTGCACCACCTTTCTCCTTCTCTATCTCCTCCTGCAGATATCGGATCTCCTCACAGATACTCTGCTCCAAGGTTTTTTTGCCCAGGCCAAAGTTACGTAAGGTAGACAAGGCAAAACGTCGCTGTCTCTTCCATATTTCACCATTGCTCATAAAAAGACCACCTAGACACAAGCATGCAGAGGCAATAGGGTAATTGGCTGAGGGGAATTCATTTTTGCACAGAATGAGACAAGAGAAAGAGAAAAAGAGAGATTTGTACACCTGATTTTCCTGAGAGAAACCTGTCAGTGACTGCATTGTATGGTCGATCCACAAAGGTCTCGGCTTGTGTTACTATGGCTTCCCTCACCATCTTGTACCCAGACACAAGCACCATCTTGTCACTGCCGAAGCGGACACTGAACACATTCCCATAGACACCAGCCAGCTGTGAACAATATGTCAAGGAACAAACACGGATGATCATATAAAACATCAAAAACAAAACCTAACCAATGCACAATGAGGAATAAATGGGCTACAAGATGTCATTATCTTCGATCACTTTATACTAAAAATTTGTAATTCAAAAGAAAATGCACCTTTCCTAAAGTTATTGGTGAATTAAGATATGGTGAAAATTTGTGTACTATTTTTTTTAGTTCAGTGAAAAAATTATGCATTGTCCACTATGCCACTATCCTGCAATTGTGCAATAGTATTTGTAAAGGATCATGAACTGCTTGTAAATTAAACTTAATAAACACAGTAAAATGATTAAAAAACAAAACTAGAAAATATTGCTTTAAGGAATCTATTTTTTCATTAGACACTTGTAGTAACTGTGTAGCTTTGAATCTTTGATCCTTAAAGCTTACAAGCCCTGTAAGGTGAAACCTCCTGAGTATTAAACTTACCTTGGCAAAATAAATGTGTGGATGTTTAATGTCCATACTGAAGAAATTCCCCACAAGGGGAAGAGCCTGTGGTCCTGGAGGATAATTTGGAGGATTCCTGTTTTTGAGGAAGTCTGCAATCAGGAGTAAAATAAAAATAAACAGGAATACACCCTTGATGTCAAAACCTGGCAAAAAAGTATAAAGCCACATTGTTGAAGAGAATTAAACCAGCAGCAGGGAGGAAGGTCTGTGCTTTTCAAGATTTTCTTTTTCCTCACTTGAACCTGTGGTTTTATAAAGCCGGTTTACACTTGATTTAACAATGTTCTGGTCCACACACCCTCACACTACTAATATTACAGGAAAAACAACTGAACAAAAAACTATCAGTAATCTAGAGTCTGTACAAAGGTTGTGCAAGGTTGCTAGGTAGCTTGTGACAATGCTCTAACATAACCAGCTACCTCCCTAGACATCAAGTAGTCTGTTCAGTGTTTGTTGTTAGGCTATAAGCAGACTAAGAGGCTAATATCAATCCTGTATATGTTTCAGATTATTAGCCTTCTTGTTTATTCGTGGTATGGACGGTTAATTAGTGACTACCTTAATCACCGATTCAGATTCATACATACGTGTACAGTTGTCAGCTCAATTATTTATAAACCTTTTTCAAAAGATGGTGAGAGACATGGACCAAGAGTGGAACAGGACCCACAGAAACTGCCCAGATTTTTGTGTGATGCCCCACAATTATTATATAATCTTCCAAAATATTATTAAAGTATAAAGTTGTTGTAGAAAATGAGTGCTCATGTCTGAGGTGGGTGGCTTGTCCCTGGGTCTAGGATCCATTGTCTCATTTCCTCACCAGGACCCTCTTTGACAGGGGTGGGGCTCCCCCTGCTTCCCCTTGCTGGCTCTCTGACAGTGAGGGCGTGCTATTGTCCCAGGGGCACATGGCTGGTGTTGTCAGGGTGGGTTTTGGCCCTCTTCCTTGGGGGTGGTTGCCTGGGGGTGCTGGACCCCTGTCCAGAACTATTCTCTATCCTTTTCATTATTATCACAGAATAGTAATGAAAATATATAACGAAGGCAGGAACCTTTCGAGGCTGATGATGAAGGTGAAACCACTCTTGAGGTCAGGCAGGAAACCAGTGGCAGAGGTGGGACCACTCTGGAGACCACCAACATGGCTGTAGATCTGGACTGGAGTCTGATGGCTGCAGTATGGAATCAGAAACCAGCAGCAGGAGATCTAAACAGGAGGCAGGACGGTGCAGCAGCTAAGCAGGGACAGGTATTACTGCAGCTTGGGAGGTGCAGGGTATTGCCGACTAGAAAGAAGGAGAAGATGACAGCAGGGCCACTTACGGAGATCCTGGAGAAAATGTCAGAGGAGTGGGCTACAGATGCCTGGTAAACTCACTTCACTCCAGAATCACTGACTGAACTATAAGCGGTTGAGTAGCATTGTGGGTAATGTACATAATGTAAACTCTCACCTGAGCTGAACCAGTTCTACTGCCACTTCGAGAGACAATCGGACACCATCGCCCGAGACTCATCCACTCAGCTTCAGCTCAGCGTCCACCATCCCCTCCTCCCTCTCTTCACAGGGATTAGCTTCCACCCTCCCTTCGTCTCAGAAAGGGAAGTGAAACCCTTGCAAAGCAGCTGGGTCGGACTTTGTCTCCCCATCAACTCCTGAAGCACTGTGCTGATAAGCTGTCTCGTTTTTTTGCATGAAAGAAGAATGTGTAGAATAAAAAAGGTGAAGTCTCTGTGTTTGCTGCATCAAATAGGGCCGTAGTAAGGGGGGAATGGGAAACGGATTACCCAAGGCCCCAATGGGGGTGTGGCCCTCAAAAAGCCTGTAATGAAACTCCTTAGAAGGAGTTGAGGGCTTTTCTCTTCACTTCTTCCATGTAGATGTTAGCCACAATAGGTGAAACGGGATGTTTTTGTCCCCACCATGGAGGCAACAGAATCCGTAAGGCAATCATTTGATTTAAGAAAGTAGTGACAAAATTCAATTAAAATTGCCTGAGAGACTGAACCTTAAAAAACAGAGGACCCCTCTCACCTGGTTTAGTCCACCTTGTACTGCTTTATAAATGGCTAATCAGCCGAGTGACTGCTGATGTTGGAGCATAAACTGCCTTGTGACAATCATGTCTTTCTCCAAGAAAGTCAAATCGAGGTACCAAAAAAAGAAAAGAAAAAAGATAGAAAGCAATTTGAAGGAAAACAACTAACAAATTTCATTCAAAAGTAAGGTGAGCACAATCACAACAAACACAGTTAAAGAATGCTTTAAACTAATATCAGCACTTGTTTAGATTGAAGGAAGTCAGAGAGGAATCTAGCTTGAAGCATATTTGCATTATAGGCTAGAACATAAATTAAAAAGCTTACATCAGGAGATATGGCTCCCTCAGTTTCAGAAACAGCCACAGAGAGTGGAGCAGTGGTAGGTCCGTCATTATACTGTTACTGAGGATGTGAGACAAGGTGATCTCATATACTGACAGCTAAAAATTTTTCTAATTCATTTGTATCAGTTTTAATTGAAAAGGAGCTTAGCAACGATAACATCAAGCAGCCTTTTTTAGTGTGTGTTGTTAGGCTAAAAGAAGACTAGGGAGGCAAGGCAAATTTATTTGCAACAAGGTAATTCAAAGTGCTTTACATAAAACATAAACCGGGAAATATAAAAAAGTGTAAAAACAACATAGGAAAAATGAATTAAAATATAATAATAACATAAGAATACAGTGCAGTGTACAATCAGGTTCAAAAGAGTTAAATGGAAAATAAAAACAGGCTGAGGGGTTGAGCAAATAATTGAGTTACAATTAATTTGAAAAGAGAATATACAAAGAAGTACACTTAATCTACTCACTCTAGCTAGTCTGTACTTGGGTCCATAGCAATCAGTCCTGATGAAAGTTGGTGCAATCTCCAGTCACAGGAAAAAGTATATGAACCCTTTGCAATTACCTGGATTTCTGCATAAACTGGTCATAAAATGTGATCTGTTCTGCCTGATCTAAGTCACAACAATAGACAAACACAGTCTGTATGTTAAAGAAATTTCTATAAGTTTTCAGCTGACACTCTAGGATCCTTCTTAACCTCACTGCGTATTCCCACAAGAGCCACAGTGATGATTCTTTTTCCTTTTATAGATGATTTGTTTTACCATGGACTGATGAACATCAAGGTTTTTACCGATACCTATGTAACCCTTTCCAGCTTCATGAAAGGCAACAATTGTCTAATCTAAAGTCTTCTGTGAGTTGTTTTGTTTTAGGTATGGTTCACATCAGGCAATGCTTTCTGAGAATAGCAAAATTAAAATTGGTGTGTGTGTGTTTATTGGGGAGGGCAGCTCTAACCAACAACTCTAATCTGTGCCTCGGGTTAACATAATTTTTCCATCCAGTATACTGTGAATGTTTGTGTGATATTAGTTTAGGCAACACATTCTCACTACTTGATTAATCAAATAGTTTGAACTACTTGATTAAGGTTAGGAAAAGATCATGGTTTGGGTTAAAATAAATACCTACATCAGTTATCACGTAAGTTTACTAACTTCATTTACCTAAAATTCTTTAATGTTGACTTTTTTGTTTCACACGGGACACAAACCACGGCCTCCTGGTTCAAAGTCAGGGTTCTGGCTGTCCGTCCAACCCAACCACTTCCTTACTTTGTCTTTTCTGTTAAATATCATACACCTACCTTTGCTGTCAAAAAATGATGCTGTAGGACTTCCCCCACTGCGTTGAGCTATGACGGTAAAGGCATCCTCAGTATGTTACAAACTGCCGATGATGGCTCTTGACCATGCGTCCATGATGAGTGAGAACTGGTTGGTTTAAGGATAATAAAATAAATAATAACAGTAATAATAATAATAATAATAATAATAATAATAATAATAATAATAATAATAATAACAACAAACAACTTATTAATGATTTTCAAATGATTTGTTAGTGACAATATAATATAATATAAACATATATTTTATTGTGTTTTTCAGGGATACACTGTTGTTTAGGGGTGCACTGAAATGAAAATTTTTGGCTGAAGCTGAAACCGAATATAATGAAAAACTTTGCAGAATACCGAACACCAAACAAGTACATTCACCTTTTGCCATTTTTTTTACCACTGCTAAATTAAATAGTCAAAATGTGCTTCAAGTCTGACCCAATTTGTTAAATAATGTTGTATGTGGTTCTTCTATCGTTTTTGTGTCTTTCTCAGACACTGTAAAATGCTTCCACACTGCCAACATGCCAACACAATTGTTGTGTTGTCTTTTGACTTATTAGGCCAAACACAGAAAGTGCTATTTTTGCTAATATTACATTGGGTGCATCCCTAGTATTTTTATGATTTAAACCAACCTTGTGACACAAATCAATGAATCATTTATTAGTCATTAACAAATATGTTGCAATGGAAGTAATACAATTTTTTTTAGTTAACTAATGGCTTACACGTGTCATTAAAGAATGCATGTTTATGAAATCTTTATACATTTTATCATTAATAACTATAAGGATAAAAAGAAATGTCTTATAAACAGTGACATTAAAGGTTCAGTGTGTAATATTTTGGAGGATCTATTGACAGAAATGCAATATAAGATGCATAACTATGTTTTAAATAGTGTGTAAAGACCTCATATAATAAACATTTATGTTTTTATTACCTTAGGATTAGCCATTTATATCTAGATAACCACGTGCACCCCCTTTCATGGATGTCGCCATGTTGCATTGTCATGTTTTAACAGTAGCTGTAAACGGACAAACAAGTGCTACAGAGCATGTTTCGTTACTTCGTTAAGTTGTTCTTGTACTCTACTTCTGTATTCTACTTCTGGTAGAATTCAGGCAGTGCAGACACTCATCAATATGTTGGATGCGTACGTTAGAAGTAGTAGTAATAATATACTGCAGGGGTCTGCAAATAAGTTTTGCATTGCAGCAATATTTTCAACCATTAGATGGTGGATGAGAATATAAGCCATGATATTGACTTATATTAACATGAATTCAGTTAGCTCATTTGGTAAGGTGCAGGACTCCCAGTCCATGGGTTGAGTATTCAAACCCACCTTAAGAATTGGTGGGACAGTGGTGGCCCAACGGTTAGAGAAGCAATGCAATGTGACCTGGAGGTTGCTGGTTCCGGACTAGGATAAAATCTGGGTGTGGAAAGTAAACCAAGCCTCATTTACCAACACTTAGGTGCCCTTGAGCAAGGCCCATAACCCCTGCTTAGTGGCCAGCAGATCAGGTTGTGGTTGTACAGGGCAGCTTCCGGGTTTGAATGTATAACAGTGTGAATGTGGTCAGGGCCTTCCTGCAAATGACAGGTTGCTCTCAGTGAAGCTCCCTGAATAAATAAAGGTAAAAAATAAAAAAACTTTTTTCTCTCTTCAACAAATGGATTCTGCAGCGACTGTTTCTCATATCACGGCATGTGCTGCAATGTTTTTGTTTGAGTATTTGATCCTCGCTCATCAACCTACGGACCCTTTTGTAATTCCCCAGTATCTCCAGGCAGAGGACCACTTAGGGGAATCACGTTCTCTGACGGCTCTTTCAGAGGTGTGACTCTTTTAATGTCGTTCAGAACTTTTCGAAGTAAAAGCTCAGTTCAACTCCAATACTGCATTGCAGTAAACAAGCTTCTCAAAATTTTATTTTGTAGGCTAAACCACTAAAGAGGAAGTTATTAAGTGAGTAAAGGTGCTTTCAGACCAAACGTGAAGCGAGCGTTTGAGGTGGTGAGTTTACATACAAAGTCAATGGAAAGACGCGTAGAGCCGCGATTTCCTGTCGGGCGGCGCAAAGTGACGAAAAGGGGGCGGGTCGGCGATGCGAAGGCTAACGCAAAGGAATACGCGAGTTTAATATTTTCAACTCACGAGAAGAAGTCGCGACGATGCTGAGTCACAATAGCCTATCAGTGTTGAGATTGTCCGTACGTCACTGAGGCTAGAGCGTTGTGTGGAGAGGGCTGGGCAGAGCGGGAGATTGAAAATCTGCAGGCCGGGTGACAGCTGCTAAACTTGGGCTAGAGGAGCAGGGAGCAGCGCTGCAACCTTCGGAGAAATAAACACCGAGTCGGTCGGATTTGGTTCTGACAACTATGCCGTTTACTCGCAGGAGGAGCTCGGAGTTAACTGTTTTTATTAAATTAGCGTTTTACTTTAGTTTTGGGATTTCAACGTTGATTTATCTTCACTGGAGCTTCTCAGCAGCTAGATTCCGTGCACATCCGGTTACAGTGCTGTCGTTAGCGTCGTTAGCTCTGTCGGACTACGATTTCATATTTATATAAAAACGGGACAAAGCTGGACATTACTTGGAGAAAAGAAAACTTGAGTTCAGAAAACATGTGTCTGTAACTTTATTCCAGCTATCATTGTACTTTACTGTGACCAAGTTAGCATAGCACAGCCCTGATCGATCCAAACTCCATTCAGAAAACAAACATTTTAGTTTAGTTGTTGTCCTGCTGTCTTGCTGACAGACCTGACAAAGCATGAATTCAAATGTTTAACAAATCTGCATCATGTTGTGGTTATTTCGGCATCAGTTAATCCGTTTATTGCTATTTCATCACAGCAAAATGTTTACTTTGGTTTCATACACTTGTAGTAATGGCGAGTTGTGTTTATTCACTTCATCGCATTAAAATCGCCTTCTCGCGTTGTGTGTGAAAACTTGCAGCGAATGTACTCACGCGAGGAAAGTGTCGCGAGGCAAAAATTTGCGTTTGGTCTGAAACCGGCATAACTATTGCTGTCATGACTGAGATCTATTCAGCACTGCTATCAAAGTATTTATTTATTTATATTTTTTGCCCCGTAATCTAGCAGCAGGCCAGATATTATTGTTAATGGGCAGTTTTGGTGAGGATACATAATCAAAGACAGAATTAATGAGTTTCACTTGTCAATGTTTGTATAAACTTTATTTAATGTGCGGTTATTAATGTATAATAATAATTATTATATTATATAATGGTCTGTGGTGCAGAAACAGTGACAGTAAACACTCTTGGTTTACATTTTCCATATTGTCTGACATCGGCCAAGTCACAATAACATATGGTTTCCATGAATAATTAAGTAAATATAATTCCTTATTAAATATACCTAGAGAACCCTCATTTCTTGACTGGCCACTCTCTGCTGTCTCTGAAGAGACACCTTTTGTGCTGTTGTCAACCACTGTAGCTGTCCTATGCTCTTTGAAAGGTTAGGGGGCAGTGGTAGACTAGACAGATAGTTGCAATTCACAACCCTCGCCACTAGATGCCACTAAATATTACACACTGAACCTTTAATACAAGATCATTTTAATGTAAAAATATCTATCACACAGAATCAAATGTACAGTCAGAAAGAATAAGGTTAAGATTGAAATGTAATTCAAGTTTTCTCTCCTTAAGTGTTTTGCTTAGTCTTGTCTGTTACATATTTAGATGAAAAATGGTTCAGTGAGATGTTGCTTAATTCAGCGAGCCTTGGCGCACACCTTAAAGGGGTGTGGTACATGTAAGCCTCCAGTAACTCCTTCTGTACTCAACTCAACTCCATCAGGAACGAAGAAGGAGAATTTCTGCAGTAAACCCACCAAAAACAGGAACAGTTCCATCTTGGCGAGGCCTTCCCCGAGACACACACGTTTCCCTGAAGAGTTAACACACAAGCTCAGGATAAAACTTATATTCTGGTTCTGGTTATATTTAAGAATTAGGTGATTTTGGTTTACCTGCAGAGAAAGGCAGGAGAGCCTCTCTCTTCACAAAGCTTCCTTCAGCATCCAGGAAGTGTCCAGGGTTGAAGGTGTCTGGAGTCTCCCATTCAGTCTTGTCGAACAGCACAGAGGTCAGGATGGGCAGCAAGGTCGTACCCTAAAAAACAACAGTTTTTGATTCCTCACAATATTTCAAATGATTATCCTCTGAAGACTGTGTACCAAATGCACCTTGGGTATGAAGTAACCACCCAGTGTGGTGTCCTTGACAGCTGTTCTGTATCCATTGAGAGGAACAATGTTTCCCATCCTTTGGATCTCATGGATGACAGCATCAGTGTAGGGCAGGTTGGGTCTGTCTGCCATAGTGGGCTGGCGGGTCTGTCCGATCACTCTGTCTATCTCTGACTGGACTTTGTCTAAATACAAGAAAATTGCAAAAGTTGTAGCATCAGAGGTAGAAAACCTTGGAATTACATCTTAATGCCTTGTTATGTCGATTTTTACAAAGAATGAGAGCTGTGAATTTTGTCCCCCATCACTAACATTGAGACTGCTGAATGGAGGCATCATGTGGCCAGTGTGGATAAGAGGATGATTACAGTGAACAAAAACATATGGTCATGCCAGTATTCTTTTAAGACAGACTTGAAAAATGTGAACTTTGCCTTTAATCCGTTTCTCCAAAACGTGTTTGCATATAAGTTTATTTATCTGGAACAGCCTTAAAGGAACACTCCGACTTTTTGGGACTTTAGCCTATTCACCTTATCCCCCAGAGTTAGATAAGTCCATACATACCTTTTTCATCTCCGTGCGTGCTATAAGTCTGTTTGACGCACTCCACCGTGAGCCTAGCTTAGCACAAAGACTGGATGTACATGGTTGCAGTTAGCCTACTAATCCAAATAAGTGAAAAAATAACGCATACATTTTCCTATTTCCAGGTTGTGATTTGTATAGTCATAGAGTGTACAAAAAACAAAGTCATATGAGATACAGACATATTTTAATCGTATAAATACTGGGAACTATATTCTCTGAAGGCGAAGCACTGCTACTTGGGCGGAGTGAGAACCGCAGCACCTGAGACGCGCCGTTGTTTCTTCTGTCAACAAAACAAACGTGACTAACTAGCTAGTAGCGGACGTGAATGGCAATCATGGCTGATTTTGAGGAAATGTCAGATGATTTTTACTTTGTATCAAACCAAGATCCTGAACCATATCGGTTTGAGCCAGAATACACAGACGAGGAGTTACAAAGTTTTGAGGCTGATAGACAAGATGCCGAACAGACTGAGGAGGTCGAGGGGAGAATCCGAACGAACACGGACTGGTGGTGTAAATGTGGAACATGCCAACCTATGCCCACAGAAAGCGAGTGCATTTGTTGTAGTGAATGGGACCGGGGTATTGCCATCAATGGCAAGTCGTGATGACAATGAAGATCTTTGCGTCACTATCACGGAGTAGTGTGACGAGCATTACATTAGATCTAAGTTAGCTAATGGCACTGTTACAGTAACGTTAGGCTAAACATCTAAAAAGATAACGGAACACTTACCGCAGCCGCAGCACTTTGTCCTGTAAGTGATTTCGATGGGATGGCCGTGTCCTTCAGCACACGTTTCATGGTTCTTGTGGCAAATTCCATTTTTTCAATATAGTCGTCGTCATTGAAATGTACAGAGCAAACATAATGTCCCTTGATACTCTCCTTAGGTGTGTTTGGATCAATATTCAGAGCAATTAGCCATTTCTTCATCCGGTCAGCGTTTCTAGTTGGGATTCTGTGAAACATCATGGTATTACCTGGTCTCCCCTGTTTATTGTCGCAGCTCTTTGCACTGCAGCGAAAACCCATGATTGTAAAACACGCTTTTACTATTTATAATTTGCTGACTCTGTAGCTAACCCAAACTCTGAACGAACTTTCCGCTCCTCCTCACCACGTAGCGTCTCAGGTGCTGCGGTTCTCACTCCTGCCTAAGTAGCAGTGCTTAGCCTTCAGAGAATATAGTTCCCAGTATTTATACGATTAAAATATGTCTGTATCTCATATGACTTTGTTTTTTGTACACTCTATGACTATACAAATCACAACCTGGAAATAGGAAAATGTTTGCGTTATTTTTTCACTTATTTGGATTAGTAGGCTAACTGCAACCATGTACATCCAAAAGGTATGTATGGACTTATCTAACTCTGGGGGATAAGGTGAATAGGCTAAAGTCCCAAAAAGTCGGAGTGTTCCTTTAAACCATTTCCGTCTCTGCTATCAGTTTAAGCTTCCTGGACTGAACATTACAAAGAAAAGCATTAATCTGAATGGTTCAACTGCTCCGCTACTTCAAAGATTTATCCACTAATCAGTAGACACGACTTCAGATTTGCATTTAAATGTCATTAATTCCTTTGGGTCAACTTTAAAAGAGAAAATTAGCCAAACAAACAAAAAACATGCAAACAAAAAGCTCTTTAGATGGCAAAGTTACAAAGTTACTCTGTTTGTTGGTTGTTTGGCCCCCACTTTGTTCCAGACTGAAATATTTCAACAACTGTTGGATGGATTGCCAGAAAATTTGTTACAGATGTTTATGGTTCTCAGAATCCTAATGGTGCTGGTGATCCCTGATGTTTCCTCTAACACCATTTTCTGTCTTTTAGTGAAATTACTCAGCAACTATTGTATGTATTGTCATGCAACTTCCCTCAGTATGAATTGTATTATCTCTGGTGATCTCCTAGCAGATTAAAAACAGTAGCTAATATTACCATGCTAACATGCTCAACTTAGATTGAAATGGCATTAGCATCACAGTTCACTCAGTTCAGTGTTGGGTTTAGTACGTCACCTACCTTGGACATCTGGATTTTTGATGAGGAAAACCAAAGCCCACAGCAAAGTGGTGGAGGTTGTCTCTGTTCCAGCCTGGAACAGATCCAGAGAGCACATAGCCAGATTGGTCTCAGTGAAGCCCAGGTCAGATCCTTTGTGCTATTTAGAAATTCAAAGAACAGACAATAGTGAATCACTTGCAGATTGACATGAAGGCTTACTCAGTGTTGTACAGTAGTGTGTGCAATGCAACTGTTCACATACATTCTCCATTTCAGTTATGAAAGCATCTATGTAGTCCCTGGGATTGTTGTGGTCCAGGTCCTTCTTGTGCCATTTTATCTCCTGACCGATGAAGTCTAGGAGGGTGTTGAAGTTGCTGAATATTTTGTTGTGAGGACCTGGCAAGCGCTTCATCACTCCGGGGAATGACTGATACAGCTAATCAGAAAAAAGCAATAGATGAGATTAGCGTTTCTTTAAATCACCTTTCACCTTTTGTGGTACATTTTGGCCGCAGACATGGTCCCTGCAGTCACTTACAGAGGATCACACAGTCCCACCAGCTAAATGGATACCAATGACTTACCATACTCCAGACTGAGCCCTCCAGCCACAAAAGTTCAGTAAGATACTTCAGCAAGATCTGGAAGTTGTGGTCGCTGTATTCAAACCGTTTCCCCATAACCAACTGGCAAATGATGTTGGACACAGCATTGTTGAAGACACCTTCTGGTTTGAAAGGTTCACCTGGACGAGAGAAGTCAACTATTTAGACAATGCTAAACTGCTGAAGAGCTGATGATTAAGAGCATATTTTGTGCACCACCTCTCTCCTTCTCTATCTCCTCCTGCAGGTGTCGGATCTCCTCACAGATACTCTGCTCCAAGGTGCTTTTGCCCAGGCCAAAGTTACGTAAGGTAGACAAGGCAAAACGTCGCTGTCTCTTCCATATTTCACCATTGCTCATAAAAAGACCACCTAGACACAAGCATGCAGAGGAAATAGGTTGAACGTCTGTGGGGATTTAATTTCTGCACAGCATGAGACAAGAGAAAGAGAGAGATTTGTACACCTGAGTTTCCTAAGTAAAGCCTGTCGATGACTGCATTGGATGGTCGATCCACAAAATTCTCGGCTTGTGTTACTATGGCTTCCTTCACCATCTTGTACCCAGACACAAGCACCATCTTTTCACCACCAAAGCGGATGCTGAACACATTCCCATAGATGTCAGCCAGCTGTGAATAATACATCAAGATCAACATTTATATTTACAATTTGACCACCAGGTGTCCGTTTTATCCATCACATTTTATATAATCCATCCTGCGTCCAACCCTGTATACAGAATAAGCTGACATCGGGTGAAAGGTAGGGTACACCCTGGACAGGTCGCCAGTCCATCGCAGGGCCACATACAAACAACCACCCACACTCACATCCAAGGATAATTTAGAGTCACCAATTAACCTAATCCGCATGTCTTAGGACGTGCTCCAGGAGGAAGCCGGAGCACCAGGAGAGAACCCACACAGACACGGGGAGAACATGCAAACTGTGCAAACACAGAAAAGCCCGGGACGACCAGTGTTCGAAGCAACAATCTTCTTGCTGTGAGGCAACAGTGCTAACCACTGCACCACCGTGCCGCCCACATTTTATATAAATATGAGTAATGCGATTGCAAATGCACATTTTCTAAAGTGTGTGTAGTTTAAGTGTATTTGAATGTCTTAATTAAATTCACACTTAAAATATTAATTAAATTCATACTGAAAATATGCACTGTAAAAATCATTTTAAAAAAGAACTAGAAAACAATTGTTTATGAATCTGAAATTAATTAATTAAAGCTTTTAGCAATTATATAACTTTGAATCTTTGATCTTTAAAGCTTACAAGCTCTGTAAGGTGAAACCTCCTGAGTATTAAACTTTACCTTGGCAAAATAAATGTGTGGCTGTTTAAAGTCCGCACTGAAGATATTCCCCACGAGGGGAAGAGCCAACGGTCCTGGAGGATAATTTGGAGGATTCCTGTTTTTGAGGAAGTCTGCTATTAGGAGGAAAATAAAAATAAACAGGAAGACCCCCTTGATTTCAAAACCTGGCAAAAAATTATAAAGCCACATTGTTGAAGAGAATTAAACCAGCAGCAGGGAGGAAGGTCTGTGCTTTTCAAGAGTTTCTTCTTCCTCAAGTGAAACACGTGTGGTTTTATAATGTCTGTTCACAGTTGATTTAACCCTGTTCTTCACATCATTCTAATATTACAAGACAGATAAGTGATCTGATCAGCAGCAGTCTGTACAAAGGTGCATGTGACAGTGTTCTTACATAAGTAGATACAGAAACGCCTCCTTCTGTCCTAGACCTCTTAGACCTGCAGCTGTGAGGCTGCAGTGCTGTCAACTAGGCCACCGAGCTGCCCATTAAAGGAGGTGAAAAAAAACAGGGGTTTGGGTGGGAGGGATGTGAGAACTGAGAAACAGGAGAGAAAACAGGCTTATATATGTGAGTGCATGTGATTAGATTAGAGATGCACAGGTTGATAAAATGAGTGAAGCACGGGTGGTTGACTGGAGGAATTGAATGAGGCTCAGGTGGTCAAATTAATCAGAGAGGCATGGCCATGTTCCTGAATCTCAGTTTACATAACTCCGTAAAAGGAAGGTCTCTCTTAAATTTGCCATCCTAGTTCAGAAAATGAATCATATAGAATTAAGAATAAGAGTTCAGTTCAGCCATTAATCCATCCATCTTCATCCGCTTATCCGGGGTCGGGTTGCGGGGGCAGCAGCTCCAGCAGGGGACCCCAAACTTCCAGCAGCTGACAAACTAATCATAACAATTGAAAATATTGCATAAACATAATAGAAGAATCATAAAACTGATCAGTCTGTCATTTGCTGTTTCCCAGGTCAACTTTGAATCTTAGATTTTTAACTGCGCTAATTAGAATCATGTGAAATGATCAAAAGCTCCAGAAGAGCTACTAAATACTACTTATTAAATGTCTGGTCAATTTTAACCTACAGCACCAAAGTGCAACAGTGGCTTTAACCTAAATAATATGCTATTATAAATTAATCTATTTTCTATATTTTCTGATTATTTTTGTCAGTATAACATTTATTTTCTAACAAACCACCACACGGGTAGTCATTGGTTATCTATTCAGTTCAAATCAATGCAGTATAGAAGCACACTTGGTTTACTTTTTATTGATATTATCTGCACATAGTTGAAAGGGACTGGTTTAAAAAGCTTTGCTGATATGTTCCATTGTTGATTTTTGACCATGATTGTTGAGTTGACTGCAGGGAACCACTGCATTCAAAAGCTATGGTGGCAGAAAATCCAAACAATAAGTAAAATGCTCACAGAAAGCAATTCTTTCTCACATGTGCATCATGTACCTTTGGGATTGTGCACTTGCAGCATGGTTTCCTTGTTTGTCATGTGGACCAAATTAAGGGGGCAATGTTGCCCATATCTGGATTTCATGGATGACTGCATCAGTATAGGGCATATTTTCTCTGTCAGTCACAGAGGGCTGTCTGGATGAACCAACAACAGTATCTATCTCAGCCTGGACTCTCTCTGCACACAGTAAAAACAGGAAACAACGTGAGTCTGTGTACTGTATAGAGCACTGAGGAGAAAAAGCAATATATCCCACACACTTCCTCTCCCAACACAGGACTGACCTGTGAGGGACCCCTGATCTTAAAAGGTCATGTCAAGATGCTTACAAAACAAGCGGCATGAGGCAGCACAGATATTACTCACACACACACCTTGTATGTCAGGGTAGTACATCATGAATAGCAGCCCCCAGTGTAAAGTTGTGGTAGTAGTTTCAGTTCCAGCACCAAACAGGTCCAGAGTGCAAGCAGTCAAATTTTTTAAATCAAAACCAGAATCTTCATCCTCCTTCTATCAATCAAACACAAAATGCAGTTTCTAGTATCAGCAGACATATTTCATTAGAGAGCAAACACAAAATAGACACATAGAAACAATCACCTCTCCCATCTCTGTGAGGAAGCAGTCGATGTAGTCTCTCGGTGAGGACGGGTCAAAGCTTTCTCTGTGTTCTCTGATCCTGATCTCTACAAAGTCCATTAAGTTGTTTATCAGAATGAACATCAAATTTACACTGTTATACAAGCTGTACACTCACTACTTTACATTGTAGTTGTCATTTCAGTTTTGTCACATCCTAGTATTCCTAGTACTGCGTCTACTGGCTCACTCTCTTGACTTAGTGAGACACTTCAATAGAACAGAGCCACTGTTAATGTTATTGGCAACACCAGTGCTTTTCCTACTGTGGCAAGTCAAAATGTCTGCTGTGAATAGAGTATTTTAATATTGTTGTACTCATACTTTTACTTTAGTATCTTGCAGACGCAAATTCAAAAAATGAACTGCAGAATTGTTTCCTGGGTATATACCTGTATGTTTCATTTTGTTGATGATAAATAACCTAAATACAAAACCTCAAGTACTGTTATACATTTTATTTTATTTAATGTCTTTTATGTTAGTTTCATTTAATTCCATGTCGATTATGTTGTTTTTGAACTTTTTTTACAAAAAAGACACATCATTGACTTATTTGGTCTGGCTTGATAAATTCTGATTTAAAAAAGCATTACTATGCGCTGCAGGAGGCTCACCTGTGTCCACAAACTTCCCTGTAAGTACACTACTTCATTGAACTTCTGAAGAATACCCTGGTACTGCTAATCAGTGTACTCAAAGTGATCCCCAAACACCAGGCAGCAGATGATGTTGGACACAGCACTGGTAATCAGTGACTGGGCATCAAAAGGCTTACCTGTAAAATAAAGAGGAAATGTAGATAAGACACAGAAACTTTGTAAAAAATAAAAGACCACAAAGTCAATAAAAGCCACAGACAGAAGAAGAGTACTCTGACATATTTTATCTTTTTAATTATGGATGATTAACAGGCTGGTTTATCAGATATGTTTACAGAGTGCCAGCCACTGCCAAACTGAAACAAACAGGTCTAAAGTGCATGGTTCAGTGCTGTTGTTGCATGTCTCTGTGTGGCAAAGTTGGAGTAAAGTTGAAGGGAAAGGGAACATGTAATAAACATTAAAAAAGACAGTGTCATGGTGAAAAAGCATACTGCTCTGTAACTAGTTATGAAGCATTAGCTGATTAGTTGCTTGTTGAAAAATAAGATTTGTTTGTTGCCTTGCTGAAGGGCAAAAGCTTCAGTGAGATATTGGCACTCCTGCTGGATGGATGGCTCCAGGCTCTTCTTGCCCACACCAAAGTTTATGAGTGTATGAAGAGCGAATCTCCTCTGCTGCTTCCATGGATTGCCATTTGATGCCACCAGACCTTTTGAAAACATAGAGCATTAGACAATTAGGTATAACTAACAACTAGCTAAATGCTAATGTGCTTAATATGGTGTCAGTCTGATGCTCCTAATTAATGCTTCTGTCAATGGTATGATGGGACGATCCATGTAGTCCTCTACTTTGTGTAGGCTAGCCGTTAATGACCACAATCTGTCCACCAAAGAGCCGAAGTCTAAAACATTTCCATATTTCTCCGCAAACTGAACACAAAAAGCAGACAAGTGTTGGTTCAGAGTTGACATAGTTTCTGATAATGTAAAAACAAAATCAGTCTAGCTTCAGAGGGTGACAGCACAAACCTGCACCTGGGTGATATTGGCGGTGTTTCATGTTTTATCCTGTATCCTTTGACATTATTGACTTACTGGCTCTCTTGGAAATTGGCTCTCTTGATTCTAGTCTAAATTTAATGGGCCTATTATTCTGAGAGTAAGATGTGCCTGAATAGGTGGGTTCTAGTGATGTGCAGAGCTGTATCCCAGGGTTATACTCTGCACATCACTAGGTTAAGGTTAATCAGAAGGTTAATCATATAAATAAACCTTCTGATTAATAGCATGGCAGGGGTGAAATAGGATGAATCGCCTCCTCATTAAGAAAGACACTATGCTTATTCTCATTACATATTACGCATTTACACAGGAGGTACAGCATAACATCATTGATTATTTGAATCTCCCAACACTCGATCGGTCAGGATGAACTGACAGCAGCCTCTTTGATCATAAAAGTAATTTGTTACGGCACAAACTCATAGCCTATATAAATCTATTTACACATGATCGATCAGGGGAGCTTGTTAAGAGGAGCAGAGCTCCCCTGTAATTTGCACCTTGCCTACAATCAGAAATAACATTATGTTGACGTTGTAACAGGTATAATATTAGCCTACTGATTTTTAGTAATGCATTATATTACTGCGTTACAGCAAAAAGTAAGACATTACTGTAATTGCATTACTTTTGTAACACGTTGCTCCCAACACTGTTTATGGAACAAGTGTCTGCTGCCTCACACATAACAACAGTCCCTTCGATACCTCTGACCAGATGCGGATTAGACTCAGCCTTTTGGATCCTCAATCCTGTGGACAAAATCAAGCTACAACCACAAGCCTGAATGCTCTGAAGTCGATGTAGGAGTTACTTTATATGCAGTTATTAAGGATTATAGATGGCTACATTTGAGGGAAAATGTGTGGCTTTTATTGAGCAAATAGACAGTGAGATAGAATTCTAAAAGTAGTGCTGGGCAACAATTTAATTTTTTAATTGGGATTAATTGCACGATTTTCATAGTTTGGCGCAAAATTGAATAATGAATACTTAAATAGTGTATTGCGCATATTTAATTTAATGTAGTGCTATATACACTAAAGTGCAATATCCTTAAACCAATCCTTGGGTGATAACTATTGATTGAGACTATTTGATTAACTTTTATTTTAACTTCCGGTTAAAGTTATGCTACAGCAATGGCAGCGCTGACAGGGCGATCACAGCACCCTCAGTGGCGTTGCCATTGCCATAGCATAACTCACCCTACTTTTAAATAAAAGTTACTCAAATAGGCTAGTCAGTTATTGTTGTTTATTATTTTTAATAAATTTGCAAAAAATTCAAACCAAGAAACCTGATGACTGTTGTATTTTAATTTCTATAATTAATGTATTTATCTGTGTATGTACACATTTTGTTTCCTTTGTGACATGATTGAGCTCAAACATTTGACAAGTTAGCACATGTAGTGATTGTTCTGGGAAGTGTAGTTAATGTAGTTTTTCTGTCCTGTCTTAATAGAGGTGCCACTGCTGTATTTTTTGTACACTGTTTATGCCACTTTTGTGCTATTCATTTTAGATATTATGTGATGTCCCACAGTGGTTAGGGCGCCATCTATAGGACTGAATTCCAAAATGTCGTCTATCTGCTGTGCTGTGGGTTGTAATAAAAGCAAATATAAAAGTAATGGATTAACATATTACAATATCCCCCGAGAGTTGTGGGTAATGGTTTGCTGTTATCAGGAAGGATCACTGGAGTCCTACAGAACACTCCAGGCTGTGCAGTGAGCACTTTATTTAGGGGAAGTAGCTAAGTATTTCTAAGCTAATATTGGCATTAGCAAACACTAGCGATAGCAAACTAGTTAGCAATCCTATGTTACGGCTGCCACCAGCACCACCCGTAATTTACCAGTGCTTGAAGATTGTCATTTGTTATGCTAAGCAGGCTGTGCGAACACACCCAGAGGATTGGCTGATGCTTCGAGGGATGGCCCCGCCTACTTCCTGGGGTTTGGGGTATCTTGCCATCCATTGGTGCGGCTTCCCTCTGATGCCCAATCACAGAGCGCCACTAATCACCCTTGCCTGTTTAAAAGCCTGCTCAGTCTGTTCTTCGTGGCAGCTTTCAGACCACGATTTGCTTGCCTCGCGTTAGATGCCTCAGGGCCTTTTTGTGTGATTGTTAGTATTTGCAGACTTTGTATCGAACACTGTGTCAAGGTAAGGAAGTCAGGATTTAGCTTTTCCAAACTACTGATACACCTTTTGCATTCACCATAGTTGTTTTATGTTAGTTTACACTAGGTTCAGGGGTGCTGGGCGCTTTGTGTTTTGGTTTTCGCAGATCCTTTAGTTAGAGTGTTTTGGTTTATCTTTTTATTTTCCTTTAGTTAGAGTAGTAATCCTCCTTTTGAGGACCTCCTTTTGTTATATTTGTTTATTGATTTCCACAGCACCCATTGGCCCTTTTTCTGTTTTGTGACACTTTATTTTAAATAGACATCCTTTCAAATTACCAAAAACATCTGGTTTATGTTTATGTCCTGACACCCCTAGACACACCAGGACGTAACATCCTAACATTAATTAACACTAATTTACCAATCAAAATTTTTAGTTAACTTAAAATAGGTAATCTATGTTGCTAGCTAACCTTTCTAGATTTCAAAAGCAATCTATATCCACTGTTTTTGGGCTGCATTTCTGTTGTATTTGTTCTAAATGCAGCATTGCCACATGTATGCAGGAATAGTAGCTACTAGTTACAGATTATTGTTTTATTTTTACATTCGACACCAGTTTCTTCAGTGGAAATATAATTGTATTTTACTTTAGGCTATTTCCATAAAATTAATAAAATCTGGGAAGATAAAACAAGAAACCCAACAAATGGCATTTGAAGTTGTTAGTGTAACTTGTCCCGGCTTCATATAATTTATTGTAAAAGACAAGTCCACCAACCGTGTGACCGCATTCGCGGGAGGAAAGAAACAAGTGTTTTAATCATCCGGACAGTGACTCTTGATTGTTAAACTGTATATTCTACTAAACTGAAAAACTTTGATATGTCAAACTTCAGGATGTGTTAAATACTAACTAATCTGTCATATGATCATGACAATTACACATGAAACAATAAACGGAATTTGTCATTTAAAAAAAAATCTTGAGTGAATTTACTTTCTTGATTGAAAACAACTTTTTTGAAATGTGGCTTATGTTTTTTCAATATAAGCAAAGGAATTGTAATCTGACACAATGTCACAGACCTACTAAGCTATTGAAAACTACTTTAAATGGCATATAGCTTTTGAAAACTGTTTTAACAGGCATATAGCTTTGCTCACATTCTCAATGACTAATATCTGCATGTAATGCGTGAGAAAGAGCAGTGAAAATGCTTTTCATTGTGTATTGTAGCATATTTTAACACCATGGACAGAGAGAAGAGGTCTAATGATCATTAGAAATAAGTAATTTGTTTATTTAACTTAACAGAAAATAAAGAAATGTATTGAATTACATGCTTATTTCTAATTATTTCCTGAATAAGTGACGGCTGGTGCCTACTGAGTGAAAGCCAAGATCATTTTCATCGTAGACATTCTATCTAATGAGTTCAATGTTGGGCATATAACAAAGAGCAGAGTGAGAATTAGAGAAGATATAAAAAGAAAGTCATGCTATGGGCAAATAGGGCATTCTGTTAAAATATCAGAATCAACAGATGTACAGAGTCTACATTTGTTCCAGCAGACTAAATGGTCTTTAATACGCCATTAAGGGAAAGTGAAAGTATTTCTGCCAGCTTGTGAAAGGGTGATATACGCTGCTTTCTGTTGCTGGATTGAGATACATTAGCACTACAACCAAACCTGAAATTCAAAAGTTATTGCCTGATTACGAAAATGTTTGCATCTACAGAGCTTATTAATATCTGGCACAAGCGCAGAGGCTAAAGCTCACAAGCGCACACAGCTTGGATGACAGCACAAACAAATTGCTTTTTAACTGAAGGTTTTTGTCTCAATTTAAGTGCTTTTTGTGCATCTGACTCTTGCTGCAAATAAACACGCATAACTGCAAAAACAGACCCAGGGCTTTATGTGAAATTATCATTTATTCTAAAGTTTTGACCTTTATTTTCTCTGTGAGATGAAAGAACTTAGAAAGTTGCACAGTGCTGCGTTATCATTCAGTGCCATAACGTATCAACATATACCCTATGTTTTTAGTCAACAACTGACAATATTCAGTTTTGACATCAAACTGGAGGGATAATAAATAATAAATACTCTAAATTCTAAATCTAACTAAACTAATATAAAGTGCCTTTTTTTTTTAGAAAAAATGAAATAAAAAGTGTAGCTTGAAGTGATAAAGTGTAGTCTTAACCAATTTTATAATAAACACTCAACACATCAAATGAACAGCTGTAGCCTCCTCTTCTCTTTCATTCCCTCTTATAAACCTCTTTCCTACTTTCTCTTGTTCAGTGAGAAACGTGAGCTCTAACTTGTCCTGCCAGCTAACATTGGAGATCTATGAGATATTCTGGTTTTGAACAGCACCGTGTAAAAATCTCTACATTCTAGTGAAATGTCTTTTCTCTTTGCCTCCTCTCTCCGTGTGCAGTGTTTCCCATGCGTTCATTTATTTGTGGCGACCAGCCACAACATCAATGCTGAACGCCACAGATTGTTTTCCAATTTTTTTTACTAAGCCTATTTAAAATCGTATTAGATTGCAGAGCGCATTCGCGCAGCACGTCCTCTTGCTCGTCCCTCTCTCTCACTCACCTGTAGCCCTCTCTTGCTCTCTCTCCCTCATGGAACACCGCTGCACAAATCTGTCCAACACAAGCTGTCAGTGTCAGAGACCCAGCTTTAAAAAAGTTATTAGTCAGTATGCAAGGAGCAGAACTAATAAGGAGAGCTAAGGTAATGTTGGAATGCAGCTGGATTTTGGAGGCTACCACGCTGTATACAGCTGGTAGTCAGTATCTCCAGTTACATTGTCATTCTGTGGGAAACACTGGTGTGCGTTTCCAAAACGTCTCCGGTGTATCTCACTCGCGAACGCAGACTCGACTCGAATGTACAGATTTGATTGGCTGAGCAGTATCACATGAGACGATGCGATTGGTCTGTGAGCTTCCTGGGCCGCTAAACCAGTACAGTAAATGCTAGAAAAGTGGCGCGGGTTAAAACAGAAATGCTCCATAACGAGGTAGTAAGTCTCAATAATAAATCGGCTGTAGGTCGGCGGTCCAAAGAGGACAGCGGCTGGGTCCGGATCAGGACCACGGTCCGACTATTAGTGACCTCTGCTCTATATGTTAGTCCGTCCACATTTACTGGGGTTTAGGTCAGAGCTGTGAGATTGTTTTGGTGTTTTCCTTTATTATTGTTCCTTTCCTGTCCTTGATTTTTCATTCAAGGCTGGGAGAGGATCTCTGTTCCCCAAAACATAGAAACCTAGCCTGTGTAAATGCATCGCTTTGCTCAAGGCCAGACACCCCGAAGCTGCCCTATCTGGACCAGCTGCATACGTGTTATAGTATCTGTTTATTCTCTGTTATTAATAAATTCTTCAAATACAACGGTTTGTTATAACAATTATTTGCTTAATCAGCAAGACACTTACCTGGATTTCTGCATAATTTGGTCATAAAATGTGATCTGATCTTCATCTAAATCACAATAGTGGACAAATACAGTCTGCTGAATAGCACACAAAAAATTGTTTTCATGTTTTGTGAACACCATGTAAACATTCACAGTACAGGATGGATGTGAAGCCTTGGATTTAATAACTGGTTGACCCTCTTATGGTAGCAATAACCCCAACCAAACATTTCCTGTAGTTGTAGATCAGACCTGAAAAATGGTCAGAGGAATTTTGGACTATTCCTCTTCACAAAACTGTTTCGGTTCACCAATATTCTTTGGATGTCTGGTGTGAATCCTCTTTTGAGGTCATATTCAGACTGGCTCCACAAGACGTATTTTCTTCTGTTGTAGCCATTCTGATGTTGATTTACTTCTGTTCTTTGGGTCGTTGTTCTGTTTCATTACCCATCTTTTGTTGAGCTTCAGACAGGTGGCCTTTTTCCTGCAAAATGTCTTGATACACTTTGGAATTCATATTTACTCCAATGATAGCAACCCCTCCAGGCCCTGAGGAAGCAAAGCAGCCCTAAAACACGATTCCAACTCCACCATATTTCACAGTTGGGATGAGGTTTTGATGTTGCCGTTTATCCTCCATACATAGTGTTGTGTGTTTCTTCCAAACATAGGGTCCTCCCATGAGATCCACTCTTGTTTAGTGTTTTACGTATTGCATCGTTTGTTTGAGGCATAGTTCATATTAGGTCAAGCAAGCTCTAACCAACACCTCCAATTTTGTCTCATTGATTGGATTCCAGGTTGGCTGACTCCTGAATCCAATAAGCATTTGGAAAAGTCATTAGTCTAGGGATTCACATATTTTTCCCACCCTGCACTGTGAATGTTTACATGTGGTGTTCAATAAAAACATAAAAGCTTGTGATTGTTTGTGTGGTATTAGTCTAAGTTTACTGTGTTTGTCTATTGTTGTGACACAGATGAAGATCAGATCATATTTTATGACCAATTTTTGCAGCATTAATTTTTTTTAATTAACTAATGGTTTACATGTGGCATAACTGAAATTACTATAAAGAAAACTTTAAAGAATGTACATTTATGAAATCTTTATACATTTTGTCATTAATAACTAAGGACAAAAGGAAACAGTTTTAGAAACAGTGACATTGATACAAGATTTTATTTAAAATATCACACAGAATTAAATGTACAGGCAGAGAGGATAAGGTTGAGAATGTAATTACAGCTTTCTCTCTAAAGTGTTTTGCTTAGTCTTTCTGTTACATATTTATTATATATATATGTTCGTTGCTTAATTCAGCGAGCCTTGGCGCACACCTTGAAGGGGTGTGGTACACGTGTGGCTCCAGTAACTCCTTCTGTACTCAACTCAACTCCATCAGGAACGAAGAAGGAGAATTTCTGCAGTAAACCCACCAAAAACAGGAACAGCTCCATCTTGGCGAGGCCTTCCCCGAGACACACACGTTTCCCTGAAGAGTTGAGAAACACACAGGCTCAGGATAAAACTTATATTCTGGCTCTGGTTATGTTTAAGATTGAGGTGATTTTGGTTTACCTGCAGAGAAAGCCAGGAGAGCCTCTCTCTTCACAAACCTTCCTTCAGCATCCAGGAAGTGTCCAGGGTTGAAGGTGTCTGGCGTCTCCCATTCAGTCTTGTCAAAGAGCACAGAGGTCAGGATGGGCAGCAAGGTTGTACCCTAAAAAACAAGACAAAGCAATGCTGCAACAACAGTTTTTGATTCCTCACAATATTTCAAATGATTATCCTCTGAAGACTGTGTACCAAATGCACCTTAGGTATGAAGTAACCACCCAGCGTGGTGTCCTTGGCAGCTGTTCTGAATCCATTGAGAGGAACAATGTTTCCCATCCTCTGGATCTCGTGGATGACAGCATCAGTGTAGGGCAGGTTGGGTCTGTCTGCCATAGTGGGCTGGCGGGTCTGTCCGATCACTCTGTCTATCTCTGACTGGACTTTGTCTAAGTACAAGAAAATTGCAAAAGTTGTAGCATCAGAGGTAGAAAACCTTGGAATTACATCTTAATGCCTTGTTATGTCGATTTTTACAAAGAATGAGAGCTGTGAATTTTGTCCCCCATCACTAACATTGAGACTGCTGAATGGAGGCATCATGTAGCCAGTGTGGATAAGAGGATGATTACAGTGAACAAAAACATACGGTCATGCCAGTATTCTTTTAAGACAGACTTGAAAAATGTAAACTTTGCCTTTAATCCGTTTCACCAAAACATTTTGCGTATAAGTTTATTTATCTGGAACAGCCTTAAACCATTTCCGTCTCTGCTATCAGTTTAAGTTTCCCGGACCCGGACTGAACATTACAAAGAAAAGCATTAATCTGAATGCTTCAACTGTTCCGCTACTTCAAAGATTTATCCACTAATCAGTAGACATGACTTCAAATTTGCATTTAAATGTCATTAATTCCTTTGGGTAAACTAAAAGAGAAAAGAAGCCAAAGGACCAAAAACTATGCAAACACAATTAGGCTGGCAAAGTTACTGTTTGTTGGTCGTTCGGTCCCCCACTTTGGTCCAGACTGAAATATCTCAACAACTATTGGATGGATTGCCAGAAAAGTTGTTACAGATGTTTATGGTTCCCAGAAGATGAATCCAAATGACTTTGGGGACTTTGGCAACTATTGTATGCATTGCCACACAACTTCCCTCAGCATGAATTGTATTATCTCTGGTGATCTCCTAGCAGATTAAAAACAGTAGCTAATATTACCATGCTAACATGCTCAACTTAGATTGAAATGGCATTAGCATCACAGTTCACTCAGCTCAGTGTTGGGTTTAGTACGTCACCTACCTTGGACATCTGGATTTTTGATGAGGAAAACCAAAGCCCACAGCAAAGTGGTGGAGGTTGTCTCTGTTCCAGCCTGGAACAGATCCAGAGAGCACATAGCCAGATTGGTCTCAGTGAAGCCCAGGTCAGATCCTTTGTGCTATTTAGAAATTCAAAGAACAGACAATAGTGAATCACTTGCAGATTGACATGAAGGCTTACTCAGTGTTGTACAGTAGTGTGTGCAATGCAACTGTTCACATACATTCTCCATTTCAGTTATGAAAGCATCTATGTAGTCCCGGGGATTGTTGTGGTCCAGGTCCTTCTTGTGCCATTTTACCTCCTTAATGATGAAGTCTAGGAGCGTGTTGAAGTGGCTGAAAATTTTGTTGTGAGGACCTGGCAAGCGCTTCATCACTCCTGGGAATGACTGATATACCTAATCAGAAAAAGCAATAGAGACTATCTTTTCTTTAAATCATGTTTCACCTTTTGTGGTACATTTTGGCCGCAGACATGGTCCCTGCAGTCACTTACAGAGGATCACACAGTCCCACCAGCTAAATGGATACCAATGACTTACCATACTCCAGACTGAGCCCTCCAGCCACAAAAGTTCAGTGAGATACTTCAGCAAGATCTGGAAGTTGTGGTCGCTGTATTCAAACCGTTTCCCCATAACCAACTGGCAAATGATGTTGGACACAGCATTGTTGAAGAGACCTGCTGGTTTGAAAGGTTCACCTGGACGAGAGAAGTCAACTATTTAGACAATGCTAAACTGCTGAAGAGCTGATGATTATGAGCATATTTTGTGCACCACCTCTCTCCTTCTCTATCTCCTCCTGCAGATATTGGATCTCCTCACAGATATTCTGCTCCAAGGTTCTTTTGCCCAGGCCAAAGTTACGTAAGGTAGACAAGGCAAAACGCCGCTGTCTCTTCCATATTTCACCATTGCTCATAAAAAGACCACCTAGACACAAGCATGCAGAGGAAATAAGGTAAACGTCTGTGGGGATTTCATTTCTGCACAGCATGAAACAAGAGAAGGAGAGAGATTTGTACACCTGAGTTTCCTAAGTAAAGCCTGTCGATGACTGCATTGTATGGTCGATCCACAAAATTCTCGGCTTGTGTTACTATGGCTTCCTTCACCATCTTGTACCCAGACACAAGCACCATCTTTTCACCACCAAAGCGGATGCTGAACACATTCCCATAGATGTCAGCCAACTGTGAATAATACATCAAGATCAACATTTATATTTACAACTTGATACCAGGTGTCAGTATTTTGATATGACATTTATATGACATTTCATATAAATATGATTAATTCGAACGCAAATGCACATTTTCTAAAGTGTGAACAATTTAATTTTTACATTTTGAGGAATTAATAAATAATTGAAATAGCTTCCATTTTCTTCCATTTTCGTAGTTTGATGACAAAGTTGCACATGTTGTTATTGTCCACATATGCCACAATCCTATTAGCAATTGCATAATAGTGTTTGTGAATGATCTTTAACTCATTTTAAATTAAATTAAATTAATTGAATTAATAGTTTAAGTGTATTAGAATGTCTCAAAAACTGAAAATATATACATTAAAAATCAATTGAAAAACAACTAGAAAACAATCTAAAATGAATTAATTAAAGTCTTTAGCAATTATATAACTTTGAATCTTTGATCCTTAAAGCTTACAAGCCCTGTAAGGTGAAACCTCCTGAGTATTAAACTTACCTTGGCAAAATAAATGTGTGGCTGTTTAAAGTCTGCACTGAAGATATTCCCCACATAGGGAAGAGCCAACGGTCCTGGAGGATAATTTGGAGGATTCCTATTTTTGAGGAAGTCTGCTATTAGGAGGAAAATAAAAATAAACAGGAAGACCTCCTTGATGTCAAAACCTGGCAAAAAATCATAAAGCCACATTGTTGAAGAGAATTAAACCAGCAGCAGGAAGGAAGGTCTGTGCCTTTCAGGATTTTCTTCTTCCTCAAGTGAAACACAGGTGGTTTTAATATTACAGGACAGATAAGTGATCTGATCAGCAGCAGTCATTTAGAGTCTGTACAAAGGTGCTTGTGACAGTGTTCTTAAATAACTAGCTACATACACGCCTACTTTTGAAGGAAGTTCTGTGTTTTTCAAGAGTTTCTTCTTTCTCAAGTGAAACACGTGTGGTTTTATAATGTCTGTTCACAGCTGATTTAACCCTTTTCTGGTCCACATCATTCTAATATTACAGGACAGATAAGTGATCTGATCAGCAGCAGTCATTTAGAGTCTGTATAAAGGTGCTTGTGACACTGTTCTTACATAAGTAGATACAGAAACGCCTACTTCTGTCCTAGATCTCTGAGACCATGTTCTTGCCTTTCCAACCAAACCTCTAAATTGTTGTTCATTCACTAATAACAAAACCAAAGACGATAACTAAAAACTGAAACTGAAAATCTATTCATAAATTTGAGTAAGGATGAATAACAGAAAACGTGCAGCAAATGTGAAGTGGATACTGAACTATCTATCTAACTAACAGAATTTGTTCTAGGGTGAATTGATTTAAGATTATTTTGAAGGGGTTAACTTGATAGATGTGACTCGATAATACTAATACATTATCGTCAGTATTACCTCATTACATTATGTAACACTTAAGATTAACAGCCCATGAATGACAAATAATAATAACCATGTCAATTAATTTTCTGACATCCCATTAATTAAAGCTTTTATCAGTGCAACATAGTGCCCACACAGCCCAGCCTCCTGTCGTTCACAGTGGTTTCTTCTCGGCTGCAGTCGAAAAGTCGTTTTTTGGCTTAGGAAGGTTTATAACTGAATGAAGTGACCTGGAAGCATTGAAGTGGCAGCCATGATTAGAGCTGGTCGAATTCTCTAAATGCTAGAAAGGTGCTTCAATGCTTCCTTTCCTATTTCCTTTAACATGGGGTACACTGGACCATACTTTAAGAAAGGCAAGGAGATAATGCCGTCTCGCAATTCCTTGCGGAAGCAACATTTAAAGCGATACATGTTCTCAAATTCAATAACGATAAATTCGACTGACCTCATTGAGGAAAATCAAACATGATTGACAGGAATGCCAGGAGACTTTTCTCTTTATTGGACTCATTTATGATAGGTTACTTGATTAAGGCACTCACAGTTTCCTTCTTTCTTTAGGTTTCCTTTCCTTTGGTTTTGCTGTAATCTAATACTATTTCAACATCACTTTATTTTTTGCATTGTTTAAATATGCCATAAAGTGTTGTATTTGAATTTTCTACAATAAAAGAAAGATATCACTGACCATGACGGATAAAGGATCACTATGTAAGTTACCATTGGCTATTAAACTTATTCTCTCTTATGCAATAACTTGCTAATATGCATGTCTTTAACTATCAACAGTTACAGAGACCAATACGCGGCTATATGTTTCTAGTCTTGTAAAATCATCAAAGGGAGGATAATGTTGAAATGTGTAGGCTAACGTTATATGCTCAGTTTGCATTAATTATTTTTGGCCAATGTTTTACCAGCCTTCAGCATCATCACCGTCAATATCATTAATTTTACTTCAGTCACACATGCTGACATGCTTGCCCTAAAAAGGCAGGGTTGGATATCCTCAGTAAATGTAATGTGTTTTTTTACATAAAATAATCAGGATTCATGTTGATAAATATGGGTGGGCAAGATGGTGAGTGTGAGCAAGCATTCTCAATGTGACAACCCTTTATTTGGTGACTGGTATCCTATAGGCCAGGTGTATTCAATTAGAATTCAAAGAGGTCAAGTCAGAGAAAATTTCCCGAAGCAAAGGTCCAGAACATCAAAACGACTAACTTGTGTTATGATTCAGTACCATAACGTATAGTTGTATCAACACATGTTTTTAGTCAACAACGGACTGTCAAATCAAATAATGTTTCAAGAATATTTACTGTCAGTTTTCACATCAAATTAGAGGGAAAATAAATAAAACTACTCTAATAATAAATTCTGAATTTAAGTAAACTAAAATAAAGTGTGTATTTTTTAGAAAAAATTAAATAAAAAGTGTAGCTTGAAGTGATGAAGTGTAGTCTTAACCAATTTCATAATAAACACTCAACACATCATAACAAATGAACAGCTGTAATTCCTCCCCTTCTCTTTCATTCCCTCTTATTGAGCTACAACTTTCCTACTTTCTCTTGTTCAGTGAGAAACGTGAGCTCTAGTTTGTCCTGCCAGCTAGGACTGGAGATCTATGAGATATTCTGGTGTTGAACTTCCCGTGGGAGGAATGTACATGTAATTATCTGTATGTTCTTGATTAAAAACCTTTTGAAATTTTTTTTCCCTTTCGTCTCCTCAATTTGTGTGTGTTTCCAAAACATCTCTGGTGAATCTCATGGACTCGACTTGCAAGCATCAGAATGCACAGATTTGATTGGCTGAGCAGCTTCACATCAGATGATTGGAGCACATGCGATTGGTCTGTGAGTTTCCTTGCCCACTAAACCAGTACAGTAAATGCTAGAAAAGCTGCGCGGGGTAAATAGAAAAGCTCCATCACGAGGTAGTTAAGTCTCAATAATAAATTGGCTGTGGGTTGGCGGTCGGGAGAGGACAGCGACTGGGTCTGGAACCTGACCACGGTCCGCCTATTAATGACCTCTGCTATAGATAGGCCTATGCCATTTTGCAATCTTGGTTATGAAGTAATATTCCACCGTGTTGTCCACCTTTAGATGGCCTGCATTAAAACAACACGGGGCGCAGTGTCAAATATGCGCTTTTTGTAGTCCATCTAGTAGTCAGTGACTAGAAAAGAGCAGTTGGATTCTCTTAGCCAAGCGGTAATCTTTTCCTAGTCCTTATGAATTCTCCTTCACATCTTTCCTTGACCCCATGACGTTTTCCATCGACTTCAAGGAAAAGGTGTTAAGAAAGGACATTTTTTGACTTTCTGATTGCAGTCCTCATCTCGTTCGCTCTGGTTGAATCGTGTCATTTTTCCCTCCGCCAGTTTCACCAAGTCCCACCCTACTGTGCTGTGATTGGATAGTACTCGTCACTTGGCATTGGATGCTGACAAAAATGACAACAAAACCAACTGAGAAAAGCAGCTGCAGGACCAACACTCTGTCCTCTATAAAGAACCAGTAGAATTTGGAGACATCTCCCCTTTCAACATCAGTGAAGTAGCCTTAAACAAAATGGCCCAGTAAACTGTTGTTGATAAGATAGTTGTCCTGTTGTTTATAATTTTTAAAACTGAGCTAATCCTCCCTAACCGCTATCAGACCTGAGGAATCTCAGACATGTCATGGGGGTGTGCGTGGTTGTGAACTTTGGGACCCAAACGCAGGACATCGGGCAGAGCAGGTACATTTCAAAAGGTGTATTCACAAACACATAGCGAGCACACTTATAGACAAAGTGGCTGAGTCCAGAAAACCCAAAATGAACAATCCAAACGAACAAAGTGATCCAACAAAAAACAGGTAATCCAAAAGCAACTCAAAAGGGAAAATTCCAAAACTCCAGGGAACACGCAAGGACATAACATGAGACGAGAAACACAGGCAATATACAGTATACACACAGGGTTAATGAGCATGGAAGGAATACACAGATGAGAGACATGAGGGACTAATCAAGCACAACAGACACACAGGCAGGCAGAGAGAAAGCAGGGGAAAAGACAGGACCAAACCTAAATGCAGAATACAACTGAACATCATAAGACAAAACTAAACAACAGTTTAGCTTGCTTGTTTCCTGAACACTGAACACAAGACACTGTCACAAGAACAGAAACCAACAGGAAACAAACAGACTAAACACTGTCAAATAAACAACCAGACAGAGAACACAAACCAGCACTTAACATACAGAAAACTAATAATATAAATAAACTACATCCTAACAGGGAAACAGACTGAGACTAGGATTAAACAGAACATAAAGGAGACAAGAGCAAAATAATGCAAACACAGAACCAGGAGTAGACACTAAGACATGAACTGAGGCACAGGACTAAAATGCAAATAAACAAAAGAATAAACAAGGCTACAAAGAGAAACACAAAACCCCAAACCATAATAGACTAAACACAGGAAAACATGAACACAAAACCGAAATCCTAACTAGACAGCAGAGTTTCAGTTGATAGGAAATACTTTGACTAAGGTCAGAAGTAAATTAACTGATGCTGTTCTGCTTAACACTTAAGTACTATAAACTTCATTTACCAAGATAAGTTCATTAGATAATTTAGTAATTTAATTCAGTAATTTAATCAATGTTGTGTCAATTTTCCCCTGTATTATTGAAAATGGTATTGAATATCAATATTTTTTCAAGGTGCTGTATTGAAGTTACAAGTATTGTGATTGACTGTGATGGAGAACTGACCTTTATGCTGTGTTACCAGCTTTGGGAAACCCCAGCAGAAACACATACGCTGGAATGACCAAGACGCGAGGAAATGCCAGCAGATCGGGCTTCATCCAGCCAGAGGGAACAATCACCAACCGTCCGTACTGTGCCCGGTTGCTCTGCGATCTCCTGTCCCTGTACGCCCCAATGCCCTATTCCCTCTCTGATGCCTACAATGGGTTGTGTCGCTATTACGACTAGCTCCTGTGAACAGTCGATGATTGTTTCCTCTGGCTGGATGAATTTTAAGCGTGATCCATGCACTGCTGCAGCTGGGGGCTCTCCGCAGCGCCACACAACTTTCCAAATTCTTCCATCTTATGGAGAAAAGAAATCAGTTTGAAACAAAATTTGTTTGATCGGCATGAATGTTCCTCTCCGGTCCCACGCTAAGGTGATCACCTTATGGTGGAGAGGTTTGCGTGCCCCGGTGAACCTGGAGGCTGTGTTGTCTGGAGCCTAGTGCTCCTGGTAGGGTCTCCCAAGGCAGAGAGGTTCCAGGTGAGGGGCCAGACCAAGAATGGTTCACAAAAACCCTTGATGGAAGATCATAGAAGAGGACAAACCCTGCCCGGAGGAAGCCCGGGGCCCCCGTCTGGAGCCAGGCCCAGAGGGAGGGCTCGTCGGCGAGCGCCTGGTGGCCGGGTTTGCCACGGAGCCCGGCCGGGCACAGCCTGAAAAAACAACGTGGCACCCCCCTCTACATCCCTTGGACCCACCATCCATCAGAAGATCCGCAGGGGTCGGGTGCGCTGCCACATGGGTGGTGGTGAAGGCCAGGGGCCTCGACGGACTCGACTGTTGTTTGTGCGTATGCACCAAACAGCAGTTCGGAGTATTCGGCCTTCTTGGAGTCCTGAATGGAGTCCTGTATGGGGCTCCAGTAGGGGACTCCATAGTTCTGCTGGGTGACTTCAACGCACATGTGGGAAATGACGGAGTTACCTGGAAAGGCGTGATTGGGAGGAACGGCCCCCCTGATCTGAACCTGAGTGGGTGTTTGTTGTTGGACTTCTGTGCTAGTCATGGATTGTCTATAACAAACACCATGTTTGAGCATAAGGATGCTCATAAGTGTACACGGTACCAGAGCACCCTAGGCCGAAGATCGATGATCGATTTTGTAATCGTTTCATCTGATTTGAGGCAGCGCATGTGCTTCAGACACTTGTGAGTCGGGTGGAAGAAGAGGGAGCCGGAGCTGTCGAACTGATTTCACCATCTGGATCCTGTGGAGTTGGGACTCAGTGGGCATGTTCAGCCTCGTGCTGGCTCAGGGAAGCCGTGTCCCAAGTGTGAAGAAGGAGGCCTTCCGAGGATTTGTTGTCTCGGAGGACTCCGAGGCGGTTGCAAGGTACCGACAGGCCCGAAGGACTGCAGCCTCTGCTGTGGCAGAAGCAAAGCAGCAGGTGTGGGAGAAGTTCGGAGAAGACATGGAGAAGGACTTTCGGTCGGCACCAAAGTGTTTCTGGAGAACTGTCCGCCATCTCAGGAGGGGGAAGCGGGGAACCGTCCAAGCTGTGTACAGTAAGGATGGGACCTTGTTGACCTCAACTGGGGAGGTAATTGGGTGGTGGAAGGAACACTTTGAGGAACTCCTAAATCCGACTGACACGCCCTCTCTAGTAGAGGCAGAGCTGGAGGCTGATGGGGGTTTCTCGTCAATTTCCCTGGAGGAGGTCACTGAGGTAGTCAAACAACTCCACAGTGGCAAAGCCCCAGGGATTGATGAGATCCACCCAGAGATGCTAAAAGCTTTGGGTGTGGAGGGGCTGTCTTGGATGACACGTCTCTTCAACATTGCGTGGAAGTCGGGTACAGTGCCCAAGGAGTGGCGGACTGGGGTGGTGGTTCCCCTGTTTAAAAAGGGGGACCAGAGAGTGTGTGCCAATTACAGGGGTATCACACTTCTCAGCCTCCCTGGTAAAGTCTACGCCAGGGTGCTGGAACGGAGGGTTCGGCCGATTGTCGAACCTCAGATCGAAGAGGAACAATGCGGTTTTGTCCCGGTCGGTGGAAAAATTGACCAGCTCTTTACTCTCGCAAGGATCCTGGAGTGGGCTTGGGAGTATGCCCATCCAGTCTACATGTGCTTTCTAGATCTGGAGAAGGCATATGACCGGGTCACCCGGAAGATACTGTGGGAGGTGCTGCTGGAGTATGGGGTAAGGGGGACCTTCTTAGGGCTATCCAATCTTTGTACATCCAAAGCGAGAGCTGTGTCCGTGTACTCAGTAGTAAGTCGGACTCTTTCCAGGTGGGGGTTGGCCTTCGTCAGGGCTGCGCTTTGTCACCAATCCTGTTTGTGATATTCATGGACAGGATATCGAGGCGTAGCCGTGGCGAGGAGGGGCTGCGGTTCGGTGGGCTTGGGATCTCGTCACTGCTTTTTGCGGATGATGTGGTCCTGATGGCATCATCGGTCCGTAGCCTTCAGCTCTCACTGGATCGGTTCGCAGCAGAGTGCGAAGCGGCTGGGATGAGGATTAGCACCTCTAAATCTGTGGCCATGGTTCTCAGCAGGAAACCGATGGAGTGCCAACTCCAGGTAGGGAATGAGTCCTTGCCCCAAGTGAAGGAGTTCAAGTACCTTGGGGTCTTGTTCACGAGTGAGGGGAGACTGGAGCAGGAGATTGGCCGGAGAATCAGAGCAGCGGGGGCGGTATTGCACTCGCTTTACCGTACCGTTGTGACAAAAAGAGAGCTGAGCCGTAAGGCAAAGCTCTCGATCTACCGGTCAATTTTCGTTCCTACCCTCACCTATGGTCATGAAAGCTGGGTCATGACTGAAAGAACGAGATCGCGGGTACAAGCGGCCGAAATGGGTTTCCTCAGGCGGGTGGCTGGTGTCTCCCTTAGAGATAGGGTGAGAAGTTCGACCATTCGCGAGGAGGAGAGTAGAGCCGCTGCTCCTTTGCATTGAAAGGAGCCAGTTGAGGTGGTTTGGGCATCTGGTAAGGATGCCTCCTGGGCGCCTCCCTAGGGAGGTATTCCAGGCACGTCCAGCTGGGAGGAGGCCTCGGGGAAGACCCAGGACAGGGTGGAGAGATTATATCTCCATGCTGGCCTGGGAACGCCTCGGGATCCCCAAGTCAGAGCTGGTTAATGTGGCTCGGGAAAGGGAAGTTTGGGGTCCCCTGTTGGAGCTGCTGCCACCGCGACCCGACCCCGGATAAGCGGATGAAGATGGATGGATAGATGGATGGCATGAATGTTAGTACAACAGTATTGCCAAAGCTAAATACTAGGAAAATACAAAAAAAACAACAATAAAACAATTCAATTCATATAATTCATCGAATAAATAAAATAATTGTATTTCAATACATTGGATATAGAATAATATTATCTAATATTGTTAATTTCTCTATGTCTTTATTCATTAAGCCTGTGTCTCCTTCTGGAAACAATAACAGCAGCCATCTCTATGTGACATCACATTGAAGCGATACCTCTGATTGGCTGACTACACGCGTGGATCGAAGTCACACAGTCTGCGGAAAGAAACTGCCAAAATTATCTGTAGACGCGTGCAGAGAGATCTGTGAATGCACTGTGATCTACAAACACAGATTCAACACTTGCATGCTGAGCTTTGCACAAAATATTTAAGAATGTCTTTTTTACAGTGGTTTGAAAATACAAGTTAGACTGTGTTTGTTTGCAAATCTTGAGGAGGGCATTTGTAGAATTTTTAATGGGAAAAACAGCGAAACAGTTGTGCCAAAATTCTGAAAATAAATGCAACACAATCTACAAATAAATAATGACCCTCATGCACAGACAAATCACTTTGCATTCATTCAAATTCTGGTTTGCAAGTACAAGTCACTGATTTATATTTGTGAATCATAAAGAGTTTGTATGCGGATTTTAAATCTTTTTTGTAGATCGTATTTTATATTTGTATGTCATGAAGAGTCTGTTTGTGAATTTTTTATCTATTTACAGATTGTGTTTTACATTTGCAGATCACGAGGAGTTTGTTTGCAGATTTTAAATCTATTTGAAGATCTTGTTTTGTGTTTGCAAATTGTAATATGCATGTTGACTCATAGTCTCTTCATTTTCAATGATTTTGGCATTGTTCTGTCACCAAAGCGAAACAATAGTGCCAAAATTCTGAAAACAAATGTGACACAATCTACAAACAGAAAATGAAATTCACCTGCAAACAAATCGCTTTACATTCATTCAAATTCTGGTTTTCAAGTACAAGTTACTGATTTCTATTTGTGAATTATGATTTGTTTATTTGTGGATTTTTAATCTTTTTGTATATCATGTTTTATATTTGTGGATCATGAAGAGTCTGTTTGAGGATTTTGTATCTATTTGTAGATCTTGTTTTACATTTGCGGATCATTAGGACTTTGTTTGCAGATTTTTAATCTATTTGTAGATTGTGTTATGTGTTTACAAGTCGTAATATCTGTTTGTGACTTTTAGTCTGTGCATTTTCAATGTTTTTGGCACTGATTTACCTCCATACATCTCTGCGCTACACTTGGCGGTTTGCACCTTCCTTTCAAATGTATTAAATACAGATGCTGTTGCATTCACATGAAATTGTTTTCAGGCTTGTTAGATCATATTGTGTGTAGTGAATAAATGTATTTGCATGTTACCCAAATTGCAAATTCATTACAGCAAAAGTACTAAATGAACAACAGGTGCTATCTTGCACTTTTGAAAGCGTCATTTTGCCTGCACACCATTAGTAGATCAGCTAACATGTTAATTTGCTGGTGAGATCAAGTTTACACACGCTTTTACTCATACAAAGCTTTAGTATATCAGGCTCTATATGTATTCTGCATTAACAATATAGTAATTTGTCCCATGTGAGCTTAGACCTTTGGTTAAATCCTTCAACAAGACATTTAGTTTTACTCTTGAGAAGGAGTTTGATACTGTAAAAGACAGAGTGCCATACATTCATGCTCTCACTTACTTACCAAGGCCTTTATAGATAACATCGAAGAGAGGGATAATGGGTCGATCAACAAAGCTGTCCAGCTGGTTAACAAGAGCCTCTTTGACCATCTTGTATCCTGAAATAAACACCATCCTCTCACTGCCTCTCCTCAAGCTGAACACTGGGCCATACACCCGAGCAAGCTGCATTTAAAACCAAAGTACTTTTCACTAACAAGGACCACGCTAATGTTAGATTTTATGGTGGTTTATTATGATGAATAGTTATGGAAGGAGGGGTCGAGAAGGGAGGGATGAAAAGGGGTCGAGGTGAGAAGGATAAAGGGGTCGAGGGGAGAGGGATGAAGGAGTCGAGGGAAGAGGAATAAAGGGGTCGAGAGAAGAGGGATGAAGGGGTTGAGAGAAGAGGGATGAAGGGGTCGAGCGGGTTGCTTAGGGTTCGGTGGTCGGAGCAGCTAGGAACCCAAGGCGTCGAGACTCAGAGTGGGGGCTCGTCTTGATAAGCAGCTTGGTCTTATGAACCCCCCTGTGGTTCTTATTGTAGAAGAAGACAAAGGGGATGCCCACTCAAGCGGGGAGAACATACAAACTCTGTACGGAGAGGCCTGGGCTGAGTGAGGTCTAAACTCAGAACCTTCTGCTGTGAGGCCGCAGTGCTGGCCAGTGGGCCGCCGTGCTGCCCATTAAAAGAGGTGAACAAGCTGGGTTTGGGGGGAGGGATGTGAGAACTGAGAAACGGGAGAGAAAACGGGTTAGACAGCTTATATACGTAAGTGCTTGGATGCGAGCATCGCCACTGCGGCGGTGAGAGTTCTTCCTCTGTGTAGTGTGATGTCTTCGGGTCGGGCTAAGTGGTTTTTGTAAAGAAAGGGATGCCTTCCAAGAGGGAGGGAGTCACGTCGCGATCGCTTGTTCAACCAGTGCCATTGGGTATCGTGTGATCGTGGATGGACTGCGCTGCGGTGGATAGTAGCAGTAAGTGGGAAAGAACGGATCGCCTTGTGGGATGATGCGGATGGGGGAGTTTTAGGTGTTCAATGGAGAGAGAAATGTTGCTCGGTGTAGCAGTGTGACAGGGGAGATAGGTTGGGATGTACGGAGAAACGTGAGCTTGGGAAGGAGGCTTGAAAGGGAGTGGATTAGCCTCTTGGTACTGGACCTACCCACTTTCACTGTTCTGGCTGTTTTCCGTCCAAAACGGTGGACCTTTTGTCAATGGGGACCATCTGGTGGGCCCCCATCTTAGTGATGTCAGCTTAGCTGATAGGTTTGTTTCTGTCGTGAGACTGAAGTAGAGAAGAAGAGTTTGCTTTGGCAGAGGCGGCTTAATCGGCCTCTGCTGGCAACCCGTAAGCTTCGCGGACATGCAGGATAGCGATTGATTCGTTTCTTCGATGCGAAGAAAAAAGAGCCCACTTAGATCCCTGTAGGATGTTCTGTTCTCAAGCTGTGGTCTGTAGCATGGGAGTGCTTTTGGTCGTAGGGATATTGACTTTTTTTTTTCCTTTCCCCTCAACATTCCAATGTTTTGGAAGCTTTCTGTTATGGGAACATGGTTGGAGAGAAATGTTTTGAAGACTGAGTAAAGTAGACCGTTCTGGGAATGATCAAGAAGGAAATCCGGGTGTATGGGCAACGCCAGGGAATGCTGGTAATGACAGACTGGCCAAACGAGCATTGACCGGAAAGAAGGCTGAGGTTGGTGTCACGTGGGTGGGTTGCATGGTTCTTGTAATATGGGACTGAGGATGGGGCTATCGGTGCTTGGCATGGTGGTGCCAGGGGGGAAGAGAGATGAGTTTGTGCCGTGGTGAGTCCTGGTGCACATGCTGATGGCTGGTGTGGTGGATTGGAAAAGGGAGGAGGTGTTAGTTTGGCATTCCTACGCATAGCACCTTATCGGCAAGAGACCCTTGTACGTGTAAACACTACTAGGCAAAAAAGCTCCTTCTGATTCTGATCTGGGATAGCCTCAATGTCTGGCTGGAACCAGGAGTGGAGGTGAACGAACTAGCGGCTGAACTGTCTTCAGCGTATTCAGCGTGTCGATAGACTGGTCTGGGGTATCTGCTCGGCCATGACCGAGCCGGGTGGGGTCGTGGGGGTGGCAGGTTCTGGTGTTGACTATGCAGGGCCCTCATGTGAGAGGGGGCAGCGGAGGTTTTGGCATGACAGCGGGGGACGACGCATGGAGAATGCCTATACATGGGGTCCGGAGTTGGCACTACGGCCCTGGGAGCCCCAAGGTGCCCTGATTAACCCCCTGGAGTCTGCAATCATGCCGGTGTGGTCAGGTCAAAGTATGATATTTGAATTTTACCTTTTTTATATTCATGTTAGCCGTTTGCATTGCACCCTTTGATATGCTGAATCAAACAAACATGTTTAATGTGGTAGCTATATGAAGGCAACGTAAAAGTATAAAATAGCACAAGACTCCTATGGTTTAATTGCTGGAGGTGGAAGCGGCATGCAGCCTGGGAAGCACAATGGACGTGATATATAGAACTTGCGGACCCGGCTTGCCCGAGATGATTGAAAGCTAGTCGTCCGCCCTGCAATGGGGAAAAACTGAACAATTATGCCACGACAGAGGGAAAAAGCAAATGCAAACTCGACGGCTGTAATTCTCTGGAGCGAGAAGAAGCTATATGAGCAGGGCGGAACCTAGCGGTGAAGAGAGCTCCCTCGGCCCTGCGGCAGGACCTATGGAGGCAGGAAGGAGAGCAACGTCAATGAAGCACCTGATAGAATCAACTGCCTAAGTGAAGGCGAGACCAGAGAGGGCGCCTGGCTGAGGGAGGGTAAAATGGGGGGTTATCGGAGTGTGAAAGATAAGGTGGGCTGTATGAGGGAGCCTGGATTAGCTGTGGAAACAGAAAACTCATGGGGAAAGGGGAAAGGATGGAGAAGGGGATGGAGGAAGGGAGGGGTCGGATGGCAGGGAAAGAAAAGGAGGAAATTGGGTTGGTCCATGAGGCGCAGCGCTTTGGCTAGCTGCGGCTGAATGGACAGCAACACCAGTGGCAGTAGCTGCACGAGAAAGAGAATGAGCCGCCTGTTTGGGAAGAATGGCTGTGTTGGTAGCAGCGGAAGGAAGTGAAGAGGAAAGGATGTAGGGATGAGGGGATGTGCATGCAACGGTAGGGAGTGCAGCCTGCTGAGACGAGGATGAGGGGAAGAGGTAAAACAAATTAGAAATGTCAGACGACAGGGGAGCAGGCACAGGGGGTAATACTACCTGGCCCGGTGTGAGGGCTGGGTGACTGCGGTGGGATGGGGTGATACAACCTGGACCTGTGTAAGGGCTGGAGCAGTTTGCGTTACGGCGGTGGGTGTCGTCGTGACGTCATCAAGGTATCTGGTACGCATGGCACTGCATCAGGAATGCGGAAGTGAGCGGCCTGCTGGAGGCTGTTGGAGATGACTGGGTAGGCTGGAACTTGGGTGGAAAGGTGTTTTCCTAAAATGCGTGCTGGAGGCAGACGTCAGTCTGTTGAAGATGGTGTGGCGTTTAGCGGAGCCGTAATCGGGTTGGCCGGTGTGCGGCCGCAGGTCGGTTGTGTGGCCGGTTTGAAGTCGGAGTCTGGAAAACACAACTTCTCCCTAAGTCGGCTGGCTGCCGTGGCCTGTGTGTGTGTTCGGTGGGCTCGGACAGGAGCTGCTGGATGAAGAATGTTGGACGATGCGGTGTCCAGAAGGAGCGTTGTCGTGGTGGACGCCGCATGGGAGTGAAATTAACTATGGACGGAGGAGATTAGAGACTGGGCAGATCGTCGTAACGGATCCTGGTTGGAGGGGCTGAGATCGGCTTGTGATCTGTGTTTAAGGTAAGCAAGCACTTTCGAGAACTTTGGTGTGTGTCTGAGTCTGAACTGACGGTCGTGAAAACTAAGAAACGGGAGAGAAAACGGGTTAGACAGCTTATATACATAAGTGCTTGTGGCTGGATTTGAGAAGCACAGGTGGATGGAATCAGTGGAGTACGGGTGGTTGATTGGAGGTATTGAATGAAGCACAGGTGGTAGGATGAGTGAGGGAGGCGTGGTCCTGTTCCTGAACTTCAGTTTACATAACTCCATTTAGAGTTAGCAAATGTTTTAAAAAATACTTATATTATTATATTATTATATATATTCTTTCAAGCAGTGTCAGATGCAACAATGGGATAAAGGGTAGACAAATACATCATGCTAAAGGTTTGTCTTACTTGATGCTCTGTGTTGATGCAGTTTGTCTTGTTTGATGTGTTTTCATGATTTCAGTGTTGTCCTTGACATACTAAATATAAATTAATATAATATAAATATATATGTTCTCCTCAACATACTAAATGTATTAGTATTTATTTTCCATGTATTTACCTACAGTTTGTCACCAATTATTTTGCATATTTTGAGCTTTGTAAAATGTTTTGTGTAGTTCTTGCGCATGCCTCTACTGCGGAGAGAGAGGTCACTTCATCGCCTTGTGTCCCAGTCAGCCAAAGGGGCCGGCTCTTCAATAGGTGTCGGCATATTGAAGAGCCAGAATCAGGTACATACTAAGAACTCACTTTGCCTTCTTGCTCCCTTGTGCTCCCCTCAGTTTTCCCGTCCACTCTTTGCACTTGTTGATTCAGGGGCTGAGGGAAATTTCATTGGCCAAGAACTAGCCTATCAATCTGGTTTTCTTGGGGAGCCGCTCCTGGAGTCTGGTACTGCTAGGGCCTTAGATGGTAGAAATTTTGGCTCACGTTACCCATATTACAGCCCTCCTGTTGAGAGGAACTACGATACTGGAAACAGGGAACTTTTGGCTGTGAAATTAGCCTCAGAGGAGTGGCATCATTGGTTAGAGGGGACTAAGCTACCTTTTATAGTCTGGACTAACCATAAAAAACCTAGCCTACATTCAGACAGTCAACAAGCTAAACTCTCGCTAGACTCACTGGGCTTTACTTTTGATAGTTTCAACTTCTCTCTCACAAGCAAGTCTCAAGTCTTATCCTTCAAGTCTCAAGCAAGTCTCAAACAACTATGATGAAAATCAAGCATGTCAAGTCATTGCTGGGGTCAAGTCACAAGTCAGGTGATATGAAATTCTTTGGAATTCAGTTTATGTTGATGTTAAAGAGAGGTGGCAATTCATCTGTATGATCATTTTGATGTAGTGAGTGTTTCTGTTCTCTGTTCTAACTGCATTGAACTATACACAAAGGTGTTATTTAGCCTACTATTAGCTTCACTGATTATTGAGATGGGGTAGAAGAATAGTAGAGTAATAGAAGTATATGTAACATAAAGTTACAACAGCACCAAACTGCAACTAAACAAAATGAGCACACCGTTGAATCACTTGCTCTCTACTGAATATTGGATATGGAGGTTCTGGGCCGGTGTGGTTACACGTGGTCTGTGGTTGTGAGGCCGGTTGGATCTACTGCCAAATTCTCTGAAACGCCTTTGGAGATGCTTATGGAAGAGAAATGAACATTCAATTCACAGCTCTGGTGGACATTCCTGCAGTCAGCATGCTAAATTGCACACTCCCTCAAAACTTGCAACATCTGACGCATTGTGCTGTGTGATGGAACTGCAAATTTTCGAGTGGCCTTTTATTGTGACCAGCCTAAGGCACACCTGTGCAATACCCATGCTGTCTGATCAGCATCTTGATATGCCACACCTGTGAGGTGGATGGATTATCTCGGCAAAGGAGAAGTGCTCACTTACACAGATTTTGACAGATTTGTGAACAATATTTGAGAGAAATAGGCCTTTGTGTACATAGAGAAAGTCTTAGATCTTTGAGTGCAGCTCATGATGAATGAGGGCAAAAACAAAAGTGTTGCGTTTATAATTTTGTTCAGTCTAAATAGTAATATACTAATTTAAACTAGTCTCTCCTTCGTGTTGTGTGAAAGAGCCTTTGCAGTGGAAAGATGCAGATTTCCACTGCACAGGATGCCAGTGTGCCAGTATGTACTCCATCTAGGCTAGCCATCTCCAAGAGTTATAAAAGTTATTGTAATACTGTTCAGTAGTCGTGTTTACATTAGGTGTAGTATGGGTTGTGTGGGTGCTACTGGTGTATAGTGAATCTGTCTCTGGTTCAAAAGCTACACAAGCACTAATTACAGTGAAGTTTTTTGTTATGAGCCGTCAGTGTTTTAAAAGCTGTTTTCAATTTCCAATTTTCAAAACATCTGTTTTAATATTTTAAAAAGCTTCAACAAATTTTTAAGCCCAAAGCCTAGTGAACAGCTACAAGGGTTTTCACTTCTATAGTCCTCTAATGGTTTCACACCATAGTTGAACACAAAGAGAAGGAGCACACACATAGTATAAATATGTATATAATAAATTGTTTGTTAAGCTCTGTGTTACTTGAACATTTTTCACTGTGCTCCTAAATTATATGTGCTCCTTGAGAAAAAGGTTAGCGTAGAGCCCTCTGTTATGGCAGAAAATTGTGTCCTCTTACATTTAATATTTTATGTATGTTATTTTAATAATATTATTATTACTATTATTGTTATATCTTATAGGTATAAATGTATTGTGTTTTTTTATCCTTAACGTTTCCTTCTTCTATACTCTATATGTTAGTCTGTCCACATTTACTGGGCTTTAGGTCAGAGCTGTGAGATTGTTTTGGTGTTTTCCTTTCTTGTTGTTCCTTTCCTGTCCTAGAATGTTCATACAAGGCTGGGAGAGGATCTCTGTTCCCCAAAACATAGAAACCTAGCCTGTGTAAATGCATCGCTTTGCTCAAGGCCAGACACCCGAAGCTGCCCTATCTGGACCAGCTGCATACGTGTTATAGTATCTGTTTATTCTCTGTTATTAATAAATTCTTCAAATACAACGGTTTGTTATAACAATTATTTGCTTAATCAGCAAGACACTTACCTGGATTTCTGCATAATTTGGTCATAAAATGTGATCTGATCTTCATCTAAATCACAATAGTGGACAAATACAGTCTGCTGAATAGCACACAAAAAATTGTTTTCATGTTTTGTGAACACCATGTAAACATTCACAGTACAGGATGGATGTGAAGCCTTGGATTTAATAACTGGTTGACCCTCTTATGGTAGCAATAACCCCAACCAAACATTTCCTGTAGTTGCAGATCAGACCTGAAAAATGGTCAGAGGAATTTTGGACTATTCCTCTTCACAAAACTGTTTCGGTTCACCAATATTCTTTGGATGTCTGGTGTGAATCACTCTTTTGAGGTCATATTCAGACTGGCTCCACAAGACGTATTTTCTTCTGTTGTAGCCATTCTGATGTTGATTTACTTCTGTTCTTTAGGTCGTTGTTCTGTTTCATTACCCATCTTTTGTTGAGCTTCAGACAGGTGGCCTTTTTCCTGCAAATTTCTTGATACACTTTGGAATTCATATTTACTCCAATGATAGCAACCCCTCCAGGCCCTGAGGAAGCAAAGCAGCCCTAAACCACAATTCCAACTCCACCATATTTCACAGTTGGGATGAGGTTTTGATGTTGCTTTTTATCCTCCATACATAGTGTTGTGTATTTTTTCCAAACATAGGGTCCTCCCATGAGATCCACTCTTGTTTAGTGTTTTACGTATTGCATCGTTTGTTTGAGGCATAGTTCATATTAGGTCAAGCAAGCTCTAACCAACACCTCCCAATTTTGTCTCATTGATTGGATTCCAGGTTGGCTGACTCCTGAATCCAATAAGCATTTGGAAAAGTCATTAGTCTAGGGATTCACATATTTTTCCCACCCTGCACTGTGAATGTTTACATGTGGTGTTCAATAAAAACATAAAAGCTTGTGATTGTTTGTGTGGTATTAGTCTAAGTTTACTGTGTTTGTCTATTGTTGTGACACAGATGAAGATCAGATCATATTTTATGACCAATTTTTGCAGCATTAATTTTTTTTTAATTAACTAATGGTTTACATGTGGCATAACTGAAATTACTATAAAGAAAACTTTAAAGAATGTACATTTATGAAATCTTTATACATTTTGTCATTAATAACTAAGGACAAAAGGAAACAGTTTTAGAAACAGTGACATTGATACAAGAACATTTTATGTAAAATATCACACAGAATTAAATGTACAGGCAGAGAGGATAAGGTTGAGAATGTAATTACAGCTTTCTCTGTTTTGCTTAGTCTTGTCTGTTACATATTTGTTATATATATGTTCGTTGCTTAATTCAGCGAGCCTTGGCACACACCTTGAAGGGGTGTGGTACACGTGTGCCTCCAGTAACTCCTTCTGTACTCAACTCAACTCCATCAGGAACGAAGAAGGAGAATTTCTGCAGTAAACCCACCAAAAACAGGAACAGCTCCATCTTGGCGAGGCCTTGTCCAAGACACACACGTTTCCCTGAAGAGTTGAGAAACACACAGGCTCAGGATAAAACTTATATTCTGGCTCTGGTTATGTTTAAGATTGAGGTGATTTTGGTTTACCTGCAGAGAAAGCCAGGAGAGCCTCTCTCTTCACAAACCTTCCTTCAGCATCCAGGAAGTGTCCAGGGTTGAAGGTGTCTGGTGTCTCCCATTCAGTCTTGTCAAAGAGCACAGAGGTCAGGATGGGCAGCAAGGACGTACCCTAAAAAACAAGACCCATAGGCTTAACACCAAGCAATGCTGTAACAACAGTTTTTGATTCCTCACAATATTTCAATTGATTATCCTCTGAAGACTGTGTACCAAATGCACCTTAGGTATGAAGTAACCACCAAGTGTCGTGTCCTTGGCAGCCATTCTAAGTCCATTGAGAGGAACAATGTTTCCCATCCTCTGGATTTCATGGATGACAGCATCAGTGTAGGGCAGGTTGGGTCTGTCTGCCATAGTGGGCTGGCGGGTCTGTCCGATCACTCTGTCTATCTCTGACTGGACTTTGTCTAAATACAAGAAAATTGCAACTGTAGCAACAGTTGGAGAAAACCTTGGAATTACATCTTAATGCCTTGTTATGTTGATTTTTACAGAGAATGAGAGCTGTGCATTTTGTCCCCCATCACTAACATTGAGGTTTCTGAATGGAGGCATCATGTGGCCAGTGGGGACAAGAGGATGATTACAGTGAATAATACATATGGTCATGCCAGTATTCTTTTAAGACAGACTTGAAAAATGTGAACTTTGCCTTTAATCATTTTCTCTCAAACTTGTTTGCATAAATTTATTTATCTGGAACAGCCTTAAACCATTTCCCTCTCTGCTATCAGTTTTAGCTTCCTGGACTGAACATTACAAAGAAAAGCCTTAATCTGAATGGGTCAACTGTTCCACTACTTCATTTACTCATTTGGCAGGCGCTTTTATCCAAAGCGACTTACATTTGAGGAACAACTTACAAGTATCAACAGAGCATCAAATTTAGATCTACAACTGACAATACATACTAGTAAGAGCAGCAATAAATACTAGTAAGAGCTCATAGTACATATCACATCAATGGGTAAATACCTAGGGAAGGAAGTAAGAGTTGACAAAAAGTGCAATCAGAATAAAAAGTGCAGTCAATACAAGATAATTGTAGGGGATAGAAGAAGAAAAGCACAGGAAGTGCATGTTAGAGGTTAGGAGTTAGAGGTATTATAAGAGGAAGTGTTTTTGGAAGAGATGAGTTTTCAAGCGCTTCCTGAAGTTAGAGAGGGACGCCCCTGCTCTGATAGCGTGTGGTAGCTCGTTCCACCATCATGGTGTCACAGATGAGAACAGCTGGGACTGGGATTGCTTTGTGTGAAGGGCTGGCAGAGCCAGGCAGCAGTTGTTGGAGGAGGGTAGCGGCCGAGAAGGAACGTAGGTTAGTATTATGGAGTTTAGGTAGATGGGTGCAGACCCGGTGGTCACTCTGTATGCAAGCATTAGTGACTTGAATTTGATTCTGGAGGCCATGGGGAGCCAGAGGAGGTCACTGAGTAATGGAGTGACATGAGTCCTTTTGGGCTCAAAAACCAGACACGCTGCTGCGTTCTGAACCATTTGTAAGGGTTTCACCACACAAGCTGGAAGACCTGCTAGAAGGGCATTGCAATAGTCGAGGCGAGAGATAACCATGGCGTGCACCAGAAGCTGGGTGGCATACTGAGTGAGGTAGGGCCTGATTTTCCTTATGTTGTATAGGGCAAAGTGGCATGACCGAGAGACAGCAGCAACATGGTCTGAAAAGGACAGTTGATCATCAATCATGACACCCAAGTTTCTCACCACCTTGGTTGAAGTGATGGTTGAGGAGTCAATTTGTAGTTCGATGTTATGGTGAATAGATTGCTTGGCTGGAATGACCAAGAGTTCAGTCTTGGAGAGGTTTAGTTGAAGGTGGCAGGCCTTCATCCATCCAGACTGTGATCCACTGTCATCCATCCAGACTGTGATCCGTGCCGAGACGGTGGGATCACCTGGCGGGAAGGATAGGTAGAGTTGCGTATCGTCTGCATAGCAGTGGTAAGAGAAGCCGTGCGTGTGAATGATCGGCCCCAGTTGAGGTGGTGTAAATTGAGAAGAGAAGGGGCTCTAGCACTGAGCCTTGGGACACGCCTGTGGAGAGGGAGTGGGAGGAGGATAATTGTCCTTGCCACAAAACATTGTAGGAACGCCCAGAAAGGTAGGATTTGAACCACAGGAGTGCTTTACTGGAGATGCCCATTGATGAGAGAGTGGATAACAAGATCCTGTGGTTGACTGTGTCAAAGGCAGCTGATAGGTCAAGCAGGATAAGAACCGAGGATTGGGCTGCAGCTTTAGCTGGCCTTAGGGCTTCTGTTACAGACAGAAGAGCCGTTTCAGTAGAGTGGGCACTCTAAAACCAGACTGATATGGATCTAGGAGGTCATTCCGTGAGAGGAATTCTGAGACCTGTTTGAAGACTGCCCGTTCAATAGTTTTGGATAAAAATGGTAGAAGAGACACTGGTCAATAGTTCTCAACTTGAGTTGGGTCAAGTGAGGACTTTTTGAGCAAAGGTGTAACCCGAGCCCTTTTGAAAGTGGTCGGGAAGGTTACTGAAGCCAGAGCAGTGTTTATCACATGAGTGATTGCCGGGACCACAGTAGGAGATCGGTAGGAATCGGGTCCAGTGGGCATGTAGTTGGATGGCTACGAGTCAAGAGTTCTGATACTTCACTCTCTGTGAGAGGAGTAAACGAGGAGAGTGAAGAACCACTGACCTGGGAGGGCAGAGGAAAGATGTAGTAGGACTGCTACAATGGTTGAGTTTGAATGTATCAGAGAATTGGCTAGTTATAGCCTCCACTTTGCCTGTGAAGAAGGCAGCAAAGGTATCAGCAGACAAGTTTATGGGTGGTGGACTTCAAAGATTTATCCACTAATCAGTAGACATGACTTCAAATTTGCCTTTATATGTCATTAATTCCTTTGGGTCAACTTTAAAAGCAAAAATAAGCCAAACAAGCAAAAACCATGTAAATAATTAGGCTCTTTAGATGGCAAAGTTACTCTCTTTATTGGTTGTTAGGCCCCCACTTTGGTCCAGACTGAAATATCTCAACAACTTTTGGATGGATTGCCAGAAAATTTGTAACAGATGTTTATGGTTCCCAGAAGAGGAATCCAAATGACTTTGGGGACTTTGGCAACTATTGTATGCATTGCCATGCAGCTTCCCTCAGCATGAATTGTATTATCTGTGGTGATCTCCTAGCAGATTAAAAACAGTAGCTAATATTACCATGCTAACATGCTCAACTTAGATTGAAATGGCATTAGCATCACAGTTCACTCAGCTCAGTGTTGGGTTTAGTACGTCACCTACCTTGGACATCTGGATTTTTGATGAGGAAAACCAAAGCCCACAGCAAAGTGGTGGAGGTTGTCTCTGTTCCAGCCTGGAACAGATCCAGAGAGCACATAGCCAGATTGGTCTCAGTGAAGCCCAGGTCAGATCCTTTGTGCTATTTAGAAATTCAAAGAACAGACAGTAGTGAATGACTTGCAGATTGTCAGGAAGGGCTGCAAAGTGTTGTACAGTACAGTGTGTGCAATGCAACTGTTCACATACATTCTCCATTTCAGTTATGAAAGCATCTATGTAGTCCCGGGGATTGTTGTGGTCCAGGTCCTTCTTGTGCCATTTTACCTCCTTACTGATGAAGTCTAGGAGCGTGTTGAAGTGGCTGAAAATTTTGTTGTGAGGACCTGGCAAGTGCTTCATCACTCCGGGGAATGACTGATACAGCTAATCAGAAGAAAGCAATAGATGAGATTACCTTTTCTTTAAATCACCTTTCACCTTTTGTGGTACATTTTGGCCGCAGACATGGTCCCTGCAGTCACTTACAGAGGATCACACAGTCCCACCAGCTAAATGGATACCAATGACTTACCATACTCCAGACTGAGCCCTCCAGCCACAAAAGCTCATTAAGATACTTCAGCAAGATCTGGAAGTTGTGGTCGCTGTATTCAAACCGTTTCCCCATAACCAACTGGCAAATGATGTTGGACACAGCATTGTTGAAGAGACCTGCTGGTTTGAAAGGTTCACCTGGACGAGAGATGTCAACTATTTAGACAATGCTAAACTGCTGAAGAGCTGATGATTATGAGCATATTTTGTGCACCACCTCTCTCCTTCTCTATCTCCTCCTGCAGGTGTCGGATCTCCTCACAGATACTCTGCTCCAAGGTGCTTTTGCCCAGGCCAAAGTTACGTAAGGTAGACAAGGCAAAACGTCGCTGTCTCTTCCATATTTCACCATTGCTCATAAAAAGACCACCTAGAAACAAGCATGCAGAGGAAATAGGGTAAACGTCTGTGGGGATTTAATTTCTGCACAGCATGAAACAAGTGAAGGAGAGAGATTTGTACACCTGAGTTTCCTAAGTAAAGCCTGTCGATGATTGCATTGTATGGTCGATCCACAAAGTTTTCGGCTTGTGTTACTATGGCTTCCTTCACCATCTTGTACCCAGACACAAGCACCATCTTGTCATCACCAAAGCGGATGCTGAACACATTCCCATAGATGTCAGCCAACTGTGAATAATACATCAAGATCAACATTTATATTGACAATTTGACCATCAGGTGTCAGTATGTTCTATCACATTTTATATAAATATGAGTAATTAAAATGGAAATGCACATTTTCTAAAGGGTGAACAATTTAATTTTTCCATTTTAAGGTGAATTAATATATAATTGAAATAGCTTCAATTTTCTTAGTTCAATGACAACAGTTGCACATGTCATTGTCCACATATGCCACAATCCTGTTAGCAATTGCATAATAGTGTTTGTGAATGATCTTTAACTCATTTTAAATTAAATTAAATTAATTGAATTAATAGTTTAAGTGTATTAGAATGTCTCAAAAACTGAAATATGCACATTAAAAATCAATTGAATAACAGAACTAGAAAACAATCTAAAATGAATTAATTAAAGTCTTTAGCAATTATATAACTCTGAATCTTTGATCCTTAAAGCTTACAAGCCCTGTAAGATGAAACCTCCTGAGTATTAAACTTACCTTGGCAAAATAAATGTGTGGGTGTTTAAAGTCTGCACTGAAGATATTCCCCACAAGGGGAAGAGCCAACGGTCCTGGAGGATAATTTGGAGAATTCCTGTTTTTGAGGAAGTCTGCTATTAGGAGGAAAATAAAAATAAACAGGAAGACCTCCTTGATGTCAAAACCTGGCAAAAAATTATAAAGCCACATTGTTGAAGAGAATTAAACCAGCAGCAGGAAGGAAGGTCTGTGCCTTTCAGGATTTTCTTCTTCCTCACTTGAAACACCTGTGATTTTATAATGTCTGTTCACAGTTGATTTAACCCTGTTCTTGTCCACATCATTCTAATATTACAGGACAGATAAGTGATCTGATCAGCAGCAGTCATTTAGAGTCTGTACAAAGGTGCTTGTGACAGTGTTTTTAAATAACTAGCTACAGACACACCTACTTTTGTCCTAGACCTCTGAGACCATGTTCTTGCCTTTCCAACCAAACCTCTAAATTATTGTGAATGCATTTTTCATTCACTAATAACAAAATCAAAGAGGATAATTGAAAATCTAATCATAAATCTGACTAAGGATGCATAACAGAAAATGTGAAGTGGATACTGAACTATCTAACTAACAAATTTTGTTCAAGGGTGAATTGATTTTGATAGATGTGACTCACTGATACTAATACATTATCGTCAGTATTACCTCATTACTAGGGCTGGTCCGAATACCATTTTTTGAGCTTCGAAGCTTCGTAAACATCAATATTCAAGCTTGAAAATCATATTTTATATTTAAATTTTCGAAGCTGCACAATCTCTTTAGGCTGCCTGTCCGCTTGCATTTTGATTATTTCCAGAAACCGCTCATCCAAACGACTTCACAGGGGAGTACAGTGTCAGTAGTAATATATATTTATTAAGTAACTATAACGAAGTTATATGTTAAGTATTATATTTCACCTGATTTTATAGTGTAAAACATATTATATGCACAGTGTGCAAAAAAACAAAAACAAAAAACGAATATCTGAATGTCACATTTTCAAATTGAATACCAACCCACGAGTAGTCCAACCCTACTCATTACATTATGTAACACTTAATAGATTAACAGCCCACGAATGAATGACATAATAATAACCATGTCAATGAATTTTCTGACATCCCAGAAAGCTTTTATCAGTGCAAGTATATTGCATTTCACATGACAAATGAAATTTTGAGAACAGTCTGTGTTTTGTGTATTTAGTTTATTTAAACAGTTTGTTCCATGTACTAATGATACCAAATTCCATTTACAAATGATACCAGTGTAAACGAGATTGTCTCATCAGGTACAAACAGGAAAATCGGGGAAATGTTTACACTCAAAATTGTTAGACACCCACACAGACTTAAGAAGAGGTCTATACAAGTAAAAATAATGGAAAACACCTCTGTGTGAGAAAGACAACTAGCTTTTGACTTACAATTTTCAAATATCTTTCTTTTTTATTTTTACATAACTTTACAAACTAGTACTTCATAGTCAGATATTTGATTTTGAGACTTTGTTGTCCCACAGAGATCATCGAGATCACTGATCAGCGAGGCACGGCTAACATCCTGAACTCCTTGGGGGAACAGGTGAAGCCCAACACGCCCTCTAAGCTGGGCATTTCTCCCGGAACCGCAGAGAAGGTGAAGCGTTGGAGGAGAGATGAAAAAAACAGGAACAGCTCCATTCTGGCCAGGTGCTCCCCCAAACACACACGTTTACCTGCAGGGAAACAGTCGACAGCAGCTGTAGGTTAGCACATTCCTAACCCACATGTTTCTGACATGAACTACTGTATGGTAGCAATTCTGGTAAGCTAACCAGTATCGAGCCAACCTGCTGAGAATGGTAAGAATGCATCTCTTCTGCGGAACTGGCCCTCTGAATCCAAGAAATGCTCAGGATTGAAGACATGTGGAGTCGCCCACTCATTCTCATCAAACAGCACAGATGCAAGGATTGTACTAATAGCTGTGCCCTGAAAAAAGGAGTCATGAGCTGTTGAAATCAGCTGTGTATGAATAACTTACAAATCTTACAGCTTATCATTCATCCCTAGTTGAGTTTGGTAACTAGTCCTTTACTTTGGGTATAAAGTATCCTCCCAGTGTTGTGTCTTTACTGGCCATTTTGGGGAATCCCAGGGGAACAATATTTCCCATCCTTTGAATCTCGTGGATGACAGCATCAGTGTAAGGCAGGTTGGGTCTGTCGGCCATGTTGGGCTGACGAGACTGTCCGATCACTCTGTCTATCTCTGCCTGGACCTTCTCTGAATGAGGAAGAAGATTACATCAGGCAACTGGTTAAACGTTACACACCTGAAATAGAACCAAACCCATCATTAATAAGATACTAACCCTGTATCTCTGGGTAGTGTATCATGTATATGAGGCCCCAGCGTAAAGTGGTGGAAGTCGTTTCTGATCCCAGCCTCAATTAGGTCGAGGATGCAAATCAGCAGGGTTTCTATGTTGAAGCCAGCCTGGGAATCCTCCTTTTTCTGGCAATGCGTCAGCAGAAAACAATGTTATTTTATGACATTATACACAAAGCCATGCTTTCATGGAAATATATTACCTTCGCCATCTCTGCCAGGTATACATCAATATAATCTCGAGGGTCATCTGGGTTCCACTCTTCCTGGTGCTTCTCTACTTCCTTTTTCAGGAAAATCATTATCTCCTTGTAGTTGGCTTGAACAATGTGGTGAGGTCCTGGCAGGTACTTCATCAAGCCAGGGAAGGCGTCATACAGCTATTCATGGGACAAACTCACACATCAGTAATAGAGTAATAGTTTCATGATCAGAACTTAATAGTTGAGGCAGCTCAGGACTTACCTGAGTCTGAGCAGAGCCTGCAAGAATAATGGCCTCATTGTCCAATTCCAGGAATTTGCGAAAGCTTTGGTCGCTGTATTCAAAACGGTGTCCGAAAACCACAGACGAGATGATGTTACTCACTCCAAGCGTTATGATATAGTGGGGGTTGATAGGTTTTCCTGGGAATATGGTGAATTTAATTCAAGGGATGATAAATCGCATCAGGATGTATAATCACTTATTTGTAACAGACATTCTGCACAATTATGATGTGATGGCAGTCCTTTATTAGCAAGTGTAGAAGTCAAGTAACATGAACTAACAGATGAGTCTGTAATATGTACTTGCCTTGTTCCTCATTGAAAGCTTCACAGAGGAAGTTGTTTTCCACTTCAATGTATTTTTCCAGTGACTTCTGGCCCTCTCCAAAGTAACGCAGGTGAGTGTTGGCAAACTTCCTTTGCTTCTTCCACAGGTAACCATTGCTCAAAGCTATGCCTGCAGGAATGTTTTATCAAAGAAAACACAGTCCCTTTGAAGCAGAGTTCATGATTCCACTTGCCATCGCTGTCTGTGTTACTATCAATTTAAATTTAAATGTTTATCAACAACATATGTTTATAATTTTATAATATCATTTATTTTATTATGTATTTAGTTTATTTTCCGGAATGTAATGGACATTGTTGCCATGGAGAGTTGTGTGTAGTGTGGGCACCCTGTGCTACGCCCCTGCAGATTTGAGTAGTCTACTCCAAAACTTAACAGTCTGCATGTGCTATCTCTGTGGTAAGTTGCTTTACATCAGCTCCGTTAAATATTTTGTTTTATGCATTTGGTACGTTAACTTCAGCCTTTAGTTGTTTGAGAAAATGCGTTATGACAATTTTGTTGCCTTTTAAATGTGTTTCTGTTTATTTGTGAAAACATGTATAGTGTCTCAGCTAGCTTTATATTAGCTTAAAGGTTCAATGTAGTGTTGTCAAAAATCTCTTTTAATACATGTTGATACTGAATTTTTTAAACTGTTTTAATACTCATTTGCTACAGTATAATAATGAAAACGCGTTTCCTTCTTTTCCTCCCAATAGCGATTTGACACACAGACACCACTGCTGTGCCCACACAGCCCAGCCTCCTGTCATTCACAGTGCTTTCTTCTCGGCTGAGTCGTTTTTGTGATTAGGAAAGTTCCTAACTGAATGAAGTGACCTGGAAGTATTGAAGTGGCAGCCATGATTAGAGCTGGTCGAATTCTCTAAATGCTAGAAAGGTTTTTCAGTGTTTCCTTTCCTATTTCCTTTAACATGGGAATTCAAAGAGGCCCAGTTCGAGAAAATTTCCTGAAGCAAAGGTCCAGAACATCAAAACGACTAACTTGCGTTATCATTCAGTACCGTAACGTGTAGTTGTATCAACATATGTTTCTAGTCAACAATGGACTGTTAAATCAACACATCATAACAAATGGACAGCTGTAATTCCTCCTCTTCTCTTTCATTCCCTCTTATAGAGCTACTATTTTCCTACTTTCTCTTGTTCGGTGAGAAACATGAGCTCTTGTTTGTCCTGCCAGCTAGCACTGGAGATGTACGAGATATTCTGGTTTTGAACTTCCCATGAGTAAAATATTTTTAGATTTGGTTCACAGGAGTTTGAGCATCACCATGGTACATCGATAAGAATGCAGAAGGGACAAATGATTCCGTTTAAGCCATTTATTGCCACTATTCACACATGAGGAGCAACCTGAGATGATGAGGCTTGTCGGTTATGGTTTTTCTACAAAATGATAAACAAAGAAACACAATAATTATAATACAGTAAACCAATATAACATGACACTTAACGAGACGCCTAACAAACATTTGTACACTAACCAAAGAGGGTGAAGGGTAGGCCTACCACTACAGAAATAATGAAGTACTTCATACCGAAGACATTCATTTAACAATTACATATAAGAATTTCATCATGGTCTGAGTTAGGTTAAACTGTTTTCTGCCTTTCCTTAAGAACTACAATTAACAAACCATGTGCACTGCGCACTTACACACAATGTGATACTGTAAAGACAGAGTGCCATACATTCATGCTCTCACTTACTCACCAAGGCCTTTATAGATAACATCGAAGAGAGGGAGAACGGGTCAATCAACAAAGCTGTCCAGCTGGTTAACAAGAGCCTCTTTGACCATCTTGTATCCTGAAATAAACACCATCCTCTCACTGCCTCTCCTTAAGCTGAACACTGGGCCGTACACCCGAGCAAGCTGCATTTAAAAACAAAGTCAAGCAGTGTCAGATGCAACAATGGGGTAAAGGGTAGACAAATACATTATGCAAAAGGTTTGTCTTACTTGATGCTCTGTGTTGATGCAGTTTGTCTTTGTTTGATATGTTTTCATGATTTTACTAGTGTCCTTAACATACTAAATATAAATTAATATAATATAAATATTAATATAATAGAAATATATATGTTCTCCTCAACATGCTAAATGTATTAGTACTTATTTTCCATGTATTTACCTACAGTTTGTCACTAATTATTTGCATGTTTTGAGCTTTGTAAATGTTTTATGTTGCTTTGAAAATGCACATAGTTAATAACACCTCTTTTTGACATATGATCTGTCAAAAATCTGTGAGAAAACACGTTTGAGTTACAATCTTATGTTATTCTGTCCCTCGGTCCCATGAGGCATGGTAGTTAGAGCACTAGGATCTCAACCTACTTGACAATTTATTATTCCTTTTCCTCTACATGTTGACAGGACTACTTTCTGTACGCCAAATTTCTCTTTGGATATTAAAGCTCTACTCTACTCTTGGAAGATGCATTGATGCACGTCTAAAAATGTTCACCTTACCTTCTCCATTGTTTTGAAGTCAACTCCAGTGAAGACATTTCCTAGAAAAGGCACAGCCCAGGGACCAGGTGGAAAGCTGTGTGGCCTCCAGTTTCTGAACACATCAGTCAAAAGTAACACTACAAAACTGAACAACAGCCATCCAGTAAAGTCCATGCACTCAAAAAGTGTTTGAAAGATCATGATAAAGATATTTCAGAAAGCTGAGTAAAATCACAGTTTGCTCCTTCAGACAGGATGGTGGTGTGTCTTTTGGTATCTAGGTGAGAAGTGGGGGAGGCAGGGAACAAAGGCCCAAATAAGGAAATGTTACATAAGACTAGTGGACTCTTGGAGCGTCTCTGAAATGTAAAACAACTCTGTAGCTTGAACATTTCCAGCTGTTTGGTGCTGCATCTACATACAGGTTATGGATGCATGGAGGCTTTTTATTTATTTTAATACAAATAGTTTGACAGTAATCAGTATGCAAATCAAAATGTAGTTAGCAAGGAAAGGTAAATAAAAATGTAAATACATTTTAAGTTTTTCAATTGTATTGTAGATGAAATTTTATACAGGTGTACATAATAGAAGTATGTAGATAACTGTTTCATGATCTCAATATAGCAT